>OY728137.1:531323759-531948759 GCA_963277665.1 Viscum album
AGTTGAAGAGTCCCATGAACACGGCTGGTGCATTGGTAACACCGAACAACATGTCCATGAAGTCACAATGACCATATCTGCACCTGAAGGTAGAATTAGAGATGTCACCCACCTTCACCATCAACTGGTGATATCCTGACTACTAATAAATATTAAAGAACCATCCATCCCCATTCAACTGATCAAAAAGGACTTCGATCATCGGGAGGGGATAATGGTTCTTCATCGTCACCTGGTTCAGCATATGGTAGACTATACAGACCATGAGACCACCATTTCTATTCTTTGGTAAGAAGACAAGAGCTCACCATGGTGACATGCTTGGTCAAACAAAACCCTTCTTCATTAGTTCATTAATCTGAATCAGTATCTCCCATAACTCAGAACGTTCCATCTGATTGGGATCCATCAAAATCGGACAGGAACCAGGTTGTATATCTATCTCGAACTCAACCTCGCGTCAATGGGGTCGAGTCACCACCACCCCAGGTAGGACATCCATGAACTCACTAATGATCCTCGGTAAATCCACCATCTATTTATCCGTCAACTCCACTAATAGATAATCTAACATGAAAAGGGGGGATATACACGTCGGTTGCCCTCCTAGCAACCCTGGTCACTGATAAAAGCTAAACATTGTGCACCCATATCTGAAAACACAACCCTTAATCAGAATGTGTCGATATTGAAACACATAGATAACAACAAGTAGATCCCTAAAATGACATCATATGGGTGCATCTGCATCAAAATAAGGTCCCCACTGGACTGATGTGGTCACAACATCAGTGTACTTCCCTAACAAACATGAGACAAACTGGTCTTACCACTGACTGGTTTACTCAGAACTAGGGGCACGGGAGGCATCTCTATGTCCAGACCCATATAATGTGCCATATTTGGTGAAAAAATGGAGTGTGAAGCTCCTAAATCATTCTAGGGGCATGCAAGCATGCTAAAAAAGCTGATCGTACCTCGAAAGACTTTTGGCCCTACTCGAACTGCTACCTCATTGGCTTGTAACTGCACCTGCCCAGCTCCTCTTCCCCTTGGCTATGAAAGCCTACCTAGAAACACCCTAGTCGAGGCCCTTGAGGAGATCCCTATGGTTTTACACCTCATACAACATCTACTCTCAGAGGAGTAGGAGCTTACTGTCCCAGCTGCTGCTGCTGAAAAGGACTGGTAGGAAACTGCTACAGCTGAGGTGGGAGGTGAACTTATCCAACACCACTGTTCTTCACTCATTTCAAGCATTGTAACACCCGAGAATTTTATGTTATATAAATCATAAAAGGAATCATTTTCTACACACAACACTTGCTTGGCTTGCTTTACACGAAATCACGACTTTCCCCGATAGCTTGCGTCATACGCAATACCGAGTTTCACTAAACAATGATATGCTATTAAAATATTATTAAAACTAGCTGTTATGAATAGTAATAACCACTTTTTGAAATTTTATAAATTTTATTTTTCAAAATGGAATTCATTTTTGGATTCGGAATATAGAAATTATCCTAGGGTGAAATTTTGGTATTTTTCTGAAAACATTCAATTTTTGATAAATAGTGAAACCATTAAGTGGTAGTTAAAAAACTGAATTTTTCATAAAACATAATTTTACTGCTTCTGTGAGTGGAATTTCGAAAATCTGAGAGACACGGTTGATGTCAGTAAGTAAAATGTGGTTCAATGAGATGATAATAATTTTTGGTGAATAGTAACTTTCTACTTTTTTTAACCACGGTTAAAAGTAAATTTGGTAATTAAGGGTAAAAATGATATTATAATTACCCTAAAACATGTCCTAATTCTATTGGACAAATTTAATTTGTCCACAAACAACCTTAGGAATAAAATATGACCATTTAGACCCACTAGGATTAGATTAGGACATTTATTATTAATTTATTTAAAGAAGAGTTAAAATAGTTAAAATCTATGTTTAATAAGGAAATAATTTTTAATATGGGTTATACATATGATAAATTAGACTATAAATATTCATTAGAAAGCTAAAAATATTTCATACATAATGGTATTTTATTTGTAATTTTTAGACATTAAATAATTTAATTTATTTATGACACAACGATGATGCATTAATAATCTTATTAATGAAATATTTACATAATTGATGTTATAAATACCCAAATAAATGTAATTTGAGACTTTTTATGAATTAAAATAATTTTCTAGGTTAATATGACATGTTAGTATTTATTTAATTAACTTGTTTCGAACTAATCATTCTGTTATGATTTTCACAAAAATGAATTACTAAATAGTGTCAAAATTGACATAAAATAGTTTTTAAAACAAATATTATATTATTAATTGTTATAATATTCCTAAAATTATAAGGTTCGGCCAAATGACTTAGATAAGGTTATATATATTAATAATAAACAACCTGGGGTTCGTTTGACTTGATATAGTATGTTTATTAACCTTATAGTATAATAACACAAGAAGACACGGTAAAAGTAAAATTATTTAACATAATGTTAAAATCTAAATGATAAGGTTAAAATGGGAACATAAACTTGTCAAAATTCTATTAGATGATAGGATTTAGACCCATCCCCACCTTAGCTTTGAAATAAATCAATTTTGAGCTATTTAGAACCGAACATGACTTTTTAATAAAATAATATTTTCAGTTTTTCCAAAGGAGCCCCTCTCCTCCCTTATAAAAGGGCACCTCCTCCCCCTCTTCCTCACACCATTTTGAGCCTTCAAGCTTGGAAAAACCCTTAAATTTCTCCTCTACACTTCCCTAGAAACATCCTAGAGGTTCTGGTTTTCTTCAATGACCTATTTTAGTGCCCTAAAAGGAGGTCTCAATGAAGCCCTTCAAAGAAGAGGGAATGTCTGTTACCAATTATTTCATTTTTATTTCTTCTTCCACTTCTTCTTCTTTAGTTTTTTCATTATGAAGTAATAACATCAGTATCACTAATATACTGATATGTTATTATAAGTACGAAAAAACCCAATTTCACCATCTATCCATCCTACGGAAAAAGAAATCATCGCGCCTGCGTACGTACGGAATACCGTCTCCACGCCGTGGTGTAATCTATTTTCCACCACCACCTTACTTGGATGGGTATAACGGTGTAAATAATAACTATATATGACTATTATAAAGTTATAATGATTCTAAAATAGTGTACATACACTCCAATACAATTCCACGATCATAGGAACGATATCATCACTCGTGCGTACGTACGGAATACCGTCTCCACGATGTGATGCGACTCGTTCTACATGTTCTTCATTTAATAATGATTATATAAATGAATTGAATGAATTAATATGATATATATATTACACCAATACCATTCTCTAAATGAGGTATCTATAAACTAAAAGTAAAAATAAGAATTTATTCGACAAGACACGCATAAGAACAAAAAGTAATAAACACCTGAATAACAAGTAGTAATGAAATATATCTAATAAGAAGCTAAGAATATGACCATATATGATTTCATTAAAATAAGTATGATTCTGGAATAAGTCAATAACATTATTTAAATCATTATACAGGAGGTTCGGACACGTACAAAGCATATCAGACCTAAATTAAGGGAAATATCACAATCTCATTTTAATCCGAGATTGTTTATACTTTAGTATTTACTGGGGTGTATTTTATAATCCAAATCCATGTTTCCTCAATATGTAATATTATTTCCATCCACTTAAAATTTTTTAAATCCAATTTTACCCTTCGGTGAGTTTTTAGTAAAGGATATGAAAGGAATATTTTGTCATTTTTCGTACGAGGTACTTTTTGACTTTTCCAACAAAAGTACGAAGAATTTTTTTTATCTTAGACGGAATGAATGGATTTTTAAAACATTATTTCCAAGAAACTTCCTTTAAAAGATTTCATGTTTATTTTTAATCAACTTGTTTTAGTTTAAAATTTTATGACATGTTAAGAAAGGAAAATGTTTTTGATGTAGAAAGGATATTTTCCTCAAGAATGGAGTTCAAGTGTTTTATCAAAATTATTTTCCATCTAAGATAATAAAGGGTTCTGTTTCCATCCCTATTATTACATTGATTTGATTATGTTGTGATGGAATTATTTTTATGAATTCCTTTATCTTATATGAATTGTTTTATGATGTCATGATGTTTATGAATCCAATTTTTATTACATGGGTTATGCAATGATGTATGATTTATGATTTTGTGGCACACATAAGAATGGTATCATTATGAGATTGGTGGGACAAATATCTCCCTCTAATGAATTGGGTAAATATTTTATATCTCATGAGATAGACATGGATGGAACAATAGGTTATACCGGTTCAGTGAAACAGGACTGAAATGGGGAGTGAACTCGGTTCAGAAATGGACTTTATCCACTAAGATAGTCTTGGCAATGAGTCTTGACTAATAAGAAATGATTCTATATGATTATGTGTGTATTCCATAAAGTTTCATGTTTTATGTTATGATTATTGGGATTACATTTCACTACTATGATTATACCATGTTATGAAATTATGATCTCTTTTGTAGGTTAAGATTTCTAAAAGATATGTGCATATGTATATGATGTGATTGATATTTTTTTTGTTTACCCTTACTGAGCATTTGAGCACACCCTTTTTATGTTTTATTTCCCCAGGTTAGGAAGAAGGTTATTAAGTATAATATGCCAAAAAGGGACTCTAGATATGATGAAATAAATTGGAGGCAAAGTAGATGCTTTATGAACCAGTTGTTTATGTTTCCCAGTTTCTAAAGACATTATACCTATACGGTCATTTCATGGTTTTGTTATATGTTGTGATAAGTGTTCTTCAATTCTGAAGTAATAACAATGAATTTAAAGTATTGGTCATTATAGTTGGTATCAGAGGAATGGTATAGTCAACCTTTGGAAACTAGGATGTGAAAGCCTTAGTAAGAACCCTAAGGATAAGTCTAAGCATAGAACACAATCTTAGTGTTTTATAAATGGCCATGAATAACCTATTATAAGACCTTATGTGTGAAATTTTATTCTTGATTATGTGGTTTTCCTATTATAATTAGTGTTTCTCACACTATTCTTCTTGGTTTTAGTCAATGGCTGGAACCCGAAGGAACCGTGTTAATGCGGAACGCGACGGGCAATGCAATGATCCCCCCCCTGAGAAACAAAACGTTATGGGAGCTGTAATGAAAAATCTTTTAGCCATGCTCACACAAATTTCTCAAGCTATGAATCATTCAGGACATCCAAACGAGCAAAGGAAGGAGCAACATTTTGTTGAATCCTTCCTGAGACAGCGTCCACCTTCATTCAGCGGGTCTACTGATCCATTAGTTGCTGAACAATGGATTAGTACTACTGAAAAGATATTTTCAGTTCTTCAATGTTCTGAGCATGATAAAGTCATCTTAGCAGTGTATCATTTGGAAGGTGATGCTGATCAATGGTGGAATCTTATTAAGAATATGAGGCAAAGGGATGAAATTGAGTCCATGGAATGGGATGAGTTCAAGAACTTATTTTGCAATAAGTACTTCCCTCGTATTCTCCGAACAAAGATGGAGAAAGTGTTTCTTGAAATGAAGCCAAATGATGATGAATCTGTTGGTACCTATGAAGCAAATTTTACAAGACTTTCAAGGTACTCTTCTGGTATTATTATCCAACCTAATAGTAAGATCGATCGATTCTTTAGTGGCTTAAAACCAAGTCTTCGAAGGGCCTTAGCCATAAGGGACTTCAATAGCTACGAGGAAATCATTCGATGTGATCTCAAAGTTGAGATGGAGATTGGAGTAACCCATCAGTCATATGGGTTTGATAAGAGGTGGAAAATGGAATTCAAAGAAAAATATAAAGAGCAGAATGAAAAGAAGATGAGCTTTCCCTTATGCTCAAAGTGTGGAAAGAAACATGGAGGGAGTTGTCTTAAAGGGACAAGTAAATGTTTCAAATGTGGAAAGGAAGGTCATCGGGCATTTGAATGCTGCAATGATGGGAAGAAGATGTCTAATGATGCAAACAAAGGAAGGGATACACAGAATGAACCTACTACACTTCAATGTTTCAAGTGCAAGGAGATGGGACATTATGCCAATAAATTCCCTAATCCAAGGGTTGATGATGATGGTTGTTGTCAACAAACTCTTAAGGCTAAAGACAAAGGAAAGTCACATGAAATTTCTATCAGTGTGTGGAGTGCGATAACGAAGTGGTGAAAGGTACACTTACCATCCACTCTAATGTAGAAAATGTTTTATTTGATTCTGGATCCACCCACTCCTTTATTTCTGAATAATTTTCTAAGGGTATCACTATATTACCTCAACAATTAGATGTTGAGTTAACTGTGACAACACCTAATGGAACAACAGTCGCATCAAACGTTTATAATTCTTCTCCGATTGAAGTTTGTGGGAAAGTGCTTCCTTCAAATCTTGTGATCCTTCCAATTGTGGAATTTGATGTGATTCTTGGCATGGATTGACTTTCTCTACATGGAGCTCATATCAATTGCCATAGAAGGGAAGTCACATTTCATATTCTAGATCAATCTATGATCGTCTATCAATGCAAGGATGAAAATAACCTTCCAGTGGAAATTTCTTCCATTTTATGGCTATTGATTCCACTAAATGAAGGTTATTTATCTCAAATGGTTGGTGAGAAACTCATGATTATGATTATTCCCATTGTATGGGAGTTTAGTGATGTCTTTCCGGAGGAATTACCGGGTCTTCCACTGAATCGTGAAGTTGAGTTTTCAATAGAACTCATTCCGGGTGCTTTGCCTATTACATAGACACCTTATAGAATGGCCCCAATTGAGTTGCAGGAATTGAAGAAGAAACTCCAAGAGAATCTTGATAAGGGGTTCATACGCCCTAGTGTGTCACCTTGGGGAGAACCTATTCTTTTTGTTAAGAAGAAAGATGGATCAATGATACTCTGCATTGATTATCGAGAACATAACAAGAACATTATCAAGAACAAATATCCTCTCCTGTGCATTGATGACCTATTTGACCAACTACGCGGAGCTCAATACTTTTCCAAGATTGATCTTCGTTCAGGGTATAGTCAATTAAGTGTCAAAAGGAAAGATATACCAAAGACGGCTTTCCGTACAAGGTATGGACACTATGAATTTATAGTGATGCCATTTGGTCTTACTAATGCCCCTGCTATCTTCATGGATCTAATGAATAGAGTCTTTAGAGACTATCTTGATCAGTTTGTGGTAGTCTTTATAGAAGATATTCTTGTCTATTAAAAGAGAAAGGAAGAACATGAAGATAACCTGAGAATTATATTAAAGACCCTAAGAAAGGATAAGCTTTATTCCAAATTTACCAAGTGTGAATTTTGGCTTCAAAAAGATGCATTTTTGGGTCACATAATCTCAAAAGAGGGGATATCTGTGGATCCAACAAAAATAGAGGTTATCGAATGATGGTCGAGAACAACAACAGTAACTGAGATCCGAAGTTTTCATGGTTTGGATGGATATTATCGACGTTTTGTGAAAGATTTTTCACGATTATCTAATCCACTCACCAATTTGACTCGGAAAGGAGTTAAGTTTGTTTGGACGGAGGAATGTGAAGTGAATTTCAAGGAGTTTAAAAGAAGGTTATCCAGTGCACCTGTGCTCACACTGCCTTGTAGTGGAGAAAGGTTTGGGATCTATAGTGATGCATCCAAGAAGGGATTGGGGTGTGTTCTTATGCAAAATGATATGGTGACAACTTATGCCTCATGACAGTTGAAAATACATGAGAAAAATTACCCAACTCATGATATGGAGTTAGCTGCAGTAATCTTTGCATTAAAGATTTGGAAGCATTACCTTTATGGTGAAAGGTGTGATATTTATACTGATCATAAAAGTTTAAAGTATATTTTCACACAAAAGGATCTGAATATGCGTCAAAGAAGATGGTTGGAGCTGATTAAGGATTATGACTGCTCAATCCATTACCACCCTGGGAAAGCAAACAAGGTGGCATATGCATTAAGTCGACAAGACCATGCTAGTTTATCCATGATGAGGAGCACAAATGATCCAACATTTATGTATTTACAAAGGATGGATCTTGGAATTATAATGAAAGGGGAAAATTGTATCTTTCTCAAATGAATGTTCAACCATCTATACATGTGAAAATTAAAGAGGCACAGAAAGAAGATGTCGAGTTACAAAAGAAGGTGAGAAATGTTCCTGAATTCAACCTTGATTGTGATGGGATAATAATGTTCAGGAATTGGGTTTGTGTTCCTCCCATCCCCGAATTAAAGATGGCGCTGCTGGCTGAGGCTCATAGTTCTTCATTCTCTATTCATCCTGGAAGCACGAAGATGTATAGGGATCTGAAAGAGTACTTCTGGTGGGATGGCATGAAAATAGATGTTGCTGAATATGTCTCCCGATGCTTGGTTTGTCAGCAAGTTAAAGTTGAGAGACAGAAGTCTAAGTGGATGTTACAACCATTACCCATACCTGAATGAAAATAGGAAAACATAACTATGGACTTTGTCACAAGACTTCCTATAACATCCAAAGGCAATAATGCTATCTGGGTCATAGTTGATCGTCTTACCAAGTCTTCACACTTCATTGCTATTAGAGAGGATTTATCTCTGGATCAGCTTGCCAGGATATATGTAAAGGAAGTGGTAAGATTGCATGGAGTACCACTTTCTATTATATCTGATTGGGATCCGAGATTTACCCCGATGTTCTGGCGAAGTCTTCAGTATACTCTTGAAACAGAGTTGAGTTTTAGCATTGCTTATCATCCTCAGACAGACAATCAGTCTGAGGGAACAATTCAAACTCTAGAAGATATGTTGAGATCTTGCTCTATGGATTTTAAAGTTGGTTGGGATCAACACCTAACTTTGGTGGAATTTTTCTTATAATAATAGATTTCACTCCAGTAATCAGATGGCTCCTTATGAATCTCTCTTTGGAAAGAAATGAAGGACTCCAACTTGCTGGTATGAAGTTGGGGAAAGAAAGCTATTAGGACCAGATCTCGTTGATGAAATGGCAGAAAAGGTCAGATCTATTCAACAACACATAAGAGCAGCTCAGAGTCGACAGAAAAGTTATGCAGACAACCGAAGAAAAGACCTAGAGTTTTAAGTGGGTGATAAAGTGTTCTTACGGATATCTCCCTAGAAGTGAGTCAGGAGATTTGGAAAGAAGGGGAAGTTGAGCCCTAGATATATCAGTCCTTTCGAAATACTGGATCGTGTTGGGAAGGTAGCTTACCGATTGGCGCTTCCACCGAATCTCTCTCAAGTTCACGATGTGTTCCATGTATGTCTCCTAAGAAAGTACATACTTGATTCTTCACATGTACTTAGCTCAGAAGTTGTACCGCTGGAGCAAGATCTTTCTTATGAAGAACAACTGATAGAGATTCTGGATCGTAGCGAAAAATTCCTACGAAACAAGACCACTCGATTGGTGAAATTTTTATGGAGGAACCACCAATTAGAAAAAGCTAAATGGGAGTTTTAGGATATGATTAGGGAGAGGTATCCTCATATGTTTGTTACAAATTGACGAATTTCGAGGGCGAAATTCATTTTAAGGGGGGGGGGGGTAGAATGTAACACCCGAGACTTTTATGTTATATAAATCATCAAAGGAATCTTTTTTTACACACAACATTTTCTTGACTTGCTTTACACGAAATCACGACCTTCCTCGATAGCTTGCATCGTACGCAATACAGAGTTTCACTAAACAATGATATACTATTAAAATATTATTAAAACAAGCCGTTATGAATAGTATTAACCACTTTTTGAAATTTTATAAATTTTATTTTTTAAAATGGACTTCATTTTTGGATTCGGAATATCGAAATTATCCTAGGGTGAAATTTTGGTATTTTTCTGAAAACTTTCAATTTTTGATGAATAGTGAAACCACTAAGTGGTAGTTAAAAAACTGAATTTTTCATGAACGATAATTTTACTGCTTCTGTGAGTGGAATTTTGAAAATCCGAGAGACACGGTTGATGTTAGTAAGTAAAATGTGGTTCAATGAGAAGAAAATAATTTTTTGGTGAATAGTAACTTTTTACTTTTTTTTAACCACGGTTAAAAGTAAATTTGGTAATTAAGGGTAAAAATTATATTATTATTACCCTAAAACATATCCTAATTATATTGGAAAATTGTAATTCGACCAAAAACAACATTAGGAATAATATATGACCATTTAGGCCCACCTGGATTAGATTAGGACATTTATTATTAATTTATTTAAAGAAGGGTTAAAATAGTTAAAATTAATGTCTAATAAGTAAATCATTTTTAATATGGAGTTATACATAAGATAAATTCGACTATAAATATTGATTAAAAATATAAAAAGATTTCCTACATAATGGTATTTTATTTGTAATTTTTAGACATTAAATAATTTAATATATTTATGACACAACGATGATGCAGTAATTATCTTATTAATGAAATATTGACATAATTGATGTTATAAATACCCAAATAAAAGTAATTTGAGACTTTTAATGAATTAAACTAATTTTCTGGGTTAATATGACATGTTAGTATTGATTTAATTAACTTTGTTAGAACTAATCATTCTGTTATAATTTTCACAAAAATCAATTACTAAATAGTGTCAAAATTGACATAAAATAGTTTTTAAAACAAATATTATATTATTAATTGTTATTTTATTCCTAAAAATCTAAGGTTCGGGAAAATGACTTAGACAAGGTTATATATATTAATAATAAACAACTTGGGGTTCGTTTGGCTTGATATAGTTTGTTTATTAACCTTATAGTATAATAACAAAAGAACACACGGTAAAAGTAAAATTATTTAACATAATGTTAAATCTAAATGATAAGGATAAAATACGAACCTAAACTTGTCTAAATTCTATTGGATGAGAGTATTTCGACCTATCCCCACCTTATATTCGAAATAAATCAATTTGGAGCTATTTAAAACCGAACATGGCTTTATAATAAAATAATATTTTTAGTTTTTCCAAAGGAGCCCCTCTCCTATCTTATAAAAGGGCACCTCCTCCCCCTCTTCGTCACACCACTTTGAGCCTTCATGCTCGGACAACCCCTGCCAATTTCTCCTCTCCACTTCCCTAGAAACATCCTAGAGGTTTTGGTCTTCTTCAAAGACCTATTTTAGTGCCCTAAAAGGAGGTCTCAAAGAAGCACTTCAAAGAAGAGGTAATGTCTGTTACCGATTCTTTCATCTTTATTTCATCTTCCACTTCTTCTTCTTTAGTTGTTTCATTATGAAGTAATAACATCAGTATCACTCATATACTGATATGTTATTATATTTATGAAACAACCCTATTTCACCATCTATCCATCCTACAGAAAAAGAAATCATCGCGCGTGCGTACGTACGGAATACCGTCTCCACGCCGTGGTGTAAAATATTTTCCACCACCACCTTACTTGGATGGGTATAATGGTGTAAATAATCAAAATATATGACTATTATAAAGTTATACTAATGCTGAAATAGTATACATACACTCCAATACAATTCCACGATCATAGGAACGATATCATCACTCGTGCGTACGTAAGGAATACCGTCTCCACGATGTAATGCGACTCGTTCTACATGATCTTCATTTCATAATAATTATATAAATGAATTGAATTAATTAATATGATATATATATTACACTAATGCCATTCTGGAAATGAGGTATCTATTAACTAAAAAGAAAAATAAGAATTTATTCGACAAGACACGCATAAGAACAAAAAGTAATAAACACCCAAATAACAAGTAGTAATGAAATATTTCTAATAAGAAGCTAAGAATATGACAATATATGATATCATAAAAATAAGTATGATTATGGAATATGTCAACAACATTATTTAAATCATTATACAGGAGGTTCGGACACGTACAAAGCATATCAGACCTAAGCTAAGGGAAATATCACAATCTCATTTTTATCCGAGATTGTTTATACTTTAGTATTTAATGGGGTGTATTTTATCATCCAAACCCATGTTTCCTCAATATGTAATATTATTTACATCCACCTACAATTGTTTAAATCCAATTTTACCCTTTGGTGAGTTTATAGTAAAGGATATGAGAGGAATCTTTTGTCGTTTTTCGTACGAGGTACTTTTTGACTTTTCCGACAAAAGTACGAAGAATGTTTTTTTAACTTATACGGATTGAATGGATTTTTAAAACATTATTTCCAAGAAGCATCCTTTAACAGTTTTCAAGTTCATTTTTAATCAACTTCTTCTAGATTAAATGTGTATGACATGTTAAGAAAGGAAAATGTTTTTGAAGTAGAAAGCATATTTTCCTCAAGAATGGAGTTCAAGTGTTTTATCAAAATTATTTTCCATCTAAGATAATAAAGGGTTCTGTTTCCATCCCTATTGTTACATTGATTGGATTATGTTGTTATGGAATTATTTTTATGAATTCCTTTATCTTATATGAATTGTTTTATTATTTCATGATGTTTAAGATTCCAATTTTTATTACATGGGTTATACAATGATGTATGATTTATGATTTTGTGGCACACATAAGAATGGTATCATTATGAGATGGGTGGGACCTATATCTCCCTCCAATTCATTGGGTAATGATTTTATATCTCACGAGATAGACATGGCTGGAACGGTAGGTTATACCGGTTCAGTGAAACAGGACTGAAACGAGGAGTGAACTCGGTTCAGAAATGGACTTTGTCCACTAAGATAGTCTTGGAAATGAGTCCTGACTAATAAGAAATGATTCTCTATGATTATGTGTGTATGCCACAAAGTTTCATGTTTTAAGTTAGGATTATTGGGATTACATTTAACTACTATGATTTATCCCATGTTATGAAATTATGATCTCTTTTGCATGTTAAGATTTCCAAAAGTTAAGTGCTTATGTATATGATGTGATTGATATTTCTTTTGTTTACCCTTACTGAGCATTTGAGCTCACCCTTTTGTATGTTTTATTTCCCCAGGTCAGGAAGATGGTTATTAAGTAGAATATGCCAAAAAGGGACTCTAGATATAGTGAAATAAATGGGAGGCCAAGTAGATACTTTATGAACCAGTTGTTTATGTTTCCCAGTTTCTAAAGACACTATACCTATATGGTCCTTTCTTGGTTTTGTTATATGTTGTAATAAGTGTGCTTCAATTTTGAAGTAATAACAATGTTTGTAAAGTATGGGTCATTATAAGAATTGATTCCAAATATGCCCAAGAATTCCACAAATGAAGATTCTTGGTCTTCGGTCCACAAAGAAGGGACAAAGGCCGCGTGATCAAAATGGGAACTGATGGGGCCTACTCCCCACTAGCCGAAACCAGGATGGCCATAATGTTGGATGCCTACTACTGATGGACTTACCCTTTGACAAGCTCAACGGAATAACCTATCATGGAACACCACACATCATTTGAATCATATACAACACTCCATCCTTCATATAGACCTAAATGTTTGTCAGTAGTGTGAAGGGAGTAACAACATACTGAAGAGACGGTCGTAGTTCTTCCTCTAAACATCTTGCCTAAGAATCCTCATCTAGTATATGATCTAGATAAAATTGAATGGGATCCTTGAATATGATCCCCAACTCCCTCACTAACATGATTTTCTGTTGAAGGGAGAGTAGATCTTTCCTCTTCTCTACCATCATCATGGAAGAGATGAATTCTTCTCAAAACTCCCTCTTGATGTTAGTCAGAGAAACCTCAGCCTCCATCTTCTCCAGATGATATAGAGACCACCACTGGATTTCCAATCCCCGCATCAGGCATACAGCTAGAGGAACCCAATTCTCCGTCGGAGCTCAGATCAAGATAAATCATATAACTAGCTCCTCGAGCCCACACTTTGTCACCATGTTTGAGACGCAACCACCATACTTCATGTGGGTCTAGGGTTTAAGGGATCCAAGCGCCCTATTTTATTGTTCTTCCTCCTCCTCTCAATCAGCTTTCAACTGATCAAGCAAATATGCCTCCTGTGTCCTGATCTCCCGCACTACCCATGGTCACTGTCCGGGTTCCTTAACTGCAACGTATACTAGGAATGCCTAATCCTGAGTAGTTTAGAAGAGTAATTTTAATAATTTCTTATACTTTTTATTTATAAAAAAAATCCCCAAATACCCAAGGCACACAAGAAAACAAGTTATTATAATTAATGTACCATTCCTAGGGTCTCTACCATGCATTCATTGTTTCCTTGCTTTGTCATTCTGTAGGTCCAGAGTCCTTGCATCATATCATGGGGGGCCCTAAAATCCTGTGTCCTTGCTGGTCTTCCATGGCCTATCTCACGTTTTCAGATTTCATAACATTGTATCTCTACCATAAAATGAAATCCTCATTATACCTAACCCCGGACCACATTCTATCTTTTAACTATTATACTCTGATACCATTCTGTCATGACCCACCTTCTCTGAGATTTTATATGGGACATTAAACTCTAGGAACCTTCCATCCACATGATGAAGGATAGATAATGACCCCCGAATCCGGCCCTCAATAAGATCAAACATGATGACTAGAACCAAATGTATAGAATCACTCATAATATAGATGGAACTAGAATTTATATTTAGTAGGATCAGGAGGTAAGATAGTAAATCCCGAAAACATCCAAACTTGAAGTAAATGTAAGTCCAAAAAATACATTCCCATATTCATGTTCTAATATAAATTCTACAAGGTAGAAGAAAACACATAAGTGATGTTCCAAACGAAAATAATAGAATAAACATCAACGATCTTGGAGTCTGAGCTAATAGGGTCCGACCAGGCCTTCAAAGTACTACTAGAAACTGGAAAGCAATTTTATATACATAGGCGGAGTATACAGGTATAATCATTAGGGAAATCCAAAATCTCTTGTGTACAAGTGGGGAGGATTTCTAATGCCCTATGAGAAAAGGAGAATACCCAAACACATATCAAGTAAATGATCCACCCAAACCTCACCACAGAACACTCCAAAAATAACACAAGTCAACTAAAGTAATAGTAATAACACATCGAAGTTTGGGTACCCCACATGACATTCCCACTGGTTATTGAAGACATCCTACTTGTCAGACCTCCCCTACCATTCTCACCGTAGTCCCACTGCCTCCCCAAAAAAATGTTTGGCCCAATACAACAACATCTATTCCTGAAATCACCTGGTCCACCAAAACCACACGTAGCCATGCTTGCAGACACCTGGGGATGAAAAACTACAACCAAACCCAAAGACACCTAGGAGACATCCCGAAAACAATTGGGAAATAACCTTCCCGTACACACTTGTGCCAACCCGAAAAATGTAACCTTCCCAAAGAATCATGTGCTATAATGGATCTCAGCTCATCACAGTCAACTCAAAGAGTCCGGGGTTACTCAAGAAAGAGAGTAGAAATGGAGTTAATAACTAGCCCCTCATATAAGTGTTGGAAAAAACACCCTCCCTCATCAAATGGGGGTGTTCGACATGATGTTCTCAACTTCGGTGGGTCATGAATAATAAATATAATAAATAAATTATAAATATAGGTAAATAAGAACTCATCACAACCTAGTGGTTAAAAACCCATCCCATACACAAACAACCCCCTTAATATTCATTCGTAAAAATCACAACAACCACAACCAAGCACAACTCATTCAAATAAAAAAACATCCCATTGAACCCTTTCTTTTTATCACATTCTAGTGGTTTTTTTTCAAATAATTCTTCACTACAGGGAAACTAAAAGCCATAATCACTACCATAGAAGGAAAAACAACCAATGATAAAATTAAGCATTCACACCCAGTTCACATGTAATGTCACAACAACAAAACGGATCCATGAGATCCCTCAAAGTACTAGAACCAGACCAAGCACCATCATACAGCACCACATAGCCCCAAACCACAAAATAAAAACAGAACAACAAGGGATATCATGCCCATCTCTGTCACCTCACAAGAATCTAGAAGAAAAACCATACACATCACTAAAACATATCATTGGAGTTTTCAGATTTACACACACAATTCCATTAGATATTTCCTTCTGTTTGGATAACTGGGGTGGACACACAAATATTTTTAATCATTGGCAATTAATTTAATAAACTGAGTATATGTGACTGACTAGTTTCCTTGTAATAGCCATTTTATCATTGAATTTTCTCAAAAATAGAGGTTTGTTATTTCCATGTAAGGAACACCAACGATCATGATTTTCAGTGGACATAAGCACATTCAATTCCATCATATATGAAAAGGTAAAAGAGTAAACAAATCATCAAATCACCCCTTAATTCTTTAAAAACTATTTAATATCTTTTTTAGTGTTTGGTTTCATCCATCCCCCAATGAACATTATCATAACCACCTCGTATGATACACAGTAAAGTGAGACGAAGGAAAACCACATCATTTATGATCAATAATCGAAGTTTTTCTCCATGCATGTTGAATTGGGGATGCATGGCATGCATGGGAAGATCTATGGGGAATCAAAGAGTGAGAATGAATGGTCTAGAAGAGGCACACCACTAACCTCAGAAATGGGGGCTCTAAATTCACCAAGGAAAAGAAAGAGACCATCCACAAAGAATAGGTAATCCTTGTCTGATAAAATGCGAGAGCCTAGAGTTACAATATATAAAATCATCAACATCATTAAAGGCAGATCAATGTTTCACCTCGTGGTTGGATGGTTACACACAATGTAATTAATTGTTATTTAATAATTCTCATCGGAGAGGTGTCCACAATAGTTGTGAGTTAATAGTATTCCTAAAATAGGGGAAAATGTGTAACATGGGAGGAATTGGATCGTTTGGGAAAAAGGGTGAGACACTGAGGAAAAATCCATATGTTTTGGTAAGTCAAGGGTATCCCTACTCATTGGGTATTTAATATGTCATTTAAGGGATTTAAATGGATTTGAAAGGGGTATTAAAACAGTTTTATGTTAAAAGAAATGTAGCAGGGGTGGAACTGGGAAAAATCGGGAAACAAAAAAAAGGGTGTGATACTATTTGGTGTGACACCGTAACAGTGCCACAGTCACGGTGCCACCGGTTCGGTGGAACACCGTCAGTGGTTCCATTGTTTTGGTGTGCCACCATCACAGTTCCACCGTCATGGGGCCACCGTCAAGGTGCCACAATCAGGGTGCCACATTCACAGTATTTCTGGGACTAGTCCACCATCACAGTGTTACTCTGATCGGTACCACCATCACGGTGCTGTCGTGACTGGTTCCACAGTGACTAGTGCCACTGTCACGGTGCTGCAATGACCTGGGCCACTATAATGGTGCTTCCATGATAGGTGCTCCCACAACGACGCCACCATTACAGTACCACCCTCCCAGTGACACTGTGACTAGAGCCATCATCATGCTACCACGTCGACCAGTGCCATTGTGACCACCGCCTACATTTTAGTGGAACCATGTTTTTGGTAAAGTATTGGACCTAAAGGGTTCATGCCATTACATATTTTATATTTAAATACTATAACTGATGAAATATAAATATTAATACATGTAAATTAAATATTTTTTTTGAGTAAAATAAAACAAATGTTCTCAAAATGAAAATCACATGTTTTCTAAAAACAATAATATATATTTAATTGATTTTATTTAAATGAAAAATATATATCTTTATAAAAAATTTATTCGAAAACATAAAACCATTATTCATTTATAATAATGTAAAAACCAATTTTATGTATTCAAAAAATATGTTACTTTTCACTGTTAAGGTGAAAAATAAATTAGTTAAAAAATCCAACATGAGAGAAATTTGAGTTGATGAATTCAAAAATGAATTTAATTTGGGAAAATTAAATTATAAAATATATTATTACATCTATTAAATTAAAATAATATATATATAAAATGATTTTTATTGAAAAATTAACAATTAAAATATAAAGTGTTCTCAATCTAATTTCTTATTAAATTTAATATATTTTAACATTTTTTATCCTTTTTATTATTCATAAATAGTAATTATAATATCAATAAAATATTTCAGTAGTCATATATTTTTGGTTTTCTATGTAAAAACAGATATCAAACACATCATATTTCTTAAATGAAAATATATATCAAAATGTATTAGGTAAGTACACTCCCGCATGAGGATCAATCTCCACATAGATAAAACCGACATGTAGTGGATTTGTTTTTGCAATAGAATATAAAATTATTATATATATATATATATGGTTACTGAATGACCTTATGAAAAAAAGGATTCAATGAAAGTGATATCCCCACTCAAAACATTTTGGTTTTCCCCTTTTCACTATTGATCACATACAGGAAACAATTACATATTCTATAACAAAATTACCTTGATGTAATTAATTTCAATTAAAATACAGTTTTGTTAATGATAAATTACATTTATTTACATAGAACCATTAATTATCTGTGAAATTAATGGGGGATTTAACAAATACCAAAAATATGTTGGTGGATATGATTTATGAATAATGTGAATTTTAAATGATAAATAATATATATTGTCAATTAATGATCACATAATATCACTAAATAATATATGAATTTATAAATTATGCATAAATTGTTTTATACCTACACATTACTATATATATCTTTTTTAATAAATTTAATTTTGTGGATAGAATGTGATGAAAACAAAAATAGGTAAAAAGAAAAATAATATATTAAAATATTATTTCAAAATGAAAATTATATATTATAAATTTTGTTAGAGGGTTTTAGTATTACTAACTATAATAGGAATATTATTCATATCTTTATATTATAAAAAATATTATAATCATATCAATTTGAAATAATTTTTTTAGGAAAATCATAATTTTTTTAAAAACATTTGTTGTTCCTTTTGAACCTAAGATAAAATTATTCTAAACCAAATTTATAAATTAAATAATAAATAAAAATTAGTTTTTAAATCATAATATCAAAATTATTATTAGTTGAATTATATGATTTTTTTTAAATGTTTCATATTTCAATGACTAGTGGAAAATGTTGAATATTAATTGAAAACATCACAATATTAAAATTATTTATTATGATAAATTAAATTTTATAATATTTTTCAAATTAAATCGTATCAATTTGATATGAATTAAACCAATTATTGTAATTTTATTAATTTTCATATTGATTTTTTATAAATAAACATTGAATCCTTTGACATTTTTACTCTAAAACATCAATTCTTATTAAGCCTATTGAATTAATTTTAAATTAAAATGTTACACTTATATGAATTTTATTTTTAAAATATATTCCATAATTTGAATTATAATTAATTATAATTTATAATAATGTAAACATAACATTTGAATAGAAAGAATAGTGAAAATAGTAATAACTAATTACTAGAATTATGGTAAAAATAGATTTTATTGGGGTTAAAAAATGATATGTGATTATATAAACTAAATACATGATTAAATTATATTTTAAGGACATATATTAAAAATATACATACTATTTTAAGAAATTTTCTATTATCGGGGTCTTCTGGCATGTAGAAAAGATGAATATAGTTAATCAATTTCTAATAAATTATAAGTGTTTAACTCATATCGCCTATAAAAGGTCTCCCACTTTCCTATATTATTTACACATCAAATCAAATTTGGTTTATAAAATCCATGGCCAAAAAACTTACCAATATAATCTCTCTAATCCTATAAGCCTTATTTTAGGTATAATTTTTACCTTGAAAGGACTTATTGAAAACATAATAAAGATATCCGAATAAGTTGTAACATTCTTGAATGAGAATTTTTTAATTATTTCTACCATAAAATACAAAAATTATATTCAAATTGTGATGATATAAATGCAATAATTTATTCTACATACATAGATGATTTTATTCAAATTTTATTATCTTCAGTCAACTCCACATCCATGAAATATGTTATGAAATCATTATTTGTGTGTATAGTGGGATACAACATCGCAAAACAAGATCATTTATTTTTCTAATAAAAATGAAAATATGGTTTGATGATAGATATATACTATATTAATTATACATATAACATTATTGTACCTGTACATTCATTATATAGTATACAAAAGAAACTAATTTTCATTCTGTATGTCATATGATCCTGACACTCGAGTGTGTGGTAAAGTACCATATTGCGAAGATATGTGACTTGTTTTCATTAAAAATTTACATTAATTCTGATAAAGATAAATTAAATTATTATAGGTGATATGGATGACCTATTCATAAAATAAATTGAATGTTTATCAATTTAAAAATGTAATATATTCGTTTAATTATTGCACAGAAATATTATAATGTCATCATTTTACGTCTGGACATCAACCTTCATGAAACAATGTGACTGAAATTTATTCACCACAACACGTAATTATATATATAATAATATTTAAATAAATAATATGTTATTTACTATATCATTAAAATTATTTAATGAAATAATATTAGTTACCATGTTTCCATAGTGATCATTGAATAATAGAATCATCACTCATGCATATATACAACCAACCATCCCCTTGTTCATAACAATCTTCATTTACCCAAACAATATTTCATGAAATATATTAGAATTATATTATATGTAAATAATAGATAATTATTTCCTGGTTATAGATATTAATATATTTAAATAATGACCAATTATAACAAATTTACATTCCAAAGTCATTGTTTAAACCTAAGTGAAATATCAACAATGCACGTCACATGAAAGTTTGTTTGATAATATTTAATATATAAAATGGAAATCAGTTTCCTAAATGTATTAATATGGTTGATTTTTTTTTAAAATTATATAATGGACATATGATTATTATTTAGGAAGATAATGAATGAATATGTTGAGTCAAACTCACAAGAATTAACTTTGAATAAATTAATCTTTTTAAGAAATATTTTAATGATAAAAATCTAATTTTTTTAATATGATGTATATAATACCATTTTAAATGTAATATCATGATTCATTCATTATTCAGGGTATTTAGTTTTAAATTTTAAATTTTTATCTAAATATATTGAACACAAAAATTAGCTTGTGTAATAAGAATTTAGGTAACCTCACATGTTTGTTTTGTGATTGTTTTTTTTAAATAGAAACTAAAATTTTTTTCAATAATTTTTCATTCGAAATTATATTTATATTAAATATAATATTATTCTTTGAGTGATATGTATAGTTCCCATATTATATATTATTTTTACAAATATTTATTATATTGAATGTTATTTGATTAACTAGTAAAATAATTGAAAATTTATATCCTTTACACAATAACTATACATATTGATAACTCATAGTGTTTATAAAATAAATTGATTATTCTATAAATGATTAATTATTTCGATAGGGAAGACACATTTGGTTCTTGATTATGAATTTCCACCCAATTAATTGGTATTCTATGGAGGTGAGTCATTTTTCAAAATGATATCTGTCATTATCAAGTGGTATTATACATTTAGGAGGATATATCATGACATTATATGTTTTCATATTCTATAGACATTTAGTCCTATAATTATGAATTTTAATAGTTTATAGAATATTATTTATATTTATCCATGAGTTGAATTTTATTATGTTTATTATATGTATTCCTTATATTCTCATATTTAGGAATAAATTTAATGTGTTTTAGTATATTTAACTTTCCATATAGATTATACCTTATCTTACCACGATAATAAGATATTTGAAATGATCATATGTTTAGTTATTACATATTCCATTTATATTATATTTTTTCATGATAGATTCTAATGTATTTGACCATTAGTAATAATTTCATATCACCATTATTTTGTTATCATTTCTAGGAATATGATGAACAAATAATTGAATTAATTTTTATGGAATTATATCATTTTAACTTTTCAACTGATATGTTTTATATAGTTTTCCCAATGTAAAATGGATTCCATGTACATATTTAGTTCTCCCAAATATCTAACCTTATTGACCCTTCAGTATTTCATTCTGTCTATCTATGCTAACAAAATAAATTAAGACACTCTTTTTGTGATGTTGGAGTCATGTCCTCTTTAACTTATATTGGAGAAATGTTTCTATAATATTTGTGAAGTATATTAAGAGAAACATATATTATGGAACATAAAAAATTGATAAACAATATGGGATAGTATATAAGAATATACTAATGTAATGATAAGGATGTAATTTTTTTCCCAAGAAATTCATTCATGACATGATACAACATGTGGATGTTATTTTATAAGATAGGTAACTAGTTGTATTATGTCTACAAATTATGAACTAGTATAAAATATATCATTACGTGGTTCAATATAATGTTCCATACATTACATATAGATTAGAAATCATTAGATTAACTCTTAGGAAAATTAAAATTTTACTCACAAAAAATTATGGAGGATTTGAAAGTTACGGTATTCCTGATGAAAACATGGATTATGATTCTTTTATTAACAATGCATACATTTATAATTTATTTTCAATATTATATCATATTTTTATTAATGCACTATTATTTTAAAAAAAAATTATAGTTAATATAATACATTTCATTTTTTATATGCTGCTCCTAGATGTATGAATGGTTAGAATACTCCAAGACAAATGGTAGATTACCCTGTAGAGTTAGACAATACAACTATTGTTGGAAATGTGAAAATCATGGCTAAATTAGTATTGTGTAATAATGTTACAAAATGTGAGTTCCTAAAAGTGGAAACCGATTCCAAGTCAATTTTATCCTCTATTGTATTTATTTAGGTGATAGAGTCCACCGTGATTATGTGGGACTATTAATCAATTAGATGCTACAAAATTTATTAAGTATCCATATTAGATCTTGATCCCAAGGCATGTGATTAAATTGGAAAGGATACACTATTAGCGAACAGTCTCAAAGGTGATTCTTATCAATGGTTGTTGATGATAATGAACACATTAAAATAACAATAAATTATTCTCATGGAGTTAAAGGGTTTTATGGGAGCATTCCACAAATTATATTTCTTTCACGACAAAAAAAATTGAAAGGATGAGAATTGTGTCATATATTAATTGATAATGAAAAAGATATTCTATTTGGGTAGTAATATTCCCTTAATTTTTAGATATATTTAAAATGGATTACCTATTCAATATGAGGTTGATGATTGATCATATTGTTTAATGGAATAAGCCTTGTCTCTGAATGCTTATAGTCTCTCCAACATTTTCTTCATACCATAAAATAGTATTATGTGAGCTCAAAAAGGATGACTAAATATAAATATAAATATAAATATATATATATATATTACATTTTAAAGGGAAACTAAGAGAATAATAGGTAATTTGAAAACCTAAAAAATTAAATGTGTCAATGAAGATGAAAAAATAATTGAATATAAATTATTTTGGAATTCAGGATTGAATTCCACTAGAACATTCCTGGATGGAATGGTTGTTTTTTATTGGTATCGATATAAATGTCATCCTATTAAATAATATCACGAGAAGAAGGAAAACTATCACGATTAGTGTTTCACCATCATGGGGATTGGGAAGAACAAAATATATGACTTAATTTTTAATATAATGTTTCAAAAAAGATAAGAATGTGAGAAAGAAAAGATATTATGATACAATATCTGATGTTGATGTACCCAATAATGTTGTCGAAATTAAATTCATCATATCAGAAATAATAGTTACTAATTTATTTTACTATGTATAATTGGAAACTTTTATAACAGTCCCTTTATACATTAAAACTATACATTTCCAATTTAATTTAATAAGGGTTTGGTTAGTCAAAACACCTGAGGATGTCTCACATTAATGTTAATGTGTCAATGTATGCCCATTATGAAAAAAATAAATAAATTATTATTCAAATAATATTATCAAACATATGATTTACTCTATTTAATCAAAGATTTTATTTCAATATATGATTAATATTTTATTATAAGAAAATCAAAATTATTATTTGTGAGGATGATAATGAATTCAATTTCCTTAGTAAAGAGATAGTGTCATCTGAGTCATATCTACATATATGCCATAAGATTTAAAGAATGTTATTATTGATGATGAATACAATACATAATCATCGAATTAATTTGGTATTCTATAAATTTAGTATGTACATATTTTATATTAATAAATTGGTGTATTTCCAAATTAACTACATGGATATCCCACAGAGTATGCATTTTTATTTTACATTGATTTATTCCATGATACATGAACAATATTAATGAATATATATATATATATATATTTGAAAATATTGATTTTTATCTTAATGTAACTACTATAATATTTGAGTGATAATGAATTTATTATACCTAGATTTTTTCGAAGGGAATTCTAGTTCTCGTTGTTTGGAATACTGATGAATGCATGAGCTTTTGAGTTGCTTATAGGTAAACAAATTATCTTATTACAAGGAAAGATTATCCTTTACCATGAAGTGATGGATTACATGATCCATTTCATGGATACCAATAGTTATTAATGATTGAACTTCTTTATGGATATCATTAATTGTGTATAATGAAAGAAGGATTTCCAAATACAACATTTTGAATGAGTTATGAAAATTAAATGTTTATATTAATTCCTTCTGAATTGACTATACCACCTTCCATTTTTGTATTCAATCATTTCATCTTTTTTATGGAATATACTCATTATTATTTTTATTGTATTACTTGAAGATATTTTTGTTTCTTATAAAATAAATGATGAATATAAGAATAACATTAATTACATTATTGAAACTCTATGAAGGAAGTAAGTACAAGGGTATGTTAGATTATATGATTTATGAATTTATGTAGTTTATTTTATTAGCCATATTTTTTAAAATGATATAATTTTAGTTGATCCTTAAATTAAAATATTCGGTTACTAAATGGATAATACCAATGAAGATAAATGAGGTATATATGATTATTTTTTTCGTAGGTTATTATTATTAAGTTTTTAATAAATTTTTCTCAATTGTATAACATATCAACAAATCATACATATAAATGGTTTACTATTTCATGGGTAAGAAAATGTAACCTATTTTTTGAATAAATATAGAATACATTATTCAATGAAATTATTTTTACCCTACCTTAATGAAATTAGGGTTTTTGATATATAGTTATGCATCGTATAAAGAATATTTATATATCCTAATTAAAAAAGGTATATTAATTACACATTAATAAATAAAATTGAAGACTCGTTAAAATAACTACCAAACCTATGGTTTTGATTTGACCTTCTCAATGTTGTCTTGGATGGAATAGATATATTATCTATATGGTAAAAGATGTGTGATATACATGGGTCAAAAAAGAATAAATTTTTTCTTTTTGTAGAGAGTGAAAAATATGAAAAAAATTGCGATGGATCAACCAACCCATGGATTATTAAATCTTAATACACTACAGAATATGTATAGAAAATAAAGTATAAGATTGTTTTAAGGGGAAATATGACGGTTTTATAACCCAAGTAATGATTCAGAGGGACCATATGATCTTGGAAATTGGAATGATTTCTATTGAAATCATTATGTAATGGGACACATCAATAAATTATTTAATTATTTAATTGAAATAGTTATTATAAAATATTACATATTCTCAATATGATGATGAAAACACTTATGAGAATATAAATGCTATTAAAAGTGGAAATTATTAGTAATTGTTTCTGAATATGGTGTTCTGAATCTCACGAATTGATTATGTGTTCAATTTATACCGGAGATAAAAATAAAATTATTTTGTAATTAAAGATATAAAATTTCCTTATACACCATAAAAGTATAAATATATAAATGGATATGAGGGATCCTTTTAGTGGGATAATATGACGCGACAAAATGCTAATTTTGTGTTCAAATGTATGGTCTTCCATTAATTGAATATTATGATATAAAATCTTATAGGTGACCTACAACCAATTTCGATTATGGTGTATAAATATTATGACATTATAATAAAATTTATCATAGGATTACTAAAGGCACCATGAAATAATGTTTCAATATGATTTATCATTGATTGAATAAAAAATCATCTCATTTCTACTATATAATAGAATATTTATCTATTTAGATACATGTGAGGCACATTATTAATGATGTTGTAATAATTTTTTCTTGTCTCGTTTCAATTATTCCTAATAATATTCCCAATTTTGCATCAAAATTCATGATGAATATTCATAAGAATACATATATTCATCTTATTTTAAGAACTGAATACAATCCAAAATTTGATTGATAGTCTAATAGAAAAATCCAAAAAAAACTAAGACCTGTATATGTAATTCTAACTTGACATTTCAGGGTATGTGGGATCAATTAAAACATTAATAGAGATTTAATATAATAATAAATTCTATTCATATACACAAATGTAGCTGGTTGAAGAACTGTATCGAACAATATTTTGTAATATGTCATCATTTAATGCATATAATGATATAATTATTATAATATCAAGTCATGTGGAAGAGGCCACAGAGAAGCTAATATATATAGAAGTTCACATTCAAGTATCTAAAATATTGTGGAATAGTTATGCATATAATTGGTGGAATGATTTGGAAATCCATGTGTGAGATCAATTTTTTTTAAACTATCTCCATGAAATCATGTTATATTGTTGCTTATGAATAGAAATAAAATCACAACTTACTTGAGTCCCCTAGGAATCCCTGAATAAATTTGAGCTGTTTCATATCATTTTGTAACTCCAATTAGCCCCTCAAAATTACTTGATTAATTCATATTATCATTTCTACAGATATAAACTATATACCCATTTCATATGATCAAATTTTATGACACATAATTGGATCCATATCTATCATTTATTGAAGAACAAATTTCTATTTTAAATACTATAGAGATGTTATTGTGGAATTATATATATATTTTGGTTAAGATGGTTTGGAGAAATCATAAAATAGGGGATGTAACATTGGAAACATAGGATAATATAATGAAAAACATATTTTTTTTAGATGGTAATGTCTATTAAATTTTTAGAATAATTTTTAGGGAAAAAATTAACACATGAATACTATAAAATATTGTTTTTTAGAATAAATTTAATTCCGTTGATGGATTTCGAAGAATGATGCTCCAATATTAGAAGATAATACTATATGAAACTATTATTTAAATGTAACTATTATAAATCATCCATTATGTTTATGAAAATTTGTAATACTGACCAAAATTTTAATATAATGTTCATATATTGGTTTGAAATAAAAGAAGAATAATCTAAAGGTAAATGATTTTTTTTCTAAAAAACTATAATTTTAAAAAATGTTATTCACTCACACTTCACACAGGTAAGAAGAAATTAATTCATACCACAATTATATTTTTGTTTTAAAAATGTTAATAAAATGTTAAATAATAAAATTTAAATTATCTTAGAGTGAGTTTCATTTATTATTCTGATATTTATGTTTTTTGATGAATAATAAAAAATACATAAATTAATTTGGAAACATCTATTTAATTTATGTTATTAATAATGTTAAATTAGAATTTTCATTTTTTTAAATTAATATTATATTTTTATTATATAAAACAATTAATTTATTACATTTTAATAATTTTCATTTTCAATTCAAATAAAAATAATTTTTATACTTCTCAATATTCTATATTTAAAAACCAGATTGCTTGTATAATATACATGTTTTATTTTCAAAAAATTATTCATTTCCAAATATATGAATATAATTTATAAATATAAAAAAATTATATTTTAAATCCTAGAAATCTATAATTTATAGTCACATCATAATAATTTTTGAATAAAATGAATAGAAAAATTGAAAAAATTAATTATCACGTTAAAGGTAAAAATGGATTTACATTGGGGATAAACTAAATTGATATGTTCTAAAATAACATATATAAAATCCCAAAATCAATCATCTTGGAATATATCAAACTCATTATCTCCATTATTTTAGTTTCCTATCATTTAATCATTTTGAAATTGAAAAAACATATGCATAATTAAATCATTTCATGAAATTATATGTGTTCCTATAACCTCACAAAGAATAGACCACAAACTTTCATATATTATTCACACCATAAAACCAATTTTGTATTTCCATGACCCACCCGAATAACATAAAATTCCCCTATATCATCTTCTTATCCTTATATTGGGTAATATATCTATCCAAGGATGGATTTAGTAAAATACTATGGATGATACTTGAAAAACAGGTTAGTTTCATCAGTGAGAATTATTATTTTTATTCACCCCCTTCACCTTATATTATTAGTTAATTGTGATGAAATAAAAAACTACATCTAATGAAAATAATTAAACTATATTATGTTTTAATATTATCCTAAAACTATAAACACATTTATCATATGGGTTACAAAACCATTATTCGTGTGTATGGAATAATATAGCCTCGTGAACATATATGATTCAATTTTCACATGCCCATATTAATGGTTTGGTATGATGATGGATATAAATTATATATATGGTATTTATAATATAATTAAACCTATGGAGTCATTATATCATATATAAATTTTTTAAATTCAAATTTATAGGGGATGCATCAGCATTTCCCGTGTTTATAGAAGACTACCCCTATGCGATGCATTGTCATTATTTTGGAACACTTTAAATTGATGATAAAAATGCCAATGTAAATAGTTATATTATTTATTAATTTCATATTTTTTTTAATAATTACATATTGATAAATCTAAAAAATTAATTAATAATTTTTTTCTTATATTAAAAAATTATAATGCTTTTCATTAACGTATAGACTAGATCCTTTAAAAAGAGATTTAACCCTATTTTCATGACCAATGAAAATGGATGATATATACAAACATATATAAAATAATTATATTGTATTTTAGATATTATTTTCATTATATAAATTAATAATATTAAACTCCAGAATTCTATAATGATCATTGAATAATCAAAATATAACTCATGCTTATGTATAACATACCATCTCTATGATCCTAACACAATTTATTTACAAAAACAATTATTTATTATTTATATTGAAATTATAATAGATGAATTAATATAATTTTTATTCCATTATTATTTTGTATTCTTTATTTACATAGTGACCTCTTAGATCAATAATTACCTTCTATGGTCTATTTAGAAACATGAGTCAAAAATAATCCAAAAACCTGATATAAACATGAATTTATTTAGTAATATATTGTGTCATAGTAATGAATGAAATAAATTTAAAAATAATATTTATAAATATTATTAATAATGCGAATAAATATTATATGTTTATTATTTAGGAATATAATTTATAAACATGAATAGTTTGTGCCCATTTATTCAAACAGTGTGGAAAAATTACGCACTTACCATTTTTCTAGGTAATTTTTCAAAAGGTCCCTTAATGATCGATCAGAACCCCTCTTCCTCTCTAATTTTTAATTTACTGGGATTTACCCATTTCTTTTTTATTTGTTTATTTTTTAATATAAATTATATAAATTCAAATATCGTCTTCAACTGAGATCTTTTCGAGCTTATGTTCATCATGGTGGATGCACATTAGTTTGTACTCAAGTCCCCTTGAGCCTTTATCCTTCTCTTTTTCTCTCAACCGAGTTATCAAGGTATGAGAATTATTCAATTTTTATAATACGTACATTGATCCATGAAAAATAAAGGGCCAATATGGAATTAGAATTATCATACAATGCTAAGGTTGGTGGTTCATAACTTACCCATCAAGTTCATTTATTTTTGATTTATCGTATGGGGCCAACCGATTTTATCAGATGTTGCTATTTTAATTAATATTATATTCATATAATATGTAGAACCATATAATTATTCCCTTTATACATATGTGATTAAATTTTGGTGGTTATCCCAAAAACTCCATTCATCCCATGTAGGATGTTATGCTTTAATTGTCATTTTAGTGTTTGAAAATGTTTGATCCTCCTTTCGCATGTGCCTTTTATTAACCTTACTAAGGGTAATATTTTCTATATTAAATAGATTATTTTAATGAGAAAATAATTATTTAATGTATAATTTTTGATCACCACTCTATCCACCTGTGTTAGGTTCTTCAATTAAATAATTTAATTTGAATAATTAACTAGTTGCGTATATGAAACCCCACTTACCACATTAATATACGGTTGTGGAATGATCCTTGAATAGGGGATATTACTTAAATAGATTAAATGTTTTTGTGATAAAAGTTCTTGTCACACTAATGAAAGGAATATATTGTAACAAATTAATAGATTAAAATGGTTTCTGTATAAATATCCTTGTCACATAAATGAATGTAAAGGCTTTAACTAAATTACTTGATTAAAAAGGTTGCATCCTACATGAAAGTATCTCTGTAATGATAAGAAATACATGGTCAAAATGACTTAATCAAAAAGGTTATATGATACTTGACCTTATCACACTAATGAAAAGAAATTCATGAACCCAATGAAATATGACATGCCTTAACACATAAATAGGAATGACATGTGTCACAAACCACCTCGGGTTGACAATAAACTTTTCAACCGAGCCAATCATCAGCAATTCCTGGGAGGTGTTCCCTACCCTCCCGGGCTGATGAAAAGTGGCAAGGAATCATCATAGAATAGATTGGAATGGTTTCTCCCAATGTAAATAAATAAATTAGCAGAAATTATAGACAACGCAACAAGAAAAAATGACACAAAAAAGAAAGGATGGGAAATGACGACACACTAACCTGACAACAACCCAAAATCCTTGTGACCCCAAGATTCACAGTCAATTATACAACCAACTTTCACCCATGGTGAAGTAGATGAATTCTAACATACAAAATAAACTAAAAAATGAAATCACTATTGTAATGTGTATTAAAACTCAGTAGGTGTGGCAGGCAATATATTCCCAAATCATAGACATTAAATAAAGTATTTTACTAATTCCATGTTTGAATTACATTATATAATATATGTGTTTTCTCAAAGACATTCATTTGAAATGCAAGTAATAGTCCGTTTCCGTTTTCAATTGAAAAACATGTTTATAGTTTGAAATAAATTCTTTGTTAAATTTTAAAAACATCAGGAACTAAATTAAAAATCCAAATTTTAGTTGTTAATAAGCGAATAATCATAAATACACACATCACACAATAAGGGAAATGGAAAATTGGCACATATGGGTGGGGGGGGGGGTCACACAACCAAACTAAGCACCTCAATATTCCACCAATTGGAAATAGGGTTCAGTGAACAACGTCCATAACGTAAATAATCATGATGCATGAACATCGAAAATGAAAACTCACACAATCGATGTGATTAACAATTACACCCCTTAGTCATTCCAAATTGATTTTTGAATATAATATAAGTTATTGAAGTGCCAAAAAGGATATAACCAACCACTCAATAGAAACCAATTTTCAGAAGAACAAGCACACACCACTTTTAGAACTCGATAGATGTTTGGAATCCCATTTATGAAACCCAAGTCACCATTTTAAAACTATGACATAATTATAATGGCCAATGGGGAATTTTATCAAAACTTTGAATATATATATATATATTAAAAATTATTAGAAAAATCATACACATAGAGGAAAATGAAAAATATGAATTTATTCTAAAAAAATTATTTAATATTATTTACCATTTATTTTAAATTTTTGAAATAAATACAAATTAATAAATTTTAAATATAATGGAAAATGTAGTGGGGAACCTTCCTCAACTCGTATCTTGATCACAACCACATGACATGATTTTCACGTTTGAATAACTATACACAACTTTCTAAATGCTGTATCGCGGGTTTTCCTTGCCCACATGATGTAACAAGAACACCAAAACTATAATACCTAATCATATACATAAAACAATCCAATCTAAAAAATGAAAACTAACCACCTCATCATGGTTTCAAAACAAAATTTGCACCATCTACAGAATTTACAAAACCAAATTAAAAGAAAATTAGAAAAAAATTCCAAATAGAATTCCACAGATTTACACACCCAATTACACTTCTTAATCTTTATTATAATCAGCCGTATATCCTCATCATAACAGAATAGAAAACACATGACTTTCACAAAAAAAACTAATAACACAATTTCATGAAAAGCTATTAAACATCAAAAATCTAGTTTCAAATAAAACACACATATTTCAAATTATCATGAATAAAGTATAAAAAACAAAATTATTTCAAAAACTAAATTCTTAGTAAGCTAATTAATCAGAAAGTACGTCAAATCAATTTGACGGGTAAAGTGATTATCCAAAAAAGTGAAACCAACAATTTCCCCATGGTATAATTAATTTTACCACAACAAAAATGTGTATCAAGAAACTAAATAGGTGTGAAAATTAATTAATCAATGTAATCATAATTTATAGGGGAATAAACAATGGGATCCTACCTCAAGAATAAAGAAACGTTCGTAATTCGGTTTGGAATAATTAAAAAAACATCGTTCGCACCCCCATGGATGTTAAAATCGACCATAATCATTTTGATTATACACAAAACATATGAATCGATCTGAAATGGAGAAAAAATCGAAGAAAATATGCACTACCAACTAACCATGAGGAAGTAGATATAGCGTTCCTGAGGTGAATGGTTGCACTGGTGAAGGTTGGTTGGTCGCAATCAAGGGCGGCGTGCTGAACAGTGATAGATGGCCAAAGAAGGGAGGCCAACTATGAGTGGGGGGGGGGGTCATGTGAAGTTCATGTGGGGTGCGGAAACAGGATGAAGGGGGCTATAGGTGGTTTAGATGATGGGGTGTGTTATGTGGTTGATGAGGGATGATGGAAGTGGATAACTTAGTAATGGGGCACTGGCTGGGTTGCGTGGGTGGTGGCCAGACAACAGTGTTGGTTTGGTGGAACACGGAAGGGGGTGTGAGACCAGTCAGATGACAGCTGCGAGGTAGGGTAGCACAGGCAGGGCGGCACGACATGAGAGCAAGTTGGGGTGGGGGGGATATGAATATGGAGGCATGCATGGCCTTCTCGTGTTGAGGTATGAGTAGAGAGAGAGGTAGGATGCTGAGGTGCCACATGAGAAATTGTGAAACCATAAAACATGTAAAAAATAAAAATTATGATAAAAACAAAATTGGATTAAAATTAAACAAATGATAAAAATAACCTAATGATAACAATTAAAACAATAATGGTAAAACTAAAACATTAATAAGAATAACAAAACATTGATAACAATAATGGTAATAGTAATTCATTAATAACAATCATAATTTATTATAAGACATCAATAATAATAATAAAAAAAAATTAATAGAAATAATAATAATAAGAATCTAAAAATCACAGTTGATAATATCCTTTATATAATAATTGGCAGAACCATAAAATTGACAATAACCATTATTTCCTTTATAATTATTCTGACAAAATTGATGAAACTATTTAATAATAATAATCACCACGATAAAAATAAATATGATAAAAATATTCATTTAAATTTAATAATAATAATAATTACATTTATAACAATAATCAAAATTTTATATCACTCAATAAATAAATTTTTTTACACATTTTAATTTATTTGAAGATAGGTAGATCGTGAAATTATCTGGGTGGTGGAAAACTTAGTTTCTAATACGCACTCTTCACAAGTACCCAACGATGTTAGCTGAAAATGTTCCCTTTAATTCAAACTAAAAAATCTCAATAATAATTCAAACCTAAGATCGAAAAAGAATTTAAAAGCCAATGACTATAATTAAAATGTCCAAAACAAGGGTTGGGTGTGAAAATTATCCCTAACATAACACATTCTGATCCTAGAAATCTAAAACGATATTTAGACCCAAAGATAAAGCTTCTTATGTGTCACACACCTCCAAAAGTTTTCACGCCTCAAGTGGAATAATCCAAAAAGACACTAAAATCCAATGACACAAAATGCATACTTAAAACATGATCACCTTAACAACCAAAAAGTAAAAACAATACCATCCATTTCAACCAATGAATTAACCTAAACCACATTCATCATATATTACTATAATCTTAGTCTTAGGAAGCTATTGGGTGTACACAAATCACAACATTTTCTCAAGAGGAAGAACATAGGATTGGGTCATTCCACACAAAACCACGCACCACCAAATGTTAAATTAAAAGGAACTCTGATACATATACGGGGAGGCCTAAATAGACTCTCCATCATATGGATCAAGCTAACACTAAATTACAAGTGGCGTAACACTACGAGACCCACTATGGGTATCCCACCATAACCACTAAAGAGATTAACCAAACTTGAAAACATCTCCAATGAACTAAAAAACCCCACCACGAGGGGGGATAAGGGAAGGAAAAAACTAATAGATCAACAAATCTACTTCAATCACAATATCAACCACGTCACACCCTCCAAATAACCCAAAAAAGCCACATTATGGATAATGATTAAACCAGTTCCCTTTTCCACCATTGGGATTCTCTTGACTATGCTCCAGCTTCACTTCAAGACCTATGGAAGGAGAACAATGATTGAAGAATCTATTGCCTCATAGTTTGGTTTTGGAAATTCCCAAACATAACACATATACTTTAATTTGACAAAACTAACTTCCAATAAAATAAAAGAGTAAAAGAGGTTCCACAATAACAATACATCAAACTGAAGGAAAAGAAACAACAAAGAATGCAAAAGTAGATGGACACTACTTCTAGGGAACAAAACAATAGAAATCCCCAAACTGATCCCAAACATTATCCTACTTCTGTTGACGGTATTAGGTGACCTTTGATGAACCATGTCTGGGATCAACGTGCTTATTAAAAACACCTCTGTAGAATTGCTGAAAGTGACCCTGACTTCCATAGGTGTGGCATGGTCTTAGAGCACTCGACATGTCAGATTCTAGTGAACCTTCCTACCAAACTAGCAACAGATCAAATAATTGTGCTGTAATGAAGTTAACCGGAGGTCTAAATGCCATTTAATTTCCCTAAAGGCACTACCCACATCAGTATGGTTTTCATTCATCATATTTTATCCTATGTAATTCATTCAATGATCATATGAGGATTCACCATACCATTTCCACCTTCTAACTCAGCATTGGTGAGGAAGGCTTGTCTCACCACATCCGAGAAGGTAGTTAGGTTGAGCTCTCGCACATTCAACTACCGTTTAGGATGAAGCTTGTGCTCAAAATTCTGATACTTCATGTGATCTTTTCCAACAAATGATGGTTCATATAGATATAGTTCCATGAAACAAAGAAATAATTCCTACATTGATATGACACATTACTGATGACTGCACAACTCCATCCTCTTCCTCATATTTTTCCCCTAATTAGAAAATTGTTGGATGAATGATGGATTGAAGAACTCCCATGTGAGATATTCTCGAGGCATGCTTTGAGTCACAAATGTCCACCACATCTAGGATAGACCTTCAAAAAATAAAAGGTACCCAATTTCACCATCAATGACTCAGGTGATGTGAGAAAATAGAAGTTCCTTTCAATCATCCAAAACCACTTCTCTTCCCCAAGAGGATATGCTAGACCATAAAAAGGGGAGTGTTCAACATCCAAAACTTGACGATGTAGTCTATGGGCTGTCCAAATTGATGATTTTCTAAGGGAACACCACCTGAAACATCACCATTGGCATTTGTCAAACCTTCATGGGGGTGAACAATATGGAACATGGAAATAAAGAACATAATTAATACATGTTCATTGTCAATTTAAATTCAACCTCCACCATTTCAAAAATAAGACATTATAAAATAATTTTCAAAATTAATGATTACCCAAATGGTTCACTAGGGGAAACTAGTGCTGATGGGTGACACATACATATTGTTGGTGGCCATTTTCTGGTCACACAAGCATCACAGAGAGTAGTCTTGGGAAATTTCCCTAACTCCACATGTATTTCCAAGACCTACGAGTTCATGTGGATATATTCCCAACTACTTTTCATTTCCCAACATAAATCAATTCACAAGAATCAAAGGACACCAACAAACCCAGAAATCACATGGTAACTCCGTGTTCAAAACAAGCAACTGTTTATGGTGTATTTCACATCACAATACCTCGAGTCTTGACTATTCTAATCTTTATACCATGAAAAACAAAAATAGAAAATGGCACTCTAAAAAGCACGTTCCACTAAGAGATGACCTTGTCTGATACCATTTTATCATGAACCAAATTGCATCGACCCTAAATTGGTCACCCAAGCCAATTTGTAGAAAGGTCTGATAGGCGTTCCTGATCCTCATGGGATGGAGACATGTTCTATGGAATCAATATATAATAGAAGGGAATGATTTCTCAAAATGAAAATAAATATAGCAATGAAAATAGTAGAACAATGGAAAGTGAATAAATGTCACGAAATAAGGACGAACTAAAACAACACACTTACCTAACAATGAAAAATACTCTTTCTAACACTAAGAGTCACTCTCCCATACAAAACCAACTTTTTACCACTATGAACAAGGTAGAGTAAAACCTAGAACGAAAACTAAAATCCAGAAAACACTATAGGCCTGAGCTTTAAAAATCAATAGGTGCGCCCCAAAATCTATTTACAATGAAATACCATTTAATAATAAATTTTACTAACTCCCTTTAAAACTACATTATATAAAATATGATTTTTCACACACACATTCATTTCCGATGCGTGTGACATTACATTTCACATTTCAGTTGAAATTTTTTTATGGTTTGATGGAAAAGGTGAATTAAATTTTAAAAAAATTTCTTCCAACAATTTAAAATTCCAAATTTTAGTTGTTAAGAAGATAAAAACAAAAAACACACCCAAAAAACAATAAGGGAAATAAAAAAGTGGCACACGGAGGTCAACAACCAAGATATGAACATCAATCATTAGCCATACAAAAAATTACCCAAGAAAACATGGGTCAAACCTTGGAGCTCGTGAACAATCTAGAATGTACTATACATGTGACTCATCCTGAACGCATGCCCTACTCAATGATGTTATAATGCCCTAAAACCAGACTCTTTCCATACTTATCCTAATCTAGAATCCCAATCCCATAACAATAATAATTACATAGATTCCCATTCTATGGGACACTAGATAGTGCATAATCTAAACAAGTTCAGCAATCATTCATTGAAAAATCACATACAATGCAAGGATCCCATGAAGAGTATCAATTGACAAAGGGGGTGAGTCAACAATTTAAATCAAGTAACAAATCACAATGCGTCATCATCACACATGAAAACACGCACACTCTACATGCACATCATGATCATCCCTGAGTAACCCAAAAGATTTTTTTCAAAATATTTTATTTTATTGATGTTCTAAAAGGTCCTTAACCAACAACTCAACACCAACCCATTTGTATAAGAACCAAGAAACTCTGATACTAAAACCCAAGACACACTTGTGAGCCCATTTAAGAAACCATAATCACTATTTTAAAACTAATACATCATTGAGAGTCCAATGGTTCTTTTTATCAACACTTAGTAAGTTCAGATAGATATAAATTCTTCGAAAAATCATGCACAATGAAGAAACTACAAAACCACCATTTATTCTAAAACAAATTAATTAATATTATTTTCCATTTATTAAAAAATTAATAAAATAAAAATAAATTAATAAATTCAAAATATAATGGTAAGTGATGTGGGGAACCTACATTGACTCGCAACTTGATCACAACCACGCAACACACATTGCACTTACGCATAAGTATGTGCAACCTGAAGAGCAACGTATAAAGGGGTTTCCTCTTCAAAACACTAGAAAAACCTCACAAAAACCAAAATTCATAAGTATATACATAAAACAATCCAAAATAACAAAAAACACAATAGAACCACCTAGAAATGATTTCAAAACATAATTGAAACCATATAAAATATAAACTAAATCACTTTAACAGAAAATTATAAAACAATTTTGAATTGAATAACATGTCTTTACACACCCAAATCCCCTTCAAAACCACTTTATTGATCAACTAAGAATCCTAAACATTCCAAAATAGAAAAAGTAGGACATGAATAGTCTAAAATATGAATTACTCAATTTCATGATATGATACTGAGCATCACAAATATTGATTCCAATAAAAAAACCTATTTCACATAAACATGAAACAAAGTATCAAAAAAATATTTTATTTTAAAAACATTGTTTTCATAAATCTAATTAAGAACAAAATACTTCAAATAAATTAAATGAGTAAACTGATTATTCAAACAAGGTAAAACCAACAATTTCAACAAGATATAATTAATTTAACAGCATCAAAAATGCATATCTATCAACTAAAAAAAGATAAAACATAAACTAATCAATGTAAATTTAATATAATGATGCATAGGAAAATGGATCCTACCTCAAGAATAATGAAACATTCTGTTTTATAGTGTGAAAATTCAAAATAACCATGTTCACACCCCAAGGATGTTAAAATATACCATAAGAATTAATATTAATGATAAAACCTAGGAATCATCCCTAAAAAGGATAAACAGTGGACTAAAAAATTTAGTATTCACAAACCGTGGGGAAGAATAGATGCATCAATGTATGGGAGAGGTTGTGTCAGTGAAGGGAAGTCGATCACGAGCAAGGGCGACACACAAGACAGTAGGAGATCACCCGAGAAGGGAGCCCAAACGCAAGATTGGGGGGGGCGGGGGTCATGCTTTTTTCAGGTGGGGAAACAAAACTGGATAGAGAAGGTAGCATGAGGCACATCTGGTGGGGTTCTCAATGGTGTTGATGGAGGAAGGAAGAGGCAACCTTCTCGGCAGGGGTGCACTAGATGCGTGGCGTGGGGGTCATCTAGACGGCGGTGTCAGCTAGGTGGCACGTTGAAGGGGGTGTGAGGACGGTCAGACATCGACTGTGAGTCAGGGGCATGCCAACTATGTGGCGTAGTAGTGAAGACTATGACAGGGGGGAGCCTAAACAGGATATGGAGGTCAGTGGGCTTCTCGCATTAGAGGAAGAGATGAGAGAGGGTGAGAGAGATGTGCACTACAAAAAATTATTAAACCCCAAAAAGGGAACAAATAAAAATGAAGATAAAAAAATTATAATTAAAATAAAATAAAATTAAACAAATTACATAATTATAGTAATTAAAACAATAATAGTAACAATAAATCATTAATATTAATAATTATACATTTATAACAACAATGGTAATAGTAAAAATTTAATAATAATTGAAATTTGTTATATTACATTATTAACAATAATAATAATAATCAAACAATAATACTAATAATAATAACAATAAAAGAAAATCCTAGTTGATAATATCATTCATATAATATTTTACGTAATGATAAAATTTATAATTACTATTATTTCATTTTTATTAAATTAAGATAATGTTGATGAACCTATTTAATAATAATAATAATAATAATACAGAGAAAAATAAAATTGATAATAATATTCATTTCATTTTAATAATATGAGAAAAAGTATTAACAATAATAAAAAATTCATATCAAACAATAAATTGAAAAATTGACCATTTTTAATGTTTTAAAGACAGGAAGATTGAGCAATTTCTTTGGCAAATATGCATGAGGATTCCAAAACATGCTATGTCCGTGTGCCTAACGACGTCGATTAAAAAATGTGTACTCTTAACAAAATTCAACAATATCATTTGGAAATCAACTTGAACCTCAAAGAAAAATTTAAAATCCACGGAAATTAATAAAAAATTAAAAAATCAATGTTCTGGGTCAGACAACATGACCCGAGATCACCTTGGATTCTAATCGTAGAATGCTAGGATCACTTTGGAACCCTTTCCCATTCAAGGATGCATATTGATTGGTTGAAATACACATATACCTAGATAATTTTCTATTCTTGGATTACCTATTTAAAACTATAGGATCCTATAATTATCTTTATTGGATTCTGTGGATACACTTCTTGGATCCACCATTGAAAAGTAGGTTCCATGGATAATGAACATTATGCCATGTCTCAGCAGAGCCTCGTTTTACATTTTTCAATAACTTTGGACTCAGTAGGTGTGTCATTGTGGAATGCCTTAGACTATGCTCCTTGGATTACTCTATTACCCCATGCTAGGCTATTGTTATTTTAGAGTTGGAAACCCTAGAGGTTTAGGACACCTTGAATTTCCTTCGGATATCACTATTAAATGTCACCGATCATGTTTTCGTTATTACATTTTTAAACAATAACTATTTTATACAATCAAAAGGTGATGTTAGTGTTGGATATTACCAAAGAGACCTAACAAAATAAAATTTGGAATTATGTAATAAAATTATCGGTATGCATGTTTAGACACTAGATAAAGGATGAAGTAAGTACTTTTTTAATTTTGTTATGATTTAGTACAATACTTTGTATAATCATGCATTCACACTTTTACATTTCCATTAAACATATCATAGGTTATAGACACCATTGGTGGTGGCCCACTATGATTTATATCACACCCTATCCTGACACTATTTGGTACCCGCAGTATATTACCTTATAGAATGTGTTGATAAAGGGATACATATGACATCCAACACATGATTTCTTGCTATTTAGGATGATGCTTGATAGTAGATAACTGAGATGGAGCTCAGGTTGCATGGGATAATATTTGATTACATTTATAATTACTTTGAACCTGTTATTCATACTATAAGGTATCTATGCATTCCTGTTTTCTAATTACCTGAAATATCATTGGTTGTTTAATATTATTTTAGTTGTTCAGTTATTGTCATTTATGTTTGCAAATTTAATTTTTTCCTTGTTTTTACTCATATTGATTCCCATTTTTACCTATTTTTACTTTCAACCAATATGATATACTTTGGTAATAAGGGCACCGTCTCCCCACAGACACAACATAGGACCTTTCTACATGTAAAAAACCACTCATATTTGTAGAGATGCGCTTGATGCCATGTGGCCCCCTAGGATTGGAGTATATGTTATGTGGCCTCATGTTCTGGTAAATTGCAATGTTGTATTAGTATGGGTTTCTTTTTGTTTCATTATTTACTATTTGTAGAAAAAATATTAGAGATTTGGAATTCCTATGACTTTTTGATAAAATTATCCTAGGTGTCGTGAACCCATGTTTAGGGTAAAAACATTATTACCAAAAATACAATTGTTGTTTTTCTTTTTCTTATTATAGTCGACATTATTTCACTATTGGGTGATGCACATGGAATACAGTGTTGTTTATTATTACTTTTTTAGAATTTTCTTCCATCCATGGATCGATGATATGAGGGAATAGAGCATTGTTACATGCATCTTATATGAACCTAAAATTCACATTATAAGCATATTACCTTTCCATATAAGTTCCTTTAACTACTCTTAATTCCCTTATATTCCCATGATTGTTTATTGATGCGGTGATTGTTATATTATTCATGTATTACAATTGTCTATGATTGAGTTATTGTCTATCTCAATTCATGAGGTGTATGGGACCTCATTGGCTGAGTTGATATGTTAACTAATTCGAGCCATTATGATATAAATAAATGGATGTCGTTTTAATTTATAAGGTGTAGGAGAACTAATTAAATGGTAATGACTACCCATTATAAGATATAATATGAATTATAATATGAAATGGTTTCACATTCATACGATGCCTTGTCATTTTATGAATGGTAAATATGTGAACATGGAAATTAAATGTAAAATGAAATGAATCTTATACAAGAAAACATACTTATAGTTGGCCATATAAGTGGGTCGTTTGGGTATTATACCTCTGGTAGTGAGTTTTCATGAGTTCAAATTCTTCTTCTAATGGTATCTTCCAGTTTATGATTGTATTGAGGCATGTGCTGGGTATTTGTAGTCCAATGCTGCCATGGTATCCCCATATCATACTATAGGATGGTTGTTATGACAACACTGTGCAGATATGGTGGGTGTTGAGCCACAAGTCCTAACTCCATGAGTGAAACATGAGGCACCACTGGTCGTACCTGATTTGGGCACTGGTGCTGATGTTCATGATAGTTTCCTCCAACTGATACAGTCCATGCATAGTTCACCATGCCATTCACTTATGATGGATATTCTAACTCGTACATTTCAGCAGCAGCATCCTTGTAAATTTTCAGGTAATGGTGGTTCACAGGCTATTGCGTATTGGATAGAATCCATCCAATCTATCTCTGAGAATCTGGAGAATCCTCTAGAGGGAAGGGTCTATCATTGCACATACATCCTTCTAGATTCTATCAAGCACTGGTGGGATGTTATTACACATGATGGTCATCATCTGGGCATGATATTAGGGTTTATTTCTATACATCACATTAAGATCTTTTCTTTCCTCAGAATAAGAGAGTTGACAGAGATAGGGAGTTCACGCATCTCGAGTGGGGTTCTATGTTAGTTATGACGTATTGAAAATGTTTCATGATGTTTTATTGCTTTGAAACTCTTCAATATTATGATGAAATTTTGCATGATAGACACTTTGAGGATGGGAACCATTATGCTATATGTGTGGAGTTTATTGTAATTCTATAGAACACATTTTCTGAGATAGACAATCATGATCATATCATTGAGTGAATCTTGAGGGATGAAAATAGTACAGAACATATTGGACCATTGTCGCATCAGGACATTTGTTATTCCGATGGAAAGAAGCATTATCTTAATGATTCTTGTTAGATTGGTGAAAAGTAGAGTATCTGTTTTGATATATCTTTAGTGTGTCATCAGTGTGGAAGAAGAGGGAAGTCAAAGACATTGGGTGATAGTGACCGCTGACGGTGTCAGTATCATGGTTTTATAGTTGATATCAAGGTTTTCAGCAAGACCATTCCACAAACCATGAGTGGGAGAGGATCCACACTAGGTCGGCCATTAAGAGAAGATTATTTTATATGCATTAGGTGAGATGTTGTAATAGAAATGATAGGCGTGTATGAGGATGAGGTTATTTCCATGGTAGGTAGACCCTGATCACCAACAACAACAAATGAGCGGTTATGTTCATGGTAGTGTTTTTTTCATAGGGTCGTGGATCTGTTCAGTTGAATGCACTATAACCAATACTTGTGGATCATGTTATGGGACCTTCTACAGTTGAAGGTACTATTCTAGTAGCTGCTACTTTATTATCTACATTGTTTTATATGGTGTCTTCAAACTCTTTTATATTTGTATCCATTATGGAAAGCCTCAAACAATATATATTATGTCACCTTGGTGTAATGAAAGTAGATACCCAATTATTGGTATGAACAGAGGGCATACACCAATGTAGGGATTTCATCCTTGAGGTTGGATGACACACTTTCTTGTGGAATAAAATTGTTCTCGAGATGATAGGATCCAATGTCATTCTTTGATTGGACTGGTTGGTTCACTAAAAATCTTTTTTATCATGATACCTCCATAGGGAATCAATTACAATACTAGAGTCATGTAGTTATGTACATAAGGGTGAGTGGAATGTCTTGGATAGTATGTTGGGACAATAGAATCAAGGGCTAGTTGGTGTTATATCTCAAATTTAAAATTACTTCATGGAGGACCAGGGTTTATAAAAAACTAATTTCCCTCCAGTAGTGGATTGTTTTATGGATTTATTTACAGACTTTTGTTTTCAAGTTCACCTCATGAGATATAGGTATTTTGTATAATTGATCCTATTCCAGGATCAACTCCAATGTCCATTCCTCCATACAGGACGGAACCTATAGAGCTTCAAGAACATAATAATAAGTTAGATGATTTAGAGGATAATGGTCATATATGACCTAGTACATCCACATGGGGTTCAACCATTTATTTTTCCAAGAAAGTGGATGGAAACTTACGTCTAGGAATGGATTATTGAAATTTGAACCAAATTATGGCCATGAACCACTATCCTTAACCTTGAATATATGATCTCTTTGACCTGATCTAAGGATAAAATGTCTTATCCAAGATCGACCTGAGATAGGGTTATCATCTTGTACAAGTTAGACAATCATAAATATATCGTACAACATTTCAACATAGGTATGGTCGGTATGATTACATATTTATGAATTTTGGTCTTAAAAACACAACCTCCATTCTCATGGATTTGATGAATAGGTTTTCCCACCCATATTTGGATTCATTTTTCATGGTCTTTGTGGATAAGATCGTAGTGTATTCTCACATTCATAGAAACCATAAAAAATATAATGAGATCATTCTGAGTACACTGAGAGAGTATTATCCTTATTCCAAGATTCTGTGGTGCCACTTTTGGATAGACAAAGTTCACATCTTGGGTAATATAATATCTGAATTGGAGTATCTATTTACCCATAAAATGTGAGTGATGTAGCTTCCTAGTAGCATCCCAAGAATTTGTTTTTTACAAAAAGATTCATGGGGCTAGCTAGATATTATAGGTGTTTCATACATGACAATTCACATATGGAATCACCTCATACTGGCCTTACATTGAATATTTTCGTCTTTATATTCTTTATATTGTTATGATCATTTTAGAAATCCATTCAAGAAATGTAGGGGATGCTTGTCTCATCCCATATTCTAATTCAACTCGAGCCGAGTATAGGTTATACTATCTTTTGTGATGCATCATGAATTTTCATAGGATAAGTACTTATTTTTGAAGATAGAGTCATTAAATACGAATATCGGTAGTTGATTCCTCATTAATGAAATTAAACAACAGATGACCCTAAGCTAGTAGAAGTTTTTTTTTCCAACGCCGATGTATACACTAACTGTTAGGTGAGTGATTTATGATGTTAGTTGGCCATAAGAGCCTTCTATAAATCTTTTATCAGTTTTACATGAACCTCAGATAGTGGTTATGTGTCGAATACCATCAATCCTTTGATTTTGATCATGCCTATTCACCTGGGAAGGGAAATCTGGATGCAGATGCACTGTGTCAGAAAACATATTAATCAACAGTACAAGAATCCAATGTGGAATAGAAGATAATTTCCTTTTTTATAAGTTTCATGTGGAGTTTCAAGAGAGTCATGAGAAATCTTATCTCTCACCCTTGATAGTTACTTCATCCATCTTTGAGACTGTAAGGATTATCCAATTTTTAAATCCTAATGGCTTGGTTATCCATGATAGTATATCATGAGTTAACCCACCTCCAGATTGGTCATTAGAGAATGGAAACATCCTACATATTCATGGACATTTCTAAGTCCCTATAAATATGGTAGATGATTTTGTGACAGTGTCCCATAACTATCAGTGGGATTTACATCCATGAATCTTAAAGATGTATCAAGATATGTGACCCTTGTATTGGTGGCATGAAATGAAACATCATATTGTAGGAATAATTATAAGGTGTTATACCTATCATTAGGTGAAGTCATATAACCAAATAACTAAAATATTATTATATCCACTTCCCATCCTAGAATGGATATGGGAAGATGTTTCCACAGAATTTTTAGTAAATTTTCCTAGGTCTCTAAGTGGTAGCAATGTTATAATGATTTTGATTGATAGACATATGAAAGTAGGCCACATCTTTCCTATATGAGATACTATCTAATTCGATGAGATGGGAAGACAGAATGTTAGTGAGATTGTATGACTACACAGTGTTCCACATACATTAATTTCAAATAGGGATGCACATTGAACATCAATGTTTAGGAGGTTTTTATAAAATTATACGGGAATTCGATAGCTTCTAAGAACAACATCTCACCCTCTGATTGAGGGACAACTAGAATAGACAATAACAGTTTTAAAGGACATGATCTGACAATGTGTCCATGATTTGAATGGTTCTATGAAAAAACTTATAACTATTGTTTATTTCAAATATAATAATATTTATCAATAAACTATTCAGATGGATAATTCTGAATCTATGTATGTTAGGTCGTTCCATTCTACCATGTGCATGTTAGAGGTATGTGAGGTAGCCTTAGTAGGTCCTCATCTTGTTCAAAAGACATTAGAGGAGGATCAACTGATAATAATTTGCATGAATACTACTTATTCAAGACATAAATATTATGACAACCACAATTAAGGACCTCTACAGATCGAGTTTCGTGACCTTGTATTCCTTCGAGTATCGCCAATGCATGGAAAATACAATTAAAAAAATCAGGGAGTGGTATCAGTTCATTACATATTATCATTTAACGATTTTAGAGAGAGTCAGGATGCTAGCCTATCTATTACTATAACCTTATAGGAACCATTCCATGTACACTATCTTTCATGTTTCGTAGCTTCGCAAATATCATGCCAACATGACTCGTACATTTGACCCCAAATAAGTATATTTAGATGATGATGATACCTTTGAGGTATATTCAGTAGGAATCATTAACTAGAGAACAAAACTTATCTTTGGAATGTCCTTCACTCTAGTATGACTGATATGGAAGCATGGATAAGTATGGGATGAGTCATGGGAGAGGGAATCTATCTTATATTCTTAGCGGCCAGAGTTTTTCTCAGACACTGTTTCTCCACCCATGGACGGTGAACTCGGGGATGAGTCCTTTAAAAGGGGGAAGACTATAAAAACCCAAATTTTCACTCTGATGTAGATCATTTAATATTTTCTCAATATCAATAGCATGGATCTAATACAAATTCATTGTAGTTACTAAATGTCTCAAGGATGTCTGGGGATTTTTTGGATCCCGAAAACAATCTTTTTTTGGAAATCAGTAAAGATCACAATGTTAGCGCATAATTGGCACACATTTTGGCTAACCGTGAAGATTAAAATTTCCTGACAGAATTACTTCACACAGTTTGTTCATGGTTGTGTGGATTAACCTTGAAATATAAACTTCTTCCCTAGAAACCATACATGATTTTCGCTGCGTTTTTCAAACTGTGCAGACAAACCATGCACATGCCATTTTTCTTGGTAATTTTCCAAGATTGCACATAATGGTCTATTATAACCCCTATTCATCCCTTATCATTATATTAGTAGGATATAACTATTTCTCTATTTATTTGGGTAATTTTGAAGATCAAATTTTTAAATTCAATTATTTCCTTAATTTAGGATTTGTGCAAGCTTCTATTTGTCATGTTGGATGCCCAACAGTATGTACTTGAGTCCTCGTGATCCATTTTTCTTCAATTTTTACCTAGACTATGTTTTCTGGGTGTGATAATTTTTCCCATTTTATTAAATATAATAAGATATAAGCCAAATAAATTTCCAATATCAATGGATAAAGACCATGTAACCCAAGGGTGGGTGGTCTATAAATCATTCTTCGTGTTTGTTAATTTTGGATTTCTTTAGTAGGGCCAACTGTCTTCATCATATACTGAAATTTTTATTTATAATTCATGGTTATAATAATTATAACTATATCATTTTGATCGTTACATATATGTGATTAAATATTAGTTTCTCCGACCCTACACCCTTCATCCCATGTAGTATTCAACACTATAATTTTCGTTCTAGTGTTCTGACATGGATGAGCCACTGTTCGGGTGCATCATGGCATGAAAATCCTAAGGGTAAGAGTTTCTATATAAAATGGTAGGTTTGTAATGGTAAAATACTAATGGAATGTTCCCTGTGTTCTCACTAATTTACCAACCTAATGTATGTAATTCAATTTGATATTTAAATTTCATTGATTAATTGGTTTCTTATCTGTATGAGCCCTTACCAAATTAATGTATGCTCAGGGAATGATCCTTTAACATGGAATATTCCTTAAATGAATTAAATAAAATCCTGATACTTTTCCTTTTATCACTAATTAATGAGAAGGAATGAACCGAATGACTTGATTAAATATTATTCATGCAACCTTTCATTGACACACTAATGAAGGGCAAGGCTTGAACAAAATGACATGATTAAAAAAGTTGTACTTTATATAACCCTATCACACAAATGAAAGGAATGTCTTGGACCATATGAAATTAATAAAAATGATACATGATAAATGAGATTATCACAGTAATTTATTTAAATGCTTTAAAAAAATAAAATATTGCATGACTTTATACTTAAATTGGAATGGCCTAACTCATGCTCACCATGGATTTTGATCGGAGAATGCCATGATCACTTAGGAACCCCATTCCAATTCAAGGATATGTATTAAATCAAAACCAACCAAAATATTGATCATTGTATGTTCTTGGATGGATGTAATGATACTATATGATCCTTTCATTATCATTACCAGATTCCTTGGAAACACTCCTTGGATCCTGCCTTTACAAGTAGACCCCATAGTCAAATCCGATCGGGACCTATCTCTGCTTTGCCCTATTTTACCATGGTCGATTAACTTGGACACGTTTCATGCCTCATTGTGGAATAACATAGTATATTCTCCTTGGATTTCAATCTTACCCCATTATAGGCTCTAACTATTACTGAGTTAGAGACCCATGAAATCTCTGTCACCTTGGTTCTTACCTAGGACATCACTATTAAATTTCAATGATCACGGTTTCATTATTACATATTAGGACCTTCACTATAAATATTTTCACGGGGTTATATCAGGGTCTTTTGTGCCTCATGAGTCCTACAAATATAAAATTTGTAATTACATAATTAAATTAAAAGGTCACATGTTATGAAACCAGCTAAGGGCTGAGGCAGGTACTTGGTTATTTTGTAACATTTTACTCCATTACATATTATATGTAAGGTTGTGCACTGTTACATTTACATAACATGGGACCACGATTATAGACACCATTTGTGGTGGCCCACTTATATTTATGTTACACACTCTCTAAGAGATATCATTACCTACAGTAGATTATGTGAATGAAGGTGTCAATAAAGGGAAGCGTATGACTTTGAACACTAGATTGCTTGTTTTTTTGGATGGAGATTGATTTTAGAAGACTAAGATGGAGCACGCAATGATTGGGATAGTCATTGATTTCACTTATAATTATGTTGAATATTTAATTACTTATTTCTTGTATCTATGACTTTTTTTCTAGTAAGATAAAATATCATTAGTTATTTAATGATATTCTAGTTGTTTAGTTATTAATGATGTTGTCTCTATTTTTTATGTACCTTATATTAACTCATATTTCTTAAACTTTTTATCTATGTTTACATACACCAAATTCACTACACATTGGTAATGAGGGCATGGTATCCACATAGACACACCATATGCCCTCACATCTTGTCGACAGCCTCTGGCGTTCGGGGGGATGTGCTTGAGGACGAGGCCCACCTAGATTAGGGTACCCATTAAGTTGAATTAGTGTCTAGTATGTGACAACATGTCACACCATGATTTTTAATATGTGGTATTGATTGTAAATTATTATAATTCATTACCAAAAATGGTTTCATGTATATTTTTCAGGAGATAATTTTGGATATTTATAGTAAACCAACATTTCATACAATACAATAACATCATTATTATGATAACTATTATAATAATACTACATTCCTAGAACCAATGTTATTATATAATGGGATTAATATGATCAAATATTTATTGAATAAATAATATTATAAAATTGTGTATTTACTTATTCAATGTCATTATAAATATCTATTTTCATCGTAAGCACATGGTTCCACTCATATATATAAATCAGAGAAAGTGTTCAGCAAAAAATTTTCTATATGGGGGAATAACATATAAAGAATGATAGGTTATTACTAATTGTATGTTGATGATAATAATAAATGTTATATCATTAACATGATATATTCATCATTATCATTATTGAATAATTTGATACATGCAACAAATTTTGCATATGAATATTTGTTAAATATCATACCAGTTGGAAAAATACCCCACACATAGGAGTGATCAATGATATAATCATGTTCATGCATATCACGCATAAACCATAACATCATAATTGTTAACAAATCTAGCATCATCTATATTAACAATAAACATAATCTCATTTTATTTATCACATTACCTAATTAATTATTGCACTAAATAATTATGATCCCACTATTATCATTATGAAATTTCATAATCATATGGGCCACATGTAATAAATATATATATGTATATATTATTTTCATGAAATAAAACCATCGAAAGGAATGGGTTTCATAATGGTTTTAAAAAATATATGTTAGTGAATAAAATCTAGGATTCCAAAAGGGATAATTTAAATACTATATTTCAATAAACTATTATAGTTATTGAGTGGATAAAAACAGTCAGGTTGAGTCTATGTATTGTTTGAAAAAGTAATTTCATATTTAATAAATCAGAGAAAGTGTTCAGCAAAATATTCTCTATATGGGGGAATAACATTTAAAGAATGACAGGTTATAACTAATTGTATGTTGATGATAATAATAAATATTATATCATTAACATGATATATTCACCATTATCATTATTTAATAATTTGATACATGCATCAAATTTTGCATATGAATATTTGTTAAATATCATACAAGTTGGAAAAATACCCCACACATAGGAGTGATCCATGATTGAATCATGTTCATGCACACCATGCATAAACCATAACATCATAATTGTTAACAAATCTAGCATCATCTATATTAGCAATAAACATAATCTCATTTGGTATATCACATTACCTAATTAATTATTGCACTATGTAATTATGATCCCACTATTATCATTATGAAATTTCATAATCATCTAGGCCACATGAAATGAATATATATAAATATATATATTATTTTCATGAAATAAAACCATCGAATGGAATGGGTTTCATAATGGTTTTACAAATTATATGTTAGTGAATAAAATCTAGGATTCCAAAAGGGATAATTTAAATACCATATTTTAATAAACTACTATAGTTATTGAGTGGATGAAAACACTCATGTTGAGTCTATGTAGTGTTTGAAAAAGTAATTTCATATTTAATAATATCAGTATTTTTCATTGAGATAATTTCTGCATGGTAGAAACGTGAATATCCACATAAAGGTATTGGAAATTTTAGTTAATGGTCATTTTATGGATAATATAGGAACATACATAGGTATAATAATGGTATATATTTGATAACCCAAATGGATGAGTAGGGATTGAGAATCCGTCTACCTTAAATATCTTCTTGTTTGACAATTTTTTTCCACCAATATAATAATCATAGGATTACTAAATCGTGGATTCAAAAAATAATTTTATTCAATTTTTTAAATTGATAGATTATATTAATTTTATTATATTCTTTAATTAACTTCTTTAAAGGAGAATTTTTTATATCATGTTATCCTTAGGATATATCTTCATTGATTGATTTAATGACATTCTATTCTGTTTAATTAATCATTAGTATGATTCAATCCAAAATCATATTCATAAATTTATTAATACTAAGTAAATTAAAAAAAAATATTAGAACCATACATAATTGACTTAGTCATTAAATAGTCTGTAACTTCCTAATGTGTGTCTCTCCAATATTTTATGGGACATTGTCAATTGGGGAAGAAAGATATGTAAGAAATATAAATACATCACAAATATAATAATTAATGTACATTGAGATCATTGATATTGTCCTAATATATTTATCAATTACAGTTATAGTATCTGTTAGGATTATAATAGATGAAGCTAGTAAGAGTGGAAGAAAAAGAATGAATGTGTTGTGAGATTGTGCAATAATTTCAATATTTCTTCATTACTACTAAACTAAACTTGTTGAATTTTTAGATATGGTTTAAAAATGAACATCTCTATCTAAACAATGTTGAATTTGATTGGTTAATTTTTGAATGATTATATTTTGAATGTGAACATAAAGAGGTTCTTCAAGGGTTAGATGATGTGGTATTTATAATTGAGGATATTTGTGTTTTCAGATAAATAAATAGTAAAAAATATAATTTTTGTGGTAAAAAATATTATATTGACATTATTGACATTGAAATTTGTTTTTGATCAAAATATAATAATTTTATGACATTCAAACACATTTTATTTTGAATATTTATAAATAAAATTCAATAGAGATAAATAATACATGATTATGCAATGTGACATATTATAATTGTAGACATTGGAAGACATTGTTTATATTTGGAAAATGAATTCCATTAACTATTTGACTTATTAAACATATTTTGGTCTATAATATAAAAATAGAATCAATTATGTGATTATTACAACTGGAATTATTTAACTTAAAGAATTTGGTATTTTGAAAAATAGAATATTATTATTTTCAACCAAAAATTCAGATATTATAGAAAATTAGATGAGGACATGTACAATATTTTTATAATTTATTCTAAATATAAAAATTATTTCTAAAAGGAGTTTTCTATCACAGGTATTTTTTATTTTTTTCATATTAAAAAATGAGTTATTTCAATTGCAGGAAAACAAAATTTATATAAAATTACATCTAATTTTGTAAGGATTTTAATTTTATTATTTAGTTTAATTTATTAAAATATTAATATTTTTGTAATATATTAATTTGAAACTTATTTATTATTAATTTATATATTTGAGCTTGGACTTCAATTCCAACAATAATGATATTATACACAAGGACCTGGTGGTCATTATTAATGGTCACACTACAATTATAACAGTAAAGATACTATTACAGGAGACATATTACATCATATAAATACCACATAATCCATTCATTCATTATTAATCATATTTTATATTGGGGTTTTATATATTTCATTTATGATTTTATGATTTTTTTTCTTTTAAAATTAAAATTATTCATAATATTTTTCTTTCCATGGGAGGTGTAATTCTAGAAGATTTTAATGATCCAAATATTCCCATTTGACAATATATATTATATTTATTTATAATTTAATATTTTTTAATATACATGGTTTATTAGTCACTAATTTTACAGTATAAATTAATGAAATAATGTTATATTTGTTATCAAATATTCTCTATGCATATACTCATATAAAATTATAAATCACACATATATTTCTGAAAAACATTTAATATAATTTCCAAGTCTTTACATAATTTCACTTCTAGTACAAGTTTCATCCATAATATTTCAATTAATTTTCTCACTTGAGAGTATATGAGTTTACATTTTTTCATTGTGTCTTATAGTCTCCAAGCCACCTATTCATAATTATTATTCCTGCATGACAATTTTACAAGGTGATTTTCTTTTTTTAATAGAATTATCTCTATAATCAATTATTTTCACTATATGATTCTCATATGATAGGTCATGTTATACATGAAAAACCTATAAATTTAGTATATTTGAGGGATAATGTATGTACATTCTCGAAAGATATATTTGTGAACACATCATCTACTCGATCCATTTTTAATGGAAGTGTTAGTTCACATTCCACAAATCATATGATTTCAAGGTTCTGAATTGTTCCAATGTACCTATGGGTGGGATCTCTCATTTATAAAAATAAAATTACTAATTTCTATAATTATATTAAATGTAAGCACATTTACTTGACATAAAACTCCAACTATAATTAATTATTTGATGTATACCTATTCTACCAAATATATTTATAATTTAAATATCTTTTTGTAAGATTTACCCTTTAATATTATTTAATTCACAATTTACGATCAATGAATATTGTATAGATGACTTATAAACCAATATAAGGGATTTATATATCGTTTCCCATATTTTTATTTAAAACTATTAAATTGAATACTCTAGTGAAATATATTTTTGTATAATGAATCCCCTAATATGAGGTGATGATCCGTAGTTTTAAATTCCATTGTCAATAAAGTTTGTATTTTTTTTAGTGTTGAAATATTCTAATTATATTATCAATTGGTTTGATGGTGACAGGTTATACATATATATAATTTTGTAATCATGGGATGTTGAAGACATTTGGAGAGTTTATTGTCAAATGTGGATCATGATCCCTAATGATCAAACCCGGGGAATGATTCAAACTCACAACATCAATTTTAACATATCCTGGATCATTTTTCATGTGTGAAATTTGAAACAATATTAATGAATTTGTATATCATAGTTAATTGATCAACCACAACCCATATCAAATAGCCTCCATTTTATGTATTTGTAAAAATCTAGACATATCCCACTTGGATGTTCTCCCATTTCCATGGGGGAAAGAAGATTTTTTGTATTGCACCTTGGTATTTTTTCACTTTTAACTACCTTACACATATATCAAGAATATTGAGGTGTTCTCATAAATATCCCTCATTGTATTATCCTACCAAAATTGAAATATAAGGACATGATTCATAAGGGTAATTAAATGATAGATGGAGAATAATAAAATGTGTTCATTATTGAATGTGGAATTATTTATATCATTTTATGATGTTAAAAAATTTGTAGTAAAAAATTGAATAAAACCTACAAAATTTATGATTAAATCATGAAGCTTCACATACTTTACTGCTAAAACCTAATTTTGAATGTCAAAATCATACATGTATTCCTCCATGAAATTTTTTAGGCTTATATATTGGAATGTCATTTCGGAAAGGTATGATGTATTCTATATTTTCATAAATTCATAATGACTTAATTTTATCATCATTAATAAAGTTTTATTATAAATAAATATAATGGATGGAGTATTATGTTGTTTTTTGTATTAGAATCATCTATATTGAACACATTTAAATAATGTTTATTAATAGATGAATCAAAATACATCCTTATCTCTTACTATTTTCAACTACACTTGTTACAAAATCTAAATTTGATTAAATTAATTAAAATAATGTAATATATATATATATATATTCATATATATCCCACATATGAAAATAGAGGTAGTGAAAAAAATAATTAAAATTATCATCGCAGTTATTAACTCAATATAATGTGTCAGGTAGTTCATGACATGCATCACAGAAAATAATGTGAAATATTAAATCACAATTTCATTTTATAGGAGTACAATAAAAAAATTATTTCTATGAATAATACTTTAATATAAAAAACCCTTCTTTAAATGACGGTATAGTGTGTATAACTAAATTTATTGGACTATTAAAAATATCATTAATTCTTTCCTCATATTAATCTCTCTAATAATAATTCAACACATTTATTTAACATTGGTAGTTTTCTATAAATTCATGATAAGTTTCTCACAAACACTTTCTGTTAGGTGGTTAATCATAGAATACAATAGATTTAATTGAATCATATGGTCTATTAAATTCTTGAATTGAAATTTCCATTGTGGGGTTTGTAATATTTCCAAATATTACAATCACATGACACAATAATGTTACTAGATGAATCAAATAGTCACTGTGTCTTAACATTGTGTTAATTTTCACCTTTTTTTATTGTAAATGAAACAACATAATGAATCCTCTAATGTTACTCATTTTTGATGGAGAAAATAACATAATTTTAAATAAATAAAATCACAAATCTATCCTAGAGATCAGTAAGAAATTCATTCATAAAATTAGTAATGATTTATGTGGAATGTGAATGTTTGAATTGGTTATAAATAAACTCAAATGGGTTAAACCTATTTTGAAAGGGTTTTTGATAAATTTATTACTTATTAAGAATTAAATAATTATATTAGAATGATTATCCAAACTTGGGATATAAAAAGATCCTAAATGATTATCTATCTGGTTATCAATCCTGTGTATGTGATAGTTGTTATTTTTTGTGATCTTTTTTATAACATAGAAATTGATACAAATATGAAATGATCCATCATTGTTTTAAAAATATTGAACTGTCACAAAATAAAGTTATTCATTGTGGAATATAAATACATTTTAATAGTTCACAGTTACCTTCTTATGTAACATTTATAGGATTATAAATGCTATAATATAATGGAATTTAGAGACGTGCTTGGCTCAATGTAAAATATCTATAGAGAAATATACATTATGACATGTCAAAATATTAGTAATCTATCTCGGAAATACATATGAATATTCCTTGAAAATTTAAATTTCATAATCAGAGGTTCTATAAATAGAATGATCACTTTTTTCATGATATATTTCATATCTAGTTATCAATACCCTCACTTTTGAGTGATTTTACCAAGGGGTTTCATTATCTTCATTGATTAATAAAAGTAGCATGGGGATGATAAAAATTTATATTTTGATTTTTCTTGATGGTTGATGTGAACTATGCATCAAAAGTGTAAATCCATGCTCAATATATCATTTAATTACCCAAAGTTTTGTATTTGGAAATACACTAGAATATTATTCCCATAGACACTAACAAGAAAATATTCTAACACAAGGGTTTCATTGATTTCACCATTAGATGTTATTATATATCTCTATTTCAAGGTATCAACGATATTATTTACAAGTTCTTGAAAATGTGGTATAAAAAATGTAATATGTAGAAAATTGATTACATAAAAAAATTTCATTTATTGAATGAATATAATTTGAATATATTATGACATAATTTTCAGGTTCTTCAATACTGTTAGGGATGAAATAATCTTTCCCTTAATACGTCATCATTGAGGGTTATTGACATATATTACCCACATAAGGGTTTTATTTTAGTTAAATTTTATCCATAGTTTTTTTGTCCACATAGTCAATGCATTGATCCATGGTTGGTAAAATTTAAGGTTCCTCCATATCCTTCATAATGTAATCTATCTTCTTTATGTATCTATAATAATATTTATCTTAGTGGCCTTATATCCATTATGACATATATATCTTATTCTATGTTAGAATATTCCAATGACCGTTTTCCACATATTTTTCATGTGAATAATTGGATATTCAATCATCCTTATGCATTAGTTTTTGAATTTAAATTTAAATCATATCATTTTATATACTATAAATAAGGCTATTCTCCAAAATCTATCTCTTTATTATGATATCATCAAACTACGTCTTCATAAGTCAAAAATCCTCAAATAACGAATCCCTTTTGAATGTGTTGTTCTGAACCACTACGAAATCATATATATTTATATCATTGTTGATTACAATAATAGATTTGTATCTTGAAATACCAATGAAAAATTAATTATTAATCAAGATATATTAACCCTGGTATTACTTATCCTCTTGGAATTATCTCTAAAATGTTTTATAAGAGCAACAAAGAAATGATTATAATTAAGGAATTAATTAATACATTCCCACTGAATATCATCAATTTTTACTTTTTTAAAACATTCCTTCCCATTAAAAATAATTATTTATCCTCTCATCTAAATGAAAAACATACATGGTATATTTACCATTCATTGGACATACAAGAAAAAAACTACTCATATTTAGTCCACCTAATATTTTGTGACTTGATCAAAGGATGTAAACATATACATCATTGTTCTTCGAATAATAATAATATTGATATATAGTTTATCTGTTTATGAGGAGTCCTATGTTCCACATATTTCATGTTATTTTTTAGTGTTAGATATGGATTAGTAAGAATCAACTCGTTATTTTAGACTCAACCTCCACTTTCAAATGAATGTTTGTTTGGACAACTATTTCACCATCCGTCACATAGGATACTGGTCATGATATTAATGGATACAACTATTTTAAAAATTAGAAATTTTTGAAAAAAATATGCAAACATAATTAATTATTAAACCCCATATTACCATGTAATATTTATTTCTAATTCCATGTATTAGAGGATCCCTATATTTGTCATTAATTTCCATTTTTTATCTTCGATCATGTAATTGAATCATATTCACAATTTAAAAAAATTATTTAATTTCCCTATTTTAATATCACAATGGTTTGTATAGATTTTTTGATCCACCAAATTATATATGTTGGTAATCTCAATCAAGTTGTTCATTAAGGCCTCTTTTTCATGCATGATGTGCCGATTATGTTATTTCACATTATACGATTTTAGGGAATAAAATCCCACTACAAAAAAATGACTTATGCCAAAAGAAATTTATTGATAGATAATATATTTGTTGGTAAAAATGAGTGTTTCAGACAGATATTAAGTTTTATTTGTGTTAATTTTTAATACAAACACTTTATTTTATCAACAGATATATTAGTTTATCTTGATCATTCAATACCAACAATTCTTTTACCATCAGTTAAATCTATCACTTTATTATACTACTATAAATTTTTTTATCATGTGAATTTATTAGTAATGATAACTATTACCAAAAAATATTTTACCATCAATAAAAATTGTTATAATTAACTATTATATAATAACAAAAAATTTACCAGTAAAAAATTGAGTGAACCCATTTTTTTTAAATATTTAACTATTTTTATGGCCAAGTAATTATCCATTTTTTGAGGTCTAATTTAAAATATCACCAGAAAATATTTTAATTTTCAATTTTCTCTAAATATCAATAGTGTTTATATTTGTTAATGTTGTTCATTTGATAATACTTTAAATTATTTTTATAAAAATAAATTTAAATCATTATGATATATGATATATTTAAAAATACATTTGATATTCTCTAGATGGTAATTTAATATTACTATTTAAACATAATAGGCATAATAAAATACAGTCAAAATAAATTCAAAAAATTAATAATTTAAATTTAATAAATAAAAAACAAAAAAATCAATTGATTAATATTTTTTATAATAATTTATATTCATGTATTAAAGTTTTATTTTTTATTAATAGAAAATTAATAATTTTTATAAAATATGTACAATTTATATATATATTTATTATATCTTTAATTTAAAAAACTGATTGAAATTTGATATTTTACTAATTTTATTTATTTTTTAAAATCTAATCCCAACCCTAATTCACTCACCATCACATACCCCAGACATCCTTTCTCCACCTCCCGTGACCCGCACCGCCGCCTCCACCTCTGCGAACGCCGAAACCACCTCCGCTAACACTGACACTTCCTCTGCCTCTAGTAACTTTGACGCCACCTCTGCCTCCACCTCTGCGAACACCGATGTCACCTCTGCATCTGCAAACACTGACGATGCATCCTGGCTGCTAGGGGTTTTTCTAATAAAGCCCCTTAATACTATAGAGTCTTCTCCATCAGATATCCTTCCTCCTAGTATTTTTCCCATGTTTCGGTGCTAGTGATCTTATCCCTGATTCATTGTTTGGTGATGGTATGATTTTGGCTTCGATGGTGATCTAGTGGTAACCTGTTGTTATAGAATCCATGTTGAAGATCTGTGGTGGTATTGCGGTCTTTGTCACGCTGTGGTTCTCACTGGTGGCAGCGCCTCGAAGTGGTATTCGGTGAGCCATGACCCGTGGGCAGAGTTAATTGTTTTCGGTTCTGTTGGTTTTGTTTCTATAATAATTACAGTCACCTTGGTGTTGTGTTCAATAACTAGATCTGGATTTTTTTGACCTTCTCATGGTCCTACAGTGCTGATTGATGTCTCTCAGTGTTTGTACGGTCTGGTGTCTTCTTCTTTGATGGATTTCTGATGTTCTTGGTTTTGGAGGGTTCTATTGAGTGTTCATCCATGATGTGTGTTGGTTTCCTGGCGTTCTCCGGTTGGTGGTGGATCAGAAGGCTAGGTCTGGTGGTCTCATTTGGGTTTTGAGGACTTTCTCTGCTTGTTACTCTACTCAGGCTCCTGGTTTCCAATAATCTTATCACTGTTGTATTTGCATGGTGGTTTTCACAGAGTTTTGGGATATTGAGTTTGAGTAGTCGATGGTGTTTCTATAAGTGTTTCTCTATGGTGGATTCATCTCTATCCCTAGGCTAATGAAAGGCTTGATCATCATGTAGGCCAGCTTTAACATTGTTGTTTTGATAATTTTTAGTGATCCGTTTTGATTTTCTATGATTTGAATGGATTTCGATGGTTTCTATCTCTGGCAAACTGTTGTGGAGATGGCTATTTATAGTGTCTGGGTGCACGAGGTAAGGTGGTAGGTGTCCCCAATGATGATGGATATCAATTTTAAATTACAAATTTGAATTTTAATGTTTAGAATTTTCTTTTTGGGGGTATGATTGACTCATGTATGTTTATGTTTAGTTCTCACTCACCTCTTTAGAGTCTCCCTCCACCTCCTTCCTCATGACCCTCCACACCCGCTGCACTCTTTCAACGACCGTCATACCAACCCCACCAGATGACACCAACCTCCCCAGTATTCCTCTCTCAACTGCCGTTGTCCTTAATCTTCCTCGCTCAACACCAACCATCCCTGACCTTCCCCACTCGACCTTCCCCACATTGGGTATGTCCTAATTTTTATTTTGTTTAATCACCTCCATTATTTCTTCATTGATAGGTCTATAAATTTTGAATATTTTTACTAGTGCATATTAATATTCATGTCATTCATTATAATTCCATTGCATGGATCGAGATAAGTACCATAGGGTTCCTTTGTGGTTTATTCAACATATAGTATTTATCATGTACACTGTATTAGTTTCATCACTTTATCACTTACATTACAAATTGTACATTTCATGGGATTTATTTTCACCATTTTCATTATGATGTTATTTACCAATGAATATAGTATCATATCTATATCCATTTATTTATATTTAATCTACTGATATTTTTTCCTCTCCTGCTCCTTTCCATTGCTCATCAACCACTCCCTCCCCTTCATGTAAATATTTTGATCAACACAATCAACCGAGAATATAGTCTTTACTGGCTAGTAATGATGGGAAGTATTCAACCAAGTTCCTTCATGCTAGACCTTGTTGATGCATTTGACAATGATGAATGTTTTATAGACCATCCTACCATTATGGATGTGGTTTGGGACCTTTTATAGATGTGGTTCATCTATTGTCAATAAGAACTTTTATTGTCCAATTTCTCTTCCCTGAACCTGTAATTGATCCCCTTCAGAGTGAGGGTCATTAGAACCCTTATTTCGGGTGCGCTAGGCCATAAATATAGTAGAAATACCTTATCCTACATTGTTGACTAGAATGTCTCAGATTTCTATTTCAATAGAAGCCTTTGTATGGATGCACCAACAACATCAAAAGGTGCATATCACTTTGAATTCAATTTCAAATTTACCAAAAAAATGTGAAATATAAATGACATGACATGGAAAAAATAAGGATTTTTTTGAAACTCTGTTCATTGTGTCTGGTGATGATAATAATTTTACATGAATAATGATGTTTTTACTTGGGTTTTATCTTATAGACTCATCTAACTTTTGTGGATAAGGAATAAAATTATTGATAATGTTGACAATAACATGTATTATTCTTTCGATCATTGATAATGTGTATCGTGAATAGCTTGGATGTGTTTCTTAATCTGAAGGTGGTTATAGAGCATGTGGAGCCGCAAAGAATGCATGTTTAACGTAATATATTGATTCCATATCATAGTTGTAGTGTTTTCACTAATATATTACTCACCCTTCTCCTCATTCTCATGAAATGGTTTGAAATACAGAATTTTTTTAGTGTTCCCACTGACATTGATTGATGCCTCATCCATGTGTGTAATCTAAGAATAAACTATGTTGGGTTTTAAGTAGAATCCAGACATGTTTCGTATTGTATGAAATCTGGAATCTATTTATTTTGTGTGAAATCTATAATCTATGTATTGTTTGTGAAATCTGGAATCTATGAAATCTAGAATCTATAGAATCTGTTCAATCTATCCCGTCACCTCTTTCTCATCTAGGTTTCTTAGTGTTCCACATAGATTTAACACACGGTCTCATCCGGGTTTGTTAGTCCTCCACCTAGATTGAACACACGGCTTGACTTCTACATAGATTGCACACACGACCTGTCAGAAATGTGGATTGTGGAATTTTCTTATGTTTTCCCACATCATTCAATTTCACTAGTCATGAATTCTACTTATTTTCCCTTAACTAATTTCATCCTTCATCTTGAAGGCTATCCACGCACTCCTGCAAATATTCATCCCCTCCATGGCCATGTACATTTGGTACCAAGACAAAAGAAAAGCCCATATGATCTAGATATTTGATATGTGGGCCACAAATCTCATCTCACTGGACTTCAACAAATTCAGCTTGTCGTCCATAAAAAAGTTCATGGACACTCTTAAATGGACCCATCCTCTCCCTTCAGGCACCAACGTAAGTCCTCGGTACCCTTTCATTGAAAAAAATGTTTTTTCCAAGTCTATTCATTTCCTTTTTTTATTATGATTTCTTGTGCTTCTTCATGTTTATTCAATGTCCTGTAGAGAAACATGATATTGATGTATTATAAGCTGATGAAGTTAATTCCATATCAATGTAGGGCCATGATTTTTTGCTAAAGGATAGATTTATTTTTTTATCCGCTTTAAATGTTTTTTAATTAGAATCACATGGGATTTATTTTTCATTCAATTTGTAGAAAATTTTATGGTGGTATGATTTTTCAATACAACAGGTTGTCCAAATTGTAAGTGAGCCCTAAACTAAATATGGAAAGATAACAGTGGTCCTCTATTATGGATGCATCTTTTCAAAATTTTAGTTTTGAGGATTAAAAAAAATTTAAGAGTACAATGATTTAGTAGATGACTGTTTATTTTTTTTCTTTATTTTTTGGAAATACAAGTAAATATATGATTATTGAAGTAGATATATTCATAAATTTTGTATTCAAATAATTTTTTTGTCAAAAATATTTTTTAATATCATGGCATACTCATTTTCATAAATATTATTTTTATTGATTCATGTTTTAAAATGATATAAAATTGTGACAACATGAAAAATATTTTATTATTAAAGGTATTGCAATATAATTTTCATGTTGTTATAAGTGCAAAGACAATATGAATTTTATGTTGTTAAATGTGTATAACGTTTAATAAAAAGCTTGCATAAAAGTTATAAAAATTATGTGAAGTTATATTAAACTTTAATTGGATATATATTTACCAATATATTTGTTTAGAATGCACGGTTCTTGTCATGATTCCTTTTTATGTTTGTGTTTTGTACGGTTTTGGGATAACATTTACTACTATTCAGGATGGGTGTTCATGCTGGATTGATTCAATTTATGTGATGGAAACTTAAAACAAGGTATATTACGTTGCTTCTGGTCACTCTCTTCAAGAGTTTTTAGGATACCCCCTTAAAAAATACACATTATATCAATGTTTTTATATTCTTCTATATTCTTATTATGATTCTTCTATAACTATATTTCAGGATGTTGCTGATTGGCTTCTTGAAAAGAATGGATTCCTAGGGAACATGAAATTCTGAGTTGAAGTTGTCATGCATCAATATTTTCTGTATGTTCAGGATTTATTGTTGTTGTCACTTGATTTCATTAATATAGTTGGTTATTAATTTTGGTTGCTTGGTGTTATTAGTTATAATACACTCTAAAAAAGTATGAGGTTATTCTTCTGGTGGTGCTAATATTATTTGGTGGTGCCTATTCACAAACACATAAAACACATGTATGCACAAACTTGCATAAATTGTTAATGTCTTGAAGGATCTTATATAAATATTTCTAAAGATAATAAGATTAGAAACACAAAATCTTCTCATAAAATATGATCATAAACATCACTATTCGTGTGAATTGTTTGGATATCTGAAGTATTGATGACGTCCTTATGAATTTAGATGGTTTATAAATGAATGGAAGGTGATTGTTTCTAAAATTCCAGCTCATTTTGTGCCTTCCAAGCATACTCAATGACAGAAGACTCTGTAGTAATCACCAAACCATGAACTTGTTCACTTTTTCCAGCACCAACGATGGATTCCAGAATCCCTTCAATGCTATCTAGCTTTAGATTTCATCCAAATGTATCTTATATATTGTCCAATAACCTGCATGTAAATGTTAAAAAGAAAAATATGTGGTTGATACTTTCAACAAATTCCAATATATTCCTATCAAAGACTACATGAAGAGGTGATCTTGATTCTTGTTTTTTTTCACAATGTTATGAATTAGTAGATTCCTCCTCCATTTCCTCTAGATTAATAGCATTGGTGATGGTGGAATATAGATTTTCCTAAGGGTCATCAGCCACTAAGGGACTTGATTTGTTGTGATTTCAATACAGATGATGAATGTACTTTCTCACTTATTACATGGTTTATCATTATTTAACATAAATGATTGAATATGATGTTTATTTTGTTTCTTTTTAGTTACTTTAATGAGAAAAATCAGGTTGAGTGCAATTTAAGAAGATAAGGATGGATGGTTCATCATTTTCTAGAGGATAACACCCTCTAATTGTAGGGTATTGCTTTCTTCATTTAATTTTTATTTGAATCGAACATATCATTAATTTTTTTACCTATTAAACCCCCATTTGTTATGATGGATGTGTGTTAGTTCCTAATATTTTCATTCAAATAATCACTACACTAAGTATGTACAACTTGATTATTATAAAAATACTTGGTTGCATGTAAAACATGCTGAGTGTTGAGTTTAATGGAATGCTGGTGTGATTTTGACATGTATTTTTCATGGTTTGTAGAAAATCAGGTTGAATATTCATTTTTTAAAACCATGTATGCTGAAATACCATCCCACATACTTCTAGAGCACTGTTAGGAGCTAATTTAATGTGATCTCTATCGTAAATAGAATTTCTTACATGATGAATCAATGCTTGTTGGATATACTCATGATCCATAATTATAACATGAAATGCTATCCATAGATTCATTTCTAAAATGTTGGATTTGAACATTATATATTCCTTTATTCTAAATTTTGTGTTGACTGAACTAGGAGGACAATGATACACTTTTGAGGGGAGTTATCATTTTTATGTACACTTTTTTTCCTGCTCTTTCTTAAATCTGTGGCTTTCGTTTTTTTAAAAATTATTATTTTTTTGGGTTTCAATTCATTCATGTATATTTCTCTGATATTTGGGTATGCTTTTTTGATTATGTGTGGTGTAGATCTTGGAGCTGAAGGATGTGGCATAATGTCGACTTAAGTTTCCCCAGTCGCACTAGAGTTGACTTGGATTGTCTCTTCTTGTATTCTACATGGGGGTGATGAAATATCTATGTCCGATGTTACTATTCTTCAACCATGATGGGTGTTCAAGGATTGCAGTCATGGGATGGCTCGTCTCAATGACGATTTCAGTCAAGAGATGACATGGGTGGTGGGGGTGCAGTGGCAGCAACTGAATAGAAAGATTGTCATTTTTTGTGTTTTTTTGTCTTATAAATCAACTACAACTATGTATTGATTAATGTTTTTATTAAATTCTATTTTTAATATAATAAAAATTTCTCTAGGTTTGAACATGTGTAAAATTTTTCTTTAGTTTGATAATTAAAATAGGTGTATTATTTTCTATAAAATAAAAAATATAATATAAAATTTTAATGGTAATAAAAATTATCATTTTTATTTACATGTAATTTATAAATAGATAATATATGTTGGTAATATTATTACCAACATATATATTTGTATTATGAATCTGTTGCTAAACACTTTGACCAACATATACAATATCTGTTGGTATTATTATAATAGTAAATGAACTATTTTATCTTTCGCAAAAAAATTTAGTGACCGAGTTTTTAGCAACAGTTTAGTGACATGACAATTTTTGTTGGTAAAACGTTTTACCAATAGAAATTGCACTTTTACCAACAGATTACACCTGTTGTAAAAAGCTAATTATTTTTTAGTTTCCCTATAAAAATATGTTCATGATGTGCTTTAATGTGAAGTGTCCTGCTATGTATTTCAATGAACAAAACCATGTCCTATTATATATTTAACAAATATAGGATATTTACACACACACACACACACACAGATATATATATATTATAATGGTTTTCACCAATTTTTTCATTTATTAATTCCCAAAATTACTAAATTGTATTCTTATACAAAATATAGATAACCAAAATTTTCATTTATGTCAATTAAATATTTTTTAATATTAATAACATAATACCAATATAGTATAAATCCCAAACGTTCAGAATAATGGAAATTTTTTGCTCATGCATTACTTTTAAAAAATTTAATAGTACAATCATTTTATTCCTTATTCATAGTCCTTCAAAATCAATAATTTTGTTTTTCATTACATATATTTGTCTAAGTAAATACATCATAGAATGGAGTGAGCCTATATCCTAATAAGGTGATGGAAAACATAGAATATATTATAGTGAAGAAGTAATTGTGCATGATTTATCATAATACCTAAAACTGTTGTAATCATCATTTTAGGATTATAATAATGAGGGAATCAGTTTAGAAAGTCATGAAATGTTGAATATTCTTAATAATGAATCATAAAAACTTATTTAAAAATATCACACATTGTTCTGAACAATTCTCTCACTATGTTCATGCATAATACATGTTCAAAAATAATATCATCATACTTGTGAACAAATATGTCTTCATTTTCTAGGATAATTAAAACAATATCATGATATTTGTCACTGTTCCGAATTCACATGTAAGGTCATTTATTATTGGACCACATGATAGATAATTAATATTTTATAATCATGCATTCCACATATAAAAAAAATTATAAAATTATATTTAAGAAACAATCACGTGGAAGGGAATGATTTTCATTATGGTTTTATAATGAATAAATTTAGAAATTATTTTTAGGGTACCCAAATAAATTATATAAATCATGATTTTTCATAAACATCATCATTATTATTTGGGGATTTCATAAATCTATAGTAGTTGTTATTTTGTTTTTTAGAAATAAAGAAACTATAAAAATTAAGCCAATTTTTCATAAATATCATTTGGAAACATTATAAAGATATATATCATTAGATAAATAATGTATGGAATGGTGAAAAGACATTTCAGGTGCAATAAATGAATATACCTAATAAGAATAATTTCAAATTGAAGATAACAAAACAGAATGTGTTTGATTCACGAATCAACTCTCATTAAATTCTAATTTAATTCACCACTTTTCTTCCTCCATCATAATAAATTTTGGTTTATTATAACATGGAATCATTTTGAATTATATTTATTTTTTCAACCACGATAAAATATAATCCCTAGATTCTATTTTTACCTCATTTTTTCATCGATGAAACTTTTTGATAAAAATATTTTTCCATTAATATCAGTCCCTGGAATATTTTAATGATCAATATTAAATTATATTTATTTATTATTTTGATTATTTAAATATATATATATATATATATATTTATAAATTAATATAATATAGATAACTTTCATAATAACCTATAATTCTTGTCATCACTATACATTTTTCAATTTCCTCGTGGGTGATTACGAACCAATGATGAGAAATTGTCATATTAGAATAATAGAGAAATAATGAATGGAATAATAAATAAATAAATTATTTATGGTAGTTTATTAAAATTAAAATAAATATAACATATTACTCTATTAATTATAAATTATTAGGGTCTGAATGGAATATAGACAAAGTCAAAGAGAAGTGTATAATGATAGAAATCTATGATGAAAACATACCCATTTCTTGGTGTTTTTTTCTTTCTATAGCATAAAAAACCATGAATGACTATATTTTAATTAATATATAATCACCATAAGGATTTTAGAGTTATCATAAATGTTTATTTAGGTATAATTTTTCTCTATTATGTATATGTAAAAAATTATTCCCAAGGAGTTGTAGTACGTGTATTTAAAGGGGAGGAGTGTTTTTTATATATAAGAAAATATTTATTAAATGGTTATTTCCAATTAATATTACATAATAGATAAATTATTGAAATATTAAAATATAATTTAAAACAATAACATGATTTTTACTCGTTTAGGAAATTTATAGATTCAATTTAGTAAATAAATCAAATTTAAATGGACAAAATGAAAAAGAACATTTTCTTTGACACATAAGGCATTTAAACATTAAAAATTACATTATAGGTTTGAAAACTAAATTTAATGGATTGTTTATCAAATTAAAATATATTTCAGTGATGGTATAAACAAACATGTAAATACCCACTATTAACTCTAAGAACATGAGTATAGGTCACCCCTATAAGATATGGGATAAATCAATTGCGGGGAAGTGCCATAAACACAATTTTTCACAATTTCGTTCGTATTGGTCACCCATATTCTCATGGGTTTTTGAAAAATGTTGAAATTTATTACACGGTGTAATATTTCTTAGGATGTAACTTTACACATGGATTTCAAAAACCCATGGGTATCTATGTCACCTATACACACCGTTTATGGAATCCTAGACCACATGTTTCACGGGGAAAAATTAATTTCAAATGAAGGCTTCCAGAAAACCTATACCCAGAGTTTGACCATACCATGAGTGTAGCTAATTTTTCTGGGATCTTATTCTAATGGTATGTGTGAGCTACTTTTATTGACCACATATACCCATGGTTTGACTAAACCACGTGCATAGGTTATCACATTATGTTTCCATAATAATAACAATTATTATAATTAACCTAATATAAATAAATATTTATAAAAATATATATATCAATATCAGTACAAAATACGCGTTTTAAGATTATGGTAATGCCATTGGATTATATATGGATTGTTTAGGGATCAATTCATAGTCGATTATTTTTATAAAAAAGAACATATAACACATTTTGACCCACCCACTAGTGTATGTTTTACAATTATTTGTCAAAAATGATAAAAATAATATTAAATAAATTAATATATATATATATATTCATATTTGGATATTATAACACAAAATTTATTTTAGGATTCCAGTAAAGACATTGGAATATTGTTAGATAGTCCAAGGATCAATATATAGTGGTGTATTTTTTTATTAAATGATATATACCCAATGATTGACCGAACATGGGGTATATGTATGTCCACTAAAATGTTATACACTAATAGTTTGAGAAATTTGAATATATGTGGTCCATATAAATGGTTTGGACAAAAAATGTGTATATGAGTATCCTAATTTCGTAGTAAACCACTAATTATAAAACTATGGGTATAGCCTAAAATCATAGTTTTTGACGCTATAACCACAGTTTCAAACCTTTGGAATAGGTAAATATTACATTACTAATGTATCAAATTATATAGCTGAGTAGTTACATATTACATCATTTATAATGTTATATAAAAGATATATGTAATATAAAAACAATATTTTTATGATTCTCCAAAATACTGTCGAATTTTATATAATTATCTAAACATCATCCATACAAAATTTAAAGCTCTAGATTCTAAAAATGAAATACAATTTATCCAAATAATTTTCAAGCCTATTAATTGTTAATATTTTTAATATAAAAATTACGTTATTTCTGGAAATACAAAATTAGTACAATTATTTACAACAATATTACCATTTAATTGACTTTTTAATCAGGGTATATAATTTATAGAATTAGAATTCTATATTTATGAAAACTTTTAGGCATGATAAACATTAATTAAATTACATATTATTATTTTGAGATAAAATTAACTTCACAATGGAAATGAACCATACCCCTGTAGTCTATTCCATTGTTAAAATACAGTGTTTGGGGTGTTCCTGGGGGCCTTGTTGAGTTAGGGCATCAGTGAGTCCAGGCGTTGGTGAGTCAAGGCATTGGTGAGTTAAGGCATTAGTCTATCTAGGAATCAGTTTTTCAATGTGTCGGTGACATGCTCCCAATGATTTGAGGTGGGGGATTACGTACGATGTCACATAACCGATGATTCATTTCTAGTTTTCCTAGTTTTTGAAGATTTAACTCTCTTACTTTTTAATTATGTCATATGAGGAACCTATCAATCCATGACCATTTAGGGAGATTTTTCCACCACCTCCGAAGAGAATAAATATATATTAAATATCAAAATTTACATATATCCTTGAAATGACATCATGGTGTGGTTTTACCACGACCAGACATTTATGTAATTTGAAATCATCTCATTGATTTTAGGATATGCCCTTTTTTTATGATGAGTACCCCTTGTCTTGGATACCTTTTGTTTTCTCTTGGTTCACCCAGTACCATTCTTCCCCGACCATTCATGTGCATATTCTATAATAGTATGTTTGGTTTTCCCAAATAGTCTTTCATTCTTATCATGAAAGACCCTATTTTAGCACAAGGAGGACTCGTTGTCCACATGTTGTTCCGAGTAAGGATTTCTTTTATATCGTCATTCATGGTGTATCATGCAGTGAGGGTGTAATGATTTCTTTTTTTTATGAATATTTATTAATATAACATTTGAAGAATTAATACATGAGAATAATGATTATAAAAAATATAATCAAATTGTTACGACCACAAGATGTGAATGTGTTGATGATTGTTTTGTGTTATCTGTTATCTTTGATTCTCGATGTGAACTATATGAGTTGTAACCATATGAAAGTCATGTTCATTGGTGTTCTTTGTTTGTGTACTACGGTAGCTTTGGAATAATTTTTGTAAATATAAATCCATTAATAATGTATACCTGGATAAATAAATGTATCCCCCTAGATTAAACGTGTTATATGATCACCCCTAAATTATGAATGTTTAATTAAAGATCATATTTGATCAAATATGAATACACTCTTCTATATTTTTTCTATTTGTGTGTTTTGTATGGTTTTGTTCATTTTGGTGTCTTGTTCAGTTTGGTGGTGCTGTTATTAGAGTCACTAATGCAGGTACTAGGTTGAACAAAGGGGTGGATTTACGGTCCTAGAGTGGTCTGTTTGCACAGTGGGGATTTTTATTTGGTCTTTGGGGTGGTATAAGAAGTGTAATGGAATATCAGGTTATGATATTGATTGATTATGGATTGGTTGAACTTGTAGTGTAGTTAGTTTTCATCCGGGGTTTTTTATGTTTGTATATTGTCATTTTTGCAGTGGGACTAAAACCTAGTAGGGTTTTGTTGTTATACTAGATGTGGTGATTTTCATGTAGCAGGGTCATTGATGGTTATGTTTATGGAATATGTGTGTTCATTTATGTTGTGAATTTTTTGGTTTTTTTACTTGTGGTGTGTGGTATTTGGTAATATCCTAGATATGGAGGAGATAAATAAACAATTTAATTTTTAATAGAAAATGAAAATTGGTTAATTTAATTGGTTGTGGTTATGATTTATGATTGTGTCTGGTTGTGTGGTTGGGAATGAAGGGGTAGTAGTAAGGGTGGAACTTGTGGGCATGTTGTTTGTTTGGAAACAAAATGTTTTGGATGATTATTTGTTACCTATATGTATAAAAATGTATTTCCTTGTGATTTTTATATGCAACATGCGCATGTTGAGCATTATGTGTTAGACACCCCTATTTCTAGGTGGTGGTGTCTTTCCAACATCGTGATTGGGGGGATGGATGGCTGGTTATTGGTTATTCCATAATCCCTCTTCTAAAAAATTTATATCCCAAGACCCTATTGTTAGGATATAATAGATTGTGTTTAATACATGATTTATATTATTTTTTGTGTGGGATATGGTATCCCACGACACTTCGGGCAGGTGGTGGTGTAGTTTTGAGGCCCAAGTGTCTCAAGATAGGTTTTTTTCTATATGTGTTATCAGGATGAGGGTGTATTTTGTGGCCCAAGTGTTTGTGGGTGGGATGTGATGTGGTATGTGGCCCTAGAATGTGTGGGCCGGTTGGGGTAGAGAATCTTGGGAAAGGCGTGGGAGCGTTAGGACGCTCTCTATTAGGGATTACCATTTAACTAGTGTCATGTGGTTCAAGGAACCCAAATATACTTGTTATTATTATATTACTTTAAATAAATTACATGGTGAGCCTTACATGGTAAGGCTTAGATGGATTGTATACCTTGTTAGGTGATTTTGAGGTTCTACTTCTTTTTCATAGTGGAATTTGAATTCTTCTCCCACTGGGCCAGAAGTGAATTTTGATTTTCATGTTAGTATACTCATATTTTCAACCTAAATTTATTGAAATTGATTTCAGTTATCCAAGAGGACTAAATAGACATTGCTGGGCATTACTAACTCTAGTATTCAGGATAGTTTTTGTGTCACTTTTTAGGTTTTTTTTGTTATTTACTTTAGAGCCTCATTATTTTCTAGAACATTCATGTAAAACATGCATATGGGTGTGATTTTGTAATTCCATTATTTAAATATATATACTTTGGAGTTTATGAGGTTGATACATCTTATCTCCCAATCTCTGTGCCAAGGAAAAGGGCAATGACTACCATTTTTGTGATATTTCTATACCCTTGGTGCTGGTCACAACTCTATGGCCTACTAGAGGTAGTACTAGGGGTTCATTACATACTTTTCATATATAATTATTAAGGTGACAACACTTTTACATCACATACCTCATATTTTTAATGGTGGGTCATTAATGAATGGTTTCATCGCTATGATGGTCTGAGAGATAGGATAGAGTTCCGAGTTATGGTAAGTGAAGACGACATGTGATGGTAGAGAAATAGTGTATGGTGATCTTAGTGCATGACTTTGGATTGGGACGAACAGATATGAAACTAGATTTTAGGGACATTTGTAATCCGATGCAATGATTCAAATCCTATAGAACGACTAAGTATTGCTACACCATGTTCAGGGAAGAAACCCTATGAAAGGTATGTGCATCATAATAAATTGGGTTTTTGTTTTCATGGGAGAATTTGCTACTTTAAAATAAATAATGAGTACAAATTAACTGTAAAAAATTCAAAAATTCATTAGAATATGAATTCCTTGATTATCTTTTCAGTTATGGCAATCAGGTATCATCTGCATGTGGTACGACCATTGGATGTTCAGTAGGCAGACCAAGTCAATTGGTAGAGAGTTGACCTAGTGGAGGAGGATGAGCAGTTCTATAACACATTTTCTGTATTCCAACAAAAGACCTTGGGGAAGTACGATGGCATCATTTAAGATACAATGAAAAATAGATGGCTTGAGGAGCTGGTGAAAACCTTCACCTTGATCTGGGATCCATCATTGTACAAGGATCCCCTGGTATTGAGATAGATGAGGGTAGCAGCATGTTAGTGGTGGACCCTTTACCTCAGGGAGAGGATAATGACTAATGTTTAATATGATGACATTGAGAATGAGTTCTATGATGAATTACTTTCATTGATGATGGAGGTTGAGAAGGGGAAGGAGGTACTCTCACTCAAATATGGTAGTAATTCAGTGATGTAACTGTTGACCATGATTATATATTTTCTTTAAATTAATCCCGACGTCATTCTAGATGTGGAGTCTCAAGGGAGACGCTTAGAGGTACTCCTTTCCTCCCTTTAGTTTGTGGTTACTCAATTCACCCCATAGAAAAACATTTAGGTTCATAAGAAAGATGAGGTAGTGGAATGTAAATACTCATTAAGTGGATTACTATGAGAGTAATGTTAGCCTAGCTCTTTGAAATTCGAGGCTGTGAGAAGATTTTTTAAGGTTATAAAGACTTCTATGATACGTATGGGGGGAGTCAACCTCAATAGTTATTTGTTTCAGCCTTATGGTCCTCATTCTTATCCCAAGGGGTAGAGACACAAGTGATTCTCTTTTGTAATCTACAATAACCTTCACAGTCAATTCCCGTTTTGAGATTAGTGTTGTATGGGTGGGCAGTATCAGTGGCCTCCCTATCAGTAGTTTTCGGACATTCCATTTCCAAAACAGGGAAAATAGGAAACAAATCCACTGAGGGGAGAATTTACAGGTGCATGATGACCTTAGGGTGATCCTTAGGGTTATCAACCATGGTGTGGATGAGAACGTAGTCAAAAAGCAAGGTGTATAGGTGATGGGTATGGATAGTTTCATATCATAGAGGAAGCAGTTTCATGTAGTGGAAAATATCATCCAAGGTATGATCATTTTGTTCAATACCTGTGATTGTAATTTTTATCATTTGGGATCTTCACACTCCATTTCACCTACTCAACATAATTATCTATGAATATGAATATGGGGACTTTCTGTGCCCATTGATTTGAATATACATGTTAGAGGTTAGAAAAGATTTTTTTATGTTTCCCATTCACGTGGACTGATGTTGGGGACACATTAGCCTATTGGGGATCTATTTCAGCTATAGATGCATACATAAAATTTCATCCAGGTAATCGATATGTTTTTTTTCATGCAGTCTTTTATCAATGGATTCTAGAGGAGATTCGTATTTTCATATGTAGATGTCCATCATGTTGAATTTTTTGGCTAGTGGAGGATCTTGTTGGGCCGCTGGCTTGTGGTGCCTCTTCATTCATTATAGGATGACCTGTCACTGGGCTTGAGTGATACTGATATGGATGAGGTTATAAGTGTTTTTGGATAGTTTCAAGTTTATTTCATTGAGGTTTATGAAAATTTTCCCCTTTATCCTGATTTTGACTTTAGTATAGACTGACAACCCAATACATGTTTGATTTATGTGGACTCTTATCAGGTGTAGCCTTCTGAGTTGCAATGGTTGTTGGTTATGATTGACTATATGATGATGAAGGGGTTTATCTAACCCTGTGTTTCATCATGGGGTGATATATTATTTTTTATAAAAAATAGATGTTGGGATGAGGCTATACATAGACTACCAGAGACTAAATCACATAACAGTCAAAAACTAAAACACACTCCCAAGGATTGATGATCCTTTCAACCAACTAAGGGGAGCATGTTGGTTCCCTAAGATCAATCAGCAGTCTAGGTATAACCAATTAATAGTGAAATAGTGTGACATCCTAAGGACTGATTTCAAGTGAAGGTATGAGTACATCACCTTTGTGTTCAAGTCATTCGATGTTACGAACATGTCATCCATGTTCATGGGGCTCATGAACTCTCACTTATGTGAGTTCTTGGACTGTATCATTGTTGTGTAGATCGACACAATCGATATATACATAATGTCATAGGTGGAACACACCAATAATCTTCAGACTGTCTTGGAGGATCTTTGACTCCACTAGATCTATGGGATGTTGTACAATTTTAAGTCCTAGACATGATAGGTGAACTTCCTTGGACATGTGGTGTCTTAGCAGGGGATAACGATGGATGCATTGAAGGTCTATGCATTTGTTTCTTCAGATTCACCCATTAATTTGGTGGAGATTTGTATCTTTTTTGGCCTGGTAGGCTATAATAGGAGATTCCTACATGACTTATCTTGATCATCATCTCCATTGAAGGAATTGACCAGGAAAGACCATGAAATTATATGGAGTGAGCATTGTCAAGAAGAATTCAGTTATCTGAAGGGGATGTTAGTTAGTGCTCTAGTACTCAGGTTTTGAGAGGACAAGGGGATGTTCATGTTTTATTATGATGAATCTGGCCATGGATTGGTATGTGTATAGATGCAGCTATGAGGAGTGATCTATTATGGGTCTAAAGAATTGTTTTTTCTTGAAAAAAACTATTCCTACCATTATCTAGTTTATGAAGAAATCATTTTTTGTGATGAAATTGTGGAGAAATTACCTCATTGGGGAGATCTGTTTTTATCTTTATATATCACAAATTATTGAGGTGCATCTTCTCCTAGAAATACCTAATCATGAGGTAGTGGATATTGATGAATTTTATATAGTATAACGAATTCACAATCTATTGCACCTCAAGAAAGGGGAACATTGTGGGTGATTCCTTGATCAGGATGTCTCACAGAGTAGTGGTTTCGAATTTTGTGGACACTTCGATGGAATTGGATGAGTTGTATTCCTTGCACCTACATATAGGGATGGACAATGGAATAGGAGGTCAATTTCAGATTACATTAATGTATTCACTGATGTGCCATTTGGAACAGTCTCAGTGGGAAGACATAGTCATTGAGGTGATGTGTGATCGTGTTGACAAGGGTGATGCTCTAGATAGATTGTCAGAGAATGGTCATAATCAGATGTTGTTCCAAGGGAATATGTATTTCTTATTGATGATGCATGAGGGGGTTCTCCATGAGTTCCCTAACTAGCCCCTAGAGATACAACTACGAGTTTCCATGGGGTACTAAGGATTGAGGTAACTATTTTGGTGGCCCAATTTCAAAAAAAAATGTGGAAGAGATTTTGGAAATGGTTTTATAATACTAGAAGGTAAAGGTAGTGAAATTTTTTCTTGGGGGCTTTTTATAGCCCCTATATGTCCATAGGTGAACGTGGGATGACATCCCAAATGATGTATTCACAATTCTACGTAGGGATCAAAAAATATTTGAAAATATTTGGGTAGTGGATGAAAAAATGATGAAATTGGATCAATTATTAAAAATAAAGGAGTCAGGACCATTGGATGCGTTGCTTAGGAGGTATGTTTATGAGGTGGTGTGGCTGGATGGGGTTATGATATCCATCATCTCAAATCGGGATGCATGGTTTACCTCACGAGTCTGAAGGGGATTGAATCATTCTTGTGGAACCCAATTTTTCATTCTCTCTTCATTCCACCCTCATAAGGATGGGAAGGTGGAGCAAACTATCCAGACCTTAGAGTATATGTTTTGGGTGTTTGTTTTAGACTTCAAAAGATTTTGGATATGACACATTCCCCTCGGTAGTTGTTTCTTATAATAATAGCTATCACTCTACCTTTTTCTGGGAACAATTTGAAGACTTGTACATGAGGTTTTCTATTTTGATTTTTGATGCAAAGTGGCTGGAGATACATATTTTATGTGTCCACAAGTAGTGAGAAAAATTAAAGAGAAGGTTTTTCTCGAGTCTGAGAGAATAAAGGCACAAAAAATCGACAGAAGATGTATGTCAATCATAGGAGTAGGACCTCAGAGTTTGAGGTTGGAGACCATGTGTTTTTTCGGGTTCCCCTCGATCTGGGTAGTGGAGGTTTGATATGGGGAGAAGGATCTCCCCCATGTTCTTCACACCATTAGAGGTGTTGGGATGAGTTTGTGTTGTGGTATATTTGCTATAGTCTCCTCCACAGTTGGATAGGATCCACGACGTCTTCCACATCTCCCAAGTATGTCTGTATCAAAATTATGACTCACACATATTTGACATGGGATAGTTGAATATTGAAGAAGACACAATGTACATGGAGAAGCTGATATAAATCCAGGATCATCGGTAAGAAGGTTTTTTGTGGATGAACAATTACATTAGTTCATATGTTGTGGAGGCATCGTATCATAGAGGTTAGTACATCAGAGTGAGAGGAGCAAATGTGTGGCTAGTACCTGGAAAATTTTAGAGTATTCTTTGAGTGACTCACTTTATGATGTAACACTTAATACTTTTTTCCATAACATGAGTTTTTTCAATATTTATTTAATGGGTGAAATAGTCATGAAATGTTGGCAGGGGGAGGACTTGATCGCTAATCAAGATATATTAATTAAAATGCAATTAAACCCATCTATGTGAGTTAGTGATTCGCAGTGGAGATAATATCTTAGAATGGTTGAAGAAATTACATGATCAATGTGTTCAAATATTGTGACCTTTGGTGTTTATATGGTTTTTTGGGGTTTTATATATTAGGAATGGAGTTCATGGATGTCGAGGTTTCACATCATATTTCGAACCACACTAGTTTCTTTTTCCTGGAGAGATATCATAATGGGTGGTTGTTCGGAGACCTCCTTTTTCTAGGATTAGTTTTGAAATCTTGAATGTTAGAATAGAATAAGAGCCATATAATGTAATGAAACTATCCCATTTGATCCATTATATTGTGAGAATATAGTGTTTTGGGTTTTCATGGGGTCCATGGATAGTCATGGAATTAGGGAGTCGGTGTGTTAGTGAGTCAGGTCATCGGTGAGTCTAGGTGTTGGTGAGTCAGGGTGTTGGTGAGTCAAGGTGTTAGTGAATCATGGTGTTAGTGATTCTGGGAATAAACAAGTCAGGTTGAAATTGATATTAGCTGCATTACTATTCCTATAGTGACATTATTAATTCAAATACAACAATACAATTTCAATTTATCATATTATCTAATAAAAATACTTTTTCATTCCTACATTCATTTGTTTTCACAATTCAACACATCATTTTATAATATTAATTTTTTATTTTCATATTTGTTTATAAATATTTTTTTAGTTTCCATAGTGCTAGTAGACACAGTTGTAATTCAACAATATTAGAATTATCCATATTTTTTCAATTCTACTATTTATATGTTTTTTTCTTATAGTAATATTTGGAATTTAAATGTGTTTTATTGAATAAAAATGTAACTATATCTATTATTTAAAAATATTTTCCATGTAATATACATACTATATGAGTATAAAAAAGTATTAAAATGTAACACACATTATATATAGAAATATAGAATATAAAACGTTTTCGTCATTAATGTATGTCTCAATGTAGTATAATTTTAATACATATCAATAAAATAGTTAATTATTTCTAAAAATTGTTAGTCAAAAGTATGGATTGATCATCTTGATTTGGTGGAAGTGATAAATTTTCAAAAATAAATATTTAATGTTGTGGATACAAGATAATGATTTCAATGTATATGATAGGTATGTTTTTTAATTCTGATTAATTTTTTTGTCAGATTCCTTCTAAATCATCTCATTTGAATACCATGACTTTAAAAACATGTATTCTTCTAAGGAAAGTATTCCCATTTTTTATCTTTTGTATGTTGCTAATGTTTTGAGTGATAATAATATGTTTTAGTTAAAAAATTTAATTTATTTAAAAGGTAACAATTTTTTGGGGAATATTACAAGTTATGGTACATTAGAATATAGTTAATATAATATATCTGATCATTTTGAATGAAAGTTAACTATAAAACAATATTGGATACACATCTGATTTAATCAACATGATGTCCTACTTAAATAGATATGTGAAAAAGTAAATGATAAAAATTTAACATTATATTGCTATATATGGATCATATTTGACTAATAAATATGATTAAATAATTAATGTTGATATCATTATAACGTTTCCATATTTAATAATGACCTTATTTAAGGAATGTAAATAACAAAAATCATTAAACCTAAATGATATTTTAGAAGAAAATGGAATAATAAATATTCATCATAACATAAAGATAAATTTTCTGATGAATATAATTAATAGAACAAACTTATTATATTTTAATGAAAACCAATTTTTTTCTTATGTAAGATGGAAATTTAATATGCATTAGGAAACCACATCTCATGTAACTAATTATTGAATTTATCAGAAAAATAATTCAACATATTTAATATAAGAATAAATGGATTTTCATTAATATCAAAGACATATTATAGATATAAACTTTCAAATGACCATTTACTTTCCCATTATATACCAAATATGATTGGGTATATAATTAAATGGATAAAATGGGAATACCATTTTTTCTTATTCATTCAATGGATTTAATTATTTAATATTTTGAGATTTTTTGAAAATGACATTAAATTTGATATGAAGAAATTAATAATTTTATTTTGTTGGAAAATTTATTTATTAAATATGATTTATTTGAGGTGGAACAATTTTTAAAATCCAGAATAGTGATATTTTAATTCATAAGTCTAAAATATAATGTCTTCAATAAATGACATAGTCATTATTACCCGATGTATTTTTTATAATGGATGTAATAATATACCAATATATGGAATCATCCAATATATCAAGAGTGATTTAAGAAACTCAATTGGTACTTATTTGAAATTATACATGTTATTTAATTAAGTCCTAGAGTATTTATGGTTATATAGATTACATTTTTTTACAAAAAAAACAAAATTTAAAAATAATATTGTTTAATGATTGTGAATGAATCTGATAAAAAGTGTTCCATATCAACATTTATTATAGAAATATTTATACAGGAAAAGGGATTTATAGGATATTTTACTCTGATTGTAGTATATTAAAGTAGATGTTGATGCTCCAAGTAGAAAATAATTGGCTCAAATTTTCACACATGGTCATTGAATAATAAATAAATAAAAATAATGAGAGGAAAAACATTAATGAGATATATTTATTCAGTAATATTGATGGGATTTTAGAATCTCTATTGATATTTCATGTAGCATTTATGTGTTATAATATCAACTCTTGAAATTTTAATTCATATACGATGAAATAATATAAAATTTATAATTCTTCTAAATATACATGATTATAAATTCAAATTACAATTAATAATGGATTTCTATAGTATAAATGGTCTTTAATATAGATATTTTAAAGGTAATATAACATTTCCATCTTAAAATGATTTATATAATTATCACATAGTTTCATCATATTACTCATATATAACTTTTTTTTCTATAATTAAATATTGGTTATTAAAAAATAATATATAATAACATAGATACACAGGGTTTATAATTAATTAATATTATATAACATGTTAAAAAAATATTACATAAAGTGTGTTTTATCTAGAGAAAATCCAGTTTATTTGTGATATTTCATAAAATATGAAGGGTTTAGCATCAATCAATAATGATATATTGAATTGGATAAAATCTTAATCCTAATAATTTTTTACATTGACATTAAATATCAGAAAAGATATAATTGTAAATTGATATTTGTTAAATGATTCCAACTATTATAATTATGTGTTATTTATAAAAATAAATAAATAACATAATATGAATATTTTAGATTATATTATTTCTAATATCCTAATTACAAAAAACCATATGATTAAAAAACTTCATTTCATAATTTCATGTATAATGATACACTTAATACATCCCCAAAATATTGTTATGTTTGTTGTTTATGGGTAATTGAGTACATGACATAATACCATGATGCATTAGAACAACATGTTTATTTAAAAACTCTATAACATTCAATTCTATTCCATTATCATTTGAATGCGCAATTGGTTGACCTAGGGAAACCATATTAAACAGATGAGATATAAAGATGATAAATGTAATTTAAATGAACATAATAAGGTAAAAGAGGAAAATTTCTCCCAATAGGATGAGGTTTGAGATTGGAAATCTATTATAATTATATATGATATCACATTATAGAACAAAAGAAACATATGAAAGTGAAATAAACATAAATCATTCCATTATAAATATATTCAAATAAAAACAACAAATATTTAAAAACAAATTTATCATATGATACCTCCAATAAACCATAAATTGATTCCCTTAATAAAAAAATAATTCCCATTTCATTTGAGGGATATATAATTATTGGCCCAATCGTCAAATTAATATCAGGTGCATGCATAAGTTTACCCCATTGTTCATACATAATAAGTATAAATTACTTCAAAATTAATTAAATTATTATGTTGGTAGCTTTAAAAACATGTACGTAATTAGTTAATGAAGGACATTTTCAATAAAGAGAATACCCTAGTGTGGAAATAAAGATTGTTGTTTACTATAAAACTACTAAATATAGAAAACTGTTTAATAATTCTAGCAGTATACCATGTGTATATAAAGGTATATACACAGGGTTAATGAGGGATAAAGTGGTATATAAGTACATGGGAATCATGTTGATATTAACAGGGATGTGTTAAACCATTTCCCAAATAGAAACAATGTAAATTAAAAGGGCTGGGAAAAAAGAAGGTTTTTGATTAAACAGGAGATGGAGAGGATCCATTACATTGAGAGGGAGTTTCTAGAATCATAATAGGATAATCTTGATATCAGGGGGAATGAGAAAGGTGTATAGAAGTATCAGTTCAGTTAAATTTTGATCTCATAGTTTTTAGTAAATTATAATTATTATTGGGGGGTTTATATAAATAAATATATGGGGATTACATAATAATTTCAATACATTTTTTTGTAGTCTATATCATAAATTTGTCAAAACCACAAAACATCACAAGTTTTTGTCCAATGGTTTCTAGAAAATTGGTTAGAAAATTATTATTTTTAATGGACAAGTACTAATCATGGTAAAATTATAACCCTGGTGTTTTGTATGTGAGTTTAGTTTATAAAAATAAAATTTGAAACCCTATAATATAATATAGATTTTTTATAGTCTAGTAAGGGTTTATAAAAATAATCAAATAATATCAAAAACAAATTATATTAATGAAAAATAAATTTAATGGAAATAAAATATTTTTGAAGATAATACTCTTTACTAAACATGTTATATCAATTGGGTGCTTTTATGATGTTATAATGAACACACAATATTTATACATTATTTAATTTTCAACCAATAATTAAACTATTTGTGTAATATTGTAAAATATAAAATCATTATAATTTCAACTTGATGGTTTAAAAAATATTGTTTATTTTATCCAAATAATTCTTCAAATAAAATATATCTTAATTTAATATCACAAATGAGAATTTACTGAAAAATGATTATTTTTTATATAGAATCATTATTTGAAACTGAAAAAAATATTGATATATTTTTATAATTTCATTATAATTCATTTTTCATTAATATATGTTTATAATACTATTATATTAAAAAATAATTTCTTTAAAAACTCTTCATTTAATGGAAATTGATTATTTTTATTATATCTATGTGTTTCCCAAATATACATTTTTTATCATTGTATCAAAATCTAATTTCTTTCCAAATTATAGATTATTTTCTTTATTTTAATTATATATATATTTAATCATTTTTATAATGAACTGAAATAAAAAAATCATACTATTAGGGTTTACATATTTATCACTATTAAAACTAGTGATTTCTCTAAGGGTATGGTATGCAATGAAATGATTTTATTATTGTGGTGTGGAGAACATAGTTTGGTAAATGATCTTGATGTGGTTGATATTCCCCCATGAATAGTTTAATCCTTTAATTAGTTTTTCTGTTTCAAATGTGAATTGGTTAGGAAAAAATAAATATAATAATAATATATCCCATAAAAGATCTGTTAAAAGGGGTTCATAGGTTATTATTATACTCATCGAAGCCATAAATCCTTCTATCAAGTTTAATTGAATTTTATCAAAACAATTAATTTATAAATCTCAACGTGCCTTTAAAAATAGATATATTAATAATTCTTTTGATTAATATTTTTCATTAAATTATAAAAGATTATATAATGGCCCCTAAATAACCAAATTAGTATATATGTCATTGTATCCAAATTACATGTTATGATATTTTTGCAATAGATAATGGGTTTTCATTCATAAATGATTCAATACATACATTACTTCCCAATTACAAAATATATTCATAAAAAATTTCGTTTCATATATTAAATTAGATGAGTGTAATTTTTTGGTCTCCTCTCGTAGTTCCCAAATTTTATCATTGAAGATACGGTTCTACCATTACACATTGACCATATGAGTGGTATTTTTTCATAAAAAAATATCTCTTTAATATAATAACATCATGAATTTATCATATTATTAATTTTCATTATACAATTGTACCACCTCATGATTTAATACATGTGAAGGGTATGGTATATAATTCCATAGTAATGATAATTAGAACACATCATGTTGATGAGATGGGTTTTGTGTAATTTCTATTAGATAAGCCACTACTACGATGTTATTAAGAATTTGGAAGGGTCAAATGTATGTATGACTATGCTTTACCTTCTCTCAAAACCTCATGAAATTATTTAATTATTTTATTAATAGGATCTATTTTTCTCTACCCCCATAATATTGGTCTCATCAATGATTATTTGCATTCATGTTTATAAAATTATAGAGGATTTTATACGATGTAGAATGATTTGAAACATCTATATAATCTATTAGATATTATAAGGCCCCATCAGATCATTTATTCCAATATCATCCCAGAATATCTAGGTCTTACTCTTTATACCAAAATTATCATTATACAATTAAATTTTAATTATATAATAGAACTATTATTATATGAGACCTCTACTAGGGGAATGTGTTAATCACAACATCATTGTGAATGCAATGTACATCATCATTGAATTTTCTTTTAGAGTTTGAATGATATGTATCTAGACATGAAATATAAATATTTTATTATATTTATACTTCAAATAACTTTACTCCATTCCCATTAACATTTATATAAATAGTTTTAGAGATCTATTACAGCCATATCATATAATAAAATCATATATATATATATATATATATATATATAATTTGGAAACTTCTAATTAGTATACATTTTTTCACATAATAAAACATTTCAAATAAATAGTGATTTGTTTTCAAGGAATGTAATCATGAAATTAATATTTACTTATTCCATTCCATTATGTATTCTTAAAACCTATGAATAACATTTTAGAAATGTATGATAATACTAATATATCGTAAAATGGGACATAAAAATTAATAAAACAATTAGACTTGTGAAAAAAATGGGAACCAATGAAATTTTTTAACTTTATATCAATTATCATAGAGTGAATAGAATAAATAATTTCAACATGAAAAACTCATAATTAATTATCAATAAAATTGATTACATCCCATTGAAATAATTAAAAACTCTCTAATATTGAATGATATTTTATGATATTCAGAACCATCTTATAATCAATGTTAGATATAACTATATCCCAATTAAATATTTAGAAGAAACTATTGTGTTACCTACTCCATCATTCTTATTGATATATAAAAAATTACCCAGTTTACTATAGTTCAATAAGAGAACACCTATTATATAATCTATATCAGTCTCACATTACTATATCATGGATCACCCATCATTTAATCTATATCGGGATCACCTATGAGATATAATTTTTCTCAGACAATTCTATATATTGTGTTATGGTCATTCTTTCCACATATGATGATCAAGTACCATATCACAAATAAGAAACGTTTAGGATTTGTTTCTTTTCATCATACACATTTTTTTAAACTATTTTAAAATCACATGATAATAAATTTTATATATCTTAATAAAATGTTCTTTTAGAAATATCGTTTAATTTTAAATAAGTACCTTTTCATTTCAAAAATGGATTTCATGTAAAAAAAAATATAAAAAATTAATGATGGTATTTATATACCAATACTCAAAATATTTTAAAAGAAACCAAAGAGAGAACAATTGTAATTTAATTTCTATCAGACATTCTCATAATATAAGATAATTAGAACATCAATTTTTTCATTTTTATATAGTAGAATACATTCTATACAAACAATTATTTAACAAAAAATATCGAAATAAAACAATGACTATTATAAAAAAATAATGTCCATCTAAATTATTTCATGAAATAATTTTAGTAACATGGACATAGAAGGAAAAGAGATATTGAAGGAAAATATTAAAATATTAAATTTTAATGAAAAGTCCATTAAAACATTTGAAGCATGTTAATTATATGAACCATGTTTGAATAAAATTATCCAAAAACATAAATATCATGATAATAAATAAATTAATGATAATTAATGATAATGTGTCAGTATATGCACCTTATAAAATTATATTGGCTTATAACATCAAAATCATAAACAAAGAATGGAAATTTAGATGAACACCCATAACTTTAATATGAGTAATCACAAATGTAAATAATTATTATAAATAAAATATTATTGTTAGGTATTTACATTATTATTATAATTTTCAATTTTAATATTAATTTTCTGTTATCTTGTAACATATGATTTAATGTTTTTTAGTAATTGTTTTTCACATACATTGTTTTATGGGTATATGACATATTTTACAAAAATGAATTTGTTAGGTAGATTATATCCAAATTGGAAATTATTTAAAAAAAACTACATTAACAATCAAGAAATTATTATTATCTATATATTTTTTTAATATATTAATCGAATCATTAGAACTAGATTTTTAAAATGAAATATTTTATGATCATATTGATGGATGGTTTTACATACAAATGAAAAATGTATCTATTTTTAATTAATAAATATGGAATGATGTAATATATAGTTATAACATTATATAATCACCATAATAAAATAAATAATATATTATTTAAATATATATATATATATCATCGATTTTATGTTCTGATGAAAAAATATCACATTGCATCATGGGGAATGTCGTCCACAAGTACGCCCGAAAAAAGTTTTCATTTTTCCATGAGTGAAAAATTCTTAAATAAAATGATATAATATCATTTCTGGTTGATCAAATATCCATTAATAAAAAAGTATTTTTTATATAATAATTAAATTTATACTTATTACCTTTTATTAGAATCCACAGTAAAAATGAAACAAATCTCTTTATGGTAGAGTAGTCTATCATGATCATGAGTTATGTTGTTGTATCGCAAATGGAATGTAATTTAAGATGTTAAATGTGAGATCATAATTATAGAAGTATAATTATGACTAAATTATAATATATATATATATATATATATATATTATAATAAAAATAAAATATTTCAATATGCTGAGATAGGGAATCATGGAAAATGAATGACTTCGATTCACATAGATATGGCCTTCCATATGGATGAAAGATGATTCTGATTCTGATTTTTTGGAAGGGGAAATATATTTAGGAAATTTTTTAAACATAATAAATTATATTTATCTACTATATAGTTGTGATATTATGTTAGAATAAATATAGAATATTTTAACATGATTTAGAAATATGTAAAATAAAAATACTTCCTCAAGCATGATATAACTTATTTGAACAACATCCATTATTATGGACTAAAAGACTTCTGATGTTCTATTTATGATCCATCCAAGGGAACTAGGTTTCAGATAAAGAAGAACAGAATATATATTTGATTTATATTGGCTATGTGAAGGTATTATGTAGGTTTTAATTGATGAGTATAGTGGTAGTTCATTTATAAGTGATGTGAGTGGGAAATTAGTAATTTTTTTAAAAGTTGGTGATCCAGTGATAATCACCATCCACAATGATACAAACAAGATAATTTAATATTCATATACATGAAATGATCTATATATGTAAATATTTTTTTTTAATTTTTTCGTTCCATTTAACCCTTATCATTTGTTAATGATACCCTGATAAATCGATTTTTTACTTAACCATTGTAATGTATTATTACAATTATCACAAATCATTCTGTGAAAATATTGAGTCTACCTAATTTGAAAATATAAATTATTTTTATTACAAATATATATTTCATATTATCATAATAATTCACAAATTTTGATGAATTTAATTTAAAATTAAACCCAAAATATTGTTGAAAAAGAGTGGGTTCAATAAGTGAATTTGTCAAGAAAATTGTAATTTAATATAAACTCAATCATGTGAAATAATAAATACGTAAATTCTAATTAATATTAATTTATATATAATCAATAAATTTCATTAATATAACACAAATTTGTCTTTGTTTTAAATAATTGAAATGGTTAATCATATTTCACAACAAAATAGTTTTTTTTGGGAAATCTTATTTTCATAACAAAAAATAAAATTATAATAAAATTAAATCTTAAGTCCATTAAAAATAAAAATATTTGTTAAATATATAAAATTAATATTAATTTACAGTAAATAATAATAAATAATTTTTTTATTTGTATAATACAAATTTTATATAATAATAATGTGTTTTTTTAAAAAATAGTTATTTTCACATTTCACTACCGAATCATTATTTAAGGATAAATTGAAATTATTCACCGTAAGATAATTTATTTTGTGGTTTGAAAAATAAATTTTAACTATTTATTATTAAAATTATAAAAATTTGGAAATTTATGTTCAAAATAAGACAATCAAATAAGTGGAATTAATTAGATATCTTTTTTATTAATAAAATTACTTATTATTTTTATAATGATCATAATCATATATTTAATATTTATAAATGAAAATAATTATTATATAATTGAATATATTTGTTAATTACTCACATAATCTTGAAAATTAATCCTCTAATTTATTACACTTATTAAAATTTCACACATATCGTTCCATCATTGATTTTTATAGATATCCATGTTGCATCATCTATGATAGTTGTTTTCAAAAACACTTATCAGTGTTAGTGAATTATATATATATAAATCATTGTGTGAGATCATGAATATTAATAGATCATTCATTATAATATTTATAATATTCTAAAAAACTGCATTTGGACTAAAAATATTAGATGAATCCACAATATATTTCCATAACATTAATTCATGAAATTTGTTGTGTACATAGGATAAAATAAGAGGAATATCTTCTCAATACAAAATTTATCCAAAATTATTTGTTATCTTATAATTTCCAATGATATATAGAATTAACATTCTATTTTTACTAAATCACATAAAAATATACCAAAGTGATAATCTGAGAAGAAGATGATCACCTAACTTGAATGAAAGTTAATTTTTCTAGTTATCCAAATATCAAAAAAACCAACATTAATTTTTCATAATATATGGTAAAATAATATAATCCTTAATATCTATTTCTTATTAAAACATTTGTCCAACTAACTTTATTTCACTTATCTTATCCAGATCTTTTGGTGGCTAAAACCACATTCGAAATAATTTCTCATATAGTGAAAAAATTATACTGGATTGAAAACTTATATAAAATGAAAAATCCAAAAAAATAAAAAAACTTATAAAATCTTCACATTAATAAATATCAAAACACTGATCCGTACATTCAATGATTTGAATCATTTTGCCATACTGACAATCGATTTGAGTATGAAAATCCATACTTAAATTTAATTTAGTTCCCAATCACCAATGATTTCCTTTTTATAAATTAGAAATAAATTTGCAGTCACTGTGAAATACAATGGACAATGTTAGTCCATGTAAAATTCATTCCACCAATATATAGATTTAGGAATTCTAATTTAAAGGACCAATATCTTGAGTAGGGAAAAAAATATTGATTTTGTTAACTAATAAAAAATTACTCAAAAATTATTTTACCTCTTGTTTTAAATTGAATTCCCATAATAAAATCAGTGGAATTAAATTCCCATTTCTACTCCTAAACTGGAATAGGTTGATGTATTCTTTTTTATAATTTTAACTCAACATTAACATTATAACATATAAATCATCTCATAGTAAAGTCATAAATTCCCCATTTCATTTCTTCAGATTACTAATACTATTAAAGGGATATATTTATATTTATTCTACATAGTTGAATGAAAAATTATGAAATATTAGCTTCAGTCAATAACTCCATCTTATTCTAGGAATCCAAATGCACATAATCACTTATTCAATGTATGATAACATCCACTTTTTTAAAATTACACTTTGTTAATATACTATTCGATAAATATTCTATATCTTCATGTAAACTTTTATAATCATTTAAATACTCATAATTATTTATTATAGAAGAAACTAAACATAAAACTAAAACATAAGAGTAGATGTCCCTGTATCAATAAAATATAAGAAAAAATTAAATAAATCATTAACAAAAGGGTTGTTTTATAATCTAACAATTTTAATGTAGCATTGTTTTTGAGAATAAAAGTATTGAAAACATTTTTTCCTTTCCAAGATGGTAATGAATCATAAAATAATAATAAAAAATTAGTAATGGATAAATTATATCAATCATATTCCATTATTTTCGAGTGTATATATATGTGAATATTTTTTATCAATATATATTTCACGTATTACTCCTTACAAATGAGTTATATATATTTTAAAATCAATAACTAGAGAATATAATTTTAGATCTTATATATAATATTTTTTTCATGAAAATTCAAAAAACATATTGAATATGTAAATAACTAAAAATTGTAAATTTGGAAACATTCATTTAATATAAATAATTAATCAATATAGATGAAAAATTATCAATTTTTCGATGTCTAGTATAAGTATAGAGTAGTCACTAATATTATTTTTAATTATAGAAAACAATCAATAAATTAATTTATTCATATGAATTTAAATCCACTTCATTTTAACATAGTCAGTGGGATACAAAACTGAGATAAGGTTTAAAAAAATGTGTGTAGTAACACGATATTCGAAGAAAACAATTAATATACATGAAATTTATGGTAATAGTCTATTATTTAATTTTTTTAAAAGAAATGTCAATAGTTATACCATATTTTTATGAAAAATTCCTTATGATATAAAAATTTTCAACCATAAATCACCCTCACTAATTTTTTATATAGTTTTTTTTATTAAGGTTATAAAGAATGCTGGTTTCATTCTTTCTCTATCATACGTTGAGATTGAATCAAAATATATTATATAATATTAAACACTATATATTCAATTAAATCATAAAATAGATGATTTATATGGTCTTTAAATAAACTAGGTGTATTAAAAATCCTAATAGGAATGAAAATAAACTCATAATTTAAGTATCTATTCCGAAACAGCTTTATGAGAATGGAATCCACCTTTACATCCAGCTGATTGAACCTCAATCATAAAACAATCTGTGAAAAATACAATTATACTTAGATATGACCATATATATCATTGAAATAAGGAAAGGTTCATTACTTATTAATATCAATGCCATTAAAAGATATTTAATCTATTAAATGTCTCATTAATCCGTATTTGTTTATAAAAAACAAAATATGAGCAACCCGTACTTTCTTGAGATGTCTAATGAATCACTTATCTCCCAAATTCAGAAATTTATATTATAAATGTAAAATAACTACTCAAGACTTTGGATGATGGTGTTTAAAAAATGACTTCACATCATGAACCATTCTAATAAAAACATATACATCCCAATTATGCATAAAACTATGAAAAATATCAATAGATAAATCTATGTATTCATTAACTTATGTAACACCCTTACTTCTAAAAACACGCTTCCTTCCAAAAATATGAGCTAGGTAAATTTCACATCCATCTATAATAAATTTCTTAGATTATTCATAAGTTATTAAAGGCATGAAATATTTGAAATAAAAATACTATAAATGACGTCTATATTAAAATGAAAATATGAATTCCAATATGTATAAAGAAGCATATCATCCTCTAGTATATGTTGTTCCACATTAATTTTAGGAATTAAAATTTCAATAGTACAAGTAATAATATTATAATAAATTTTTAGAATATATCCTCTTTGAGTTTTCATCAAAATATCTATCTTTATTACTATTTTTTGATTTTTCATAATTTTATATCAATGTTTAAAATAATTTTCAAATGTTTACATCTAGAGTCTAATACAATATTATAATAATTTTAATCAACACACATCTTACCTATCATTAAACCATTTTATAGTCCAACGTCATCTTTTTTAAATGAGTGTTTCATCACTAAAAAATCTTGTTTATAGTCATGTTGAATTATAGAAAATGTAATAGGATTTATAAAAATTTTACCATAATGAAAAAACTCATTGATAAAGAAACACATCACCAATTGATGTCTCTCTATTATAATATTTTTGATTATTCAAGACACTTTTTTATAGTAATGAGACCAGTGACCAAAATGACCACACTCGAAAAAATATTTAGATCCTATCAATAATATTTTTAAATATCATTTACCAATAAATGATCCTTTTGGTCACATACCAATGGACTTATAATTTGTTTTTATATTCATTTCCATCAACCATGACATTTTTTAATATTATAATTTTGTGAAAAGTATGTGATAGAAAACATAATCTCAACATTTTTTGTAGAAAAATCCATATTCTCATATTATATATATTCATATTCACGGAATGATAATTTTTTTTAAATAATTAATCCATTAATAAAATATATTTATTATATTGTCTTTTTTATTTACGTAATTTTTCTCATATATGGCCAATAATTTAATGAAATATTCATTCTAAGGCACAAATTCATTTACATTTTCATCAATTCCATGAAATTATCTCAATCCTATTTGAATTTTTTCTTTGGGAATATTTACCATGAATGAGATTCATAAATGTGTCCCATTCCATTTAATAATTATTAAATTTTCTCTCTATTATTCATAACCTAATACCCCTATCAATTAGATTTAAAATCATAATAATTAATTGAAGTGGTAAAAATTTTACATTAAGAACATAAAATGGGTTCAAATATCATCTCCATGACATTACATTAAGAACATACAATGGGATCAAATATCATCTCCATGACAGTAATCCATCCTTAGACTACAATTGTATTAGATAATCAAATAAATTATGGATGTTTTGTCTCAGGAAATGTTACACTATATAAATTTTCATCTTTAGAATATCCATATAATCCCTATCATAGACACCAAAACAATTTATATCTCATTTCAACTAATCCATCTCTACAAAAAACAACTATTGAATTCTTATTCCAACAATTATATGATACAATTATAGAAGTATATTTTTCACCATGTTCTATCACACTACATCTTACCTCATTCCTATATCAAAGACCATTTTAAATAGATATATTTTAGACTAAAAAACATTGAAATATTAAAATAATAAAACATTTGAAAATAATCATAATGTATAATAATTGAATAAAATTAATGTAACATTATAAAAATCATTAGATTAATCTAATACATTCTCAAATACCAAATATATGTAAATGGAGTTGAACATTTCATATTTTGTTGTATTGAGACTATAAGTCACTTTCTACTCTTCCCTAGAAATCCTTTAGGTATAAATTTTTAGAGATATTGTTCATAATTGTCACATAACTGACCCACACATACACATATATATATATTGTGTAAAATTATAACAAATATCATTTAAAAATTATATAAAACTTTAAAAATAAATCATGATTTATTATCATGAAAAATAATTATGAAATTAACTATGAATTCAATAATTCCATTACACATCCTTAATACAAATGAATTATATTATAATATCTTGGGATGAGAAAAACAATATCAGTTATGACATAAAAAATATGAATTCATTTCTTCATATAAAAAACATGAAATCCCATGAAATTTGATTGCATAATTTTTTTTCATTAATAGATTGAAATAAATCTTTATACCATGGAAAATTCACACATTTTTTCCCTCAAGTAAAATCATTTTAATAGATACTAATAAAAACATAAACAAATTTATGAAATCATAGGGAATCAAATTCATGAGCTATTTTAATACCATGCCAAAAATAAATGGATCCTAGTTACATATATAGTTAAAAACATTTGTTAACCCCATCATTTATTACTATTATGAAAATCAATATTAACCAATATGATTGAGAACTATCTAGGTGCACCCATCATATAATATATAAATGGATAACTAGGTGGAATCCTAGTGCCCCATCTTATATTATATATCTAGCTCACCTATAATCTACAATGGTACTCATCCATATATATAATATTTATTTGGATGAACCATATCATATATAAAACATAGGTACCATATCATGAAATCAAAATTTTATTATTATATTTTTCATTATAAAACATTATAATTATTTTTAAACTCGTATGAAAATAAAATTCTGATATGAAAATAATTATTTCATTTAGACACCCAATACATCATCTTTTCATTAAAAAAATACTCAATACCAATATATAATAAATTGGGAAGGAATATAAATCTCTGAAGAGTTAATTATAACCTATAATGTTATCAAAAATTAAAATAATTGGCATAATGATCAAAAAATTCCCTTTCAATGTATATGTTAAAATAAAACATTGATTTTATCATTTAAATGAAATGTCAAATATTACCTACAAAGATTTATTTATTTTTTAAATGAAATGAAATAAAAAAAATACACAATATAAATATTCGATGTGCATATATCTAAATTGAAAAAATAATTTTAATAATATGTCTAAAGATGAAAATGACTATTTCAAGGAAATAATTAAAATATGATTTTTAATGAAAAATAATTTACCAATAAGATAATTCTTTATTGTAATCCTCTGTCAATTATAACATTATACCAATTAAATACTGTAGAAGTAGACATTATCATTATATTAAAAGTAAAAGGATCTATAAAATCAACTAACAAATATAATAAAAATGAATAACATCAAAATATATTTCACACGAAAAATAAATCGAGAATAAGTCCATTAACTAGAGTATGAGTCATAACATATGGTACATTAGATTTATCACAAAATATGCAGTTAGTTATTAATTTTTTTTATAAAATTTAAGAATTTTATTATTCCTGGTATATAATTGTTTACTTATATATATAAAATTATTTAGTCTTTTAAGATAACTTCATATGTTTTTTAAATATTTTTTTTAGTGTCAAAAATGACTTTGGTAATTTTAGTACGGTCAAAATCGTAATTATTCAAACATCCAACATCTAAAAATAATTAAAAGTTTTAATTACGATATATAATTTATTCTTTTAAATAAAATTGTTAAAAATTACAATAAAATAGGAACTATGTTACAATCATAGAGACGGTATGTTGTTCAAACAGATGAGTTAAATTTTCACATAATGATGATAATTATGGTAATAAATTATGTATTACAATTCAATTATATAGTATATATAATATCATTAATTTTATTTCATTATATTTTATTATATATATCATCAATATAATGTGGCGATAAAAAGGATTCAAATGTCTTCATGGAGTCAAAGGTCCACACATACACAGAAACTCAAATTTCACTTATCAAGGAGTGAAATGGAAATAAAGAAAAAGATATAACCTATTATTTTATAGATATATATTTCATTAATATAATAATTATGTCACACATATTTATTATAATTTTCTTTATTAACATCTATTAATGTTATTGGTGAAAATGAATCACATCGCAGCTCGAGACGACAGTCAATCACACACATGTTCAATGTTATCATATCTCACACAGAATATAATCTAAAAGGTATATGTGATATAATAATTCAATTATTATAATAATTTAACAAATATAATATATATTCTTTAAATACATCATTATTACTATCTATGAGGGTTGATGAAAAATAATTATTGACATTGGTTCGCGAGGCAGTAGTATACAAAACCGTAAAGTAACATTTTTCTTACAATTTGATAGATGGGATTTGGTTTTAGGTTATAAAGATAACATAATAAAATATCATTATATAGAGATAATATTATTATTATAAAAATATTATTTATTAATATTTTATGGATGTCCAAGACAAATAAATAAAAAATTCTCAGTTTATATGTGTTCTCCTTTTTTTAGACATCCTCCATAGGTAGGAATCAAATTAACTCATAGGATGGATTTATGATACAAATTTCAAATAGGATTGGGGTAAATATTTTATTAATATATTTTTCCATATATTTTATGATCCAAATAGATATTATGGTTTGATGTGGAGATGATAGTGGTGTCATTTCTTATGTGAGGTGAGTGTGACACTTGTAATTTTTTAAATGAAAAAGGTGAAACCATAGTTTTCACATGCTACATGGATCCTATATTGAATAACATTAAGGAATATACATCAGTGGTTCGAAAAATGGACATAGAATTTATTATATTAATGTTTTTTAGTTCATCTTAACACATTTTATTTTAGTTTAGTCCCTGATAAATCCATTTTTTACTTAAACAAAAAATAATAATTTTTTAATCAATATTCATTAGAAGATAGAGTTAGGATTACAATATTTTATTATATAAATAATTCTGATTAAATATATGGAACCTAATTTAAAAAATTCCATTCAAATATGGGGAGGAGTATTATTTAAAATGAATATTGATGGTACAATGTTAATGTGGGGTTTCAAGAAGTGTATTCTTCAATGAAATGTTGATTATATATTAAATGTTTGACACATAATTATAATTATATGAATTTCTTATATTATCTATTGATATAAAATATACAAATGTTAATTAAATTTATCCTTATTAGTTGTTTTTATTATTTAATAATGTGACATAATATTCACATTATAACATTTTTCCGAAAAAAACCCAACTTAGAGACTCAAAAAAATTTATACTAAAATACTATATAATAATAATTTAAATGATATTAAATCTATTCATAATAAATTTATATTAATTATCATTATTTAAATAATATTATAAACATAATTGTCATTTTTAATTTCTTTATTTTTGAAAAATATATTACAATTTTACTTGAATCTATATTTTCATTATTGACAAAAAATATTTTGTGAAATTTAAAAATATTTCTCCCTATGTTGATGTAGTATAGAACATGGAAGGAAATTGTTTTTTTGATAATGGTGATATTATAAAATAAAACCTTTATCATGGCATATTTTTTCAATACACTCTAATTGATTCCTTTGATCCATCAAAGGATATTTCATCTTCATCCGCAACGATTGATATGGAAATCATATCCCTTGATTTAGATTGTGACCAAGCTCATGTAGTTATGGATTCATTGGAGAATGTGCATTCAGGATATTCTTTAATTAACATGATTATTTTCATTCATTTGTTATAAAATTTTAAAATTTTGTTTTCTTCGTTGTTGATGATCAAGTGGATCTTCAAGATAGACAAGATCTATATAAATTCACTTACATAATGTTCATTAGATAATAAAATGGAGAAACAACGATAGTTAATTGTGAGCTCAGATATAATATTAGTCATTGATAATGTTTTTCCTGCTAAATGGATATTCTTAAAAGACTGGTATATTTTCATGGCATCTTTAAAGATAATGGAGATATTTATAATTCCAGAAATGATATTAATACATATCTCAAACAAATTGTGTTTAATTTATTTTAATATAATATTAGTTTTAATCTATTTATAATGAATAAAACTATTACATAGATATAGATTTTATTTCATGGTCTCATTTTGATGTTCTGGAACCCAAAATTACTACATGATTATGCTTCAAATGTTTTCGAGCATATATAGATTGAATATCACACCCTTTATAGAGAACACAGATTTTATTCTCAAATTTTAGCTGAGGCTCTATTGGATATCATTTTCCTATATGTGTTAAACTATTGATAAATTGTAATAAGTATGATGTTACAGTGTATCATGAACAAGGACCTCTATTCCTTGAACATTGCTAAATTGTTGGTCATTAGATTTCTATTGGATTTCTAGAATATAAGGGTTGAAATAACATATATCATATCTCTAATTCATCTACTATAACGGAATTTATTTTCTATACCAATATAGGTGACCATGATGGAATAGATCATCCAACCGCATATACTCATATATATTAAGATATTAAATCTTCTCCTACTACAGATACTGTTTTTCATGCTTTAAATGATACTGATAGCTATACCCTTGATGTTATCACTGTTTTAGAACCTACATATAATTTAGTCTCTCTAATCACTAGTGGTATTTTTCTGTCTAAACCCTTCAATATATTGAGAAAATTTGTTGAATTAGAAAATTTCTTAGAGGATAACCTTTCATCGTCACCTATTTAGTAGAACACTCCATCAAATTTATGATATCAATTAAAATGATTTATCATGTTGTGGGTACCAAATATACTTATACTATTACAATAGTTGTGAATCCAATGACAACTTCAAGTTTCACTAGCCTAATTTATTCAATTATTTACATCAATATGTAGAAATACAAGGTTATGATAAATAAGAGTAACTCTAAATCATAGTTAGTATCAACATTATTATCATCATCATGATTTGAAAAGTTTTGGAAACCACTAAATTGGAAAAAAAAAAATCGTAGTTATATTCATATTAACTATCCTAAATTTTTTGAAATTCCCAAACCATTAAAGGCATATATCCATAGAATTTCCGGTTAGGATGTAGTTGATATAAATATTATGTGTTATCATCAAATATATAAATATAAAAGGCCTAAAATACTATTCTCATCATTCAATATGAAAGGAATATATCCTATATATTGATGATAATTTATCTTCCTATGATATTAAACGATCAGGTTTTCATTATTTACACTCATCTGATTATTCCTTTTTTTTAAACCGTGATAGAATAAGATTTTTTAATGTCATTGATTGTTCCAATGTATGAATAATTGGATAATGGACTATCTTATGATATTTACACACTATATAATCCCATAGTGTTAGATTTATTGTTTTACCAACACATTTTTTTCCTTAGTTGTTCAGGGAAAACATTGAGGTTAATAATCACATGGGGATTAACATGGATGGTTCCAAATACACCTAGCACATTAGGAACCTCTATGGAATAGAAGCTTCTAATATTTACAAAGCCATTAAAAACGTTTTTTCTCCGGAAATATGGAACCTTATTTCTTCTATCTTATTTCCCAGGATAACCTCTTATCATCATTAAATTTTTTAATTTCTTTTTTCCAGATTTATCAAGAAACCAATCAATTTATAGTAAAATAATTATCTGTCCGTGAAAACTGAATATCATAAGATAATTATTTAGTTATGTATGTTTATATACATTGGTAATGATAATGTTTCCTACATTGTAAAATAAATTCTCCTAAAATTTAATAACAATAGACTGATTAAGTATTCTTATAGAATATTAGATAAATTTATTACTTTCCATTACTCAACTCTACTATATATACATGAAGATATTAACAAAAGGAACTTCTTATCTAAATTCTCATAATATATTACAAGTTATTATACATTTAACTATCATCTTTTAATGAAATAAAGTAGAAAGAAGAAATAATTGAAATTCAAATAGATTAGGGTTATAGAAAAGAACAAAATTTTTTATGATCCTCATTAATGGGATATAAAATCGTAAAAGGCTTATTTAATACATGATAGTGGTGGGAAATATCATTCAGACTAAGAGAGTATATCTAAGAACTGTATTCCCTACTACCCTATAATTTTCAATGGTAATCCCAAGATGGATAGAATAATTATTGTAATTATTCATAATATTGTAAATCATAAAGACAACACATTTATCACAACTACTTCTTATCTTCATGATGTTATCATTATTATTTTCATTCATAATTATAATTGGGATTCATAGTGCAGGAATGATATATCTTATTCTACCATATGTATTTATAGATTATTCATCTTGATGTTTATAGGATTATCACCTCATCATTTGTTAAAAGTACGATTACATAGGTTATTAATGATATGTTTTTTACTCACATTCCATAAAATGTAAAATGAAACTAAATTAAAATATTGCATGACTATTTCCTAAGTCAACATTATTTATAAAATTATAATTAATATTAATGAAAATAGGATTCATTAGCATTCTAATAATTTTTTCACATGGAATCAGTATCATTTTTTAAAATGTTGATATATTCAAGACTCCACTTGAACAAATTCTAAATGTTTCAATATCATTATGAAGGATAATAGGTGTGGCATAATTCCTATACAACCTGAAATAATGAATGGATCTTATTCTATGGTTTGGAACTCCATCAATAAAAATTTACATATCAATTGATTCAAGAACACATTCATTGATTGAATTAAGTCATTAATTTGTTCCAATCAGATCCATAGATCTCATTATTGGTACTCCAATGTGATTTGTCACATTCTCGAATAGGATTGAGAAATTTGGTCATCTATCATATATCTTATTATATATTTATTATGATTAAATCAGTTATATCAATAAAAAATGTTGATATAGGGAAAATATAATCTTATTTATGCTTTCAGGGGAGTCATTAATCCTAATAATATTCTCTATGCATCTAGGCTTACACTCTTATTTTATGGTACCAGGAAGATAATTATGAAAATTAATGAAATGATTCTTCATTATGATAATGTTTATAAAGAACCATACTTTACATACATTGTTATTACATCAGGATTAAAGAAAACTTATTACAACATATAACAAAACTAAGAAAGGACCGTGTAGGTATAGTGTCTTCAGAAACTGGGAAACATAAACAACTGGTTCATAAAGTATCTACTTTGCCTCCCATTTATTTCATCATATCTAGAGTCCCTTTTTGGCATATTCTACTTAATAACCTTCTTCCTGACCTGGGGAAATAAAACATACAAAAGGGTGAGCTCAAATGCTTTGTAAGGGTAAACAAAAGAAATATCAATCACATCATATACATAAGAACATAACTTTTGAAAATCTTAACCTGCAAAAGAGATCATAATATCATAACAACAGATAAATCATAGAAGTGAAATGTAATCCCAATAATCATACCTTAAACCATGAAACTTTGTGGTATACACAGATAATCATGGAGAATCATTTCTTGTTAGTCAAGACTCATTGCCAAGACTATCTTAGTGGACAAAGTCCATTTTAGAACCGAGTTCACTCCTCGTTTCAGTCCTATTTCACTGAACCGGTATAACCTACCATTCCAGCCATGTCTATCTCATGAGATATAAAATCTTTACCAAATAAATTGGAGGGAGATATAGTTCCCACCCATCTCATAATGATACCATTCTTATGTGTGCCACAAAATCATAAATCATACATCATTTCATAACCCATGTAATAAAAATGGGAATCTTAAACATCGTGAAATCATCAAACAATTCATATAAGATAAAGGAATTCATAAAAATAATTCCATCAAAACACAATCAAATAAATGTAATAATAGGGATATAAACAGAACCCTATATTATCTTAGATGGAAAATAATTTTGATAAAACAGTTGAACTCCATTCTTGAGGAAAATATCCTTTCAAATTCAGAAAAACATTTTCTTTTTTTTAACATGTCATACAATTTTAAAATAAATAAGTTGATTAAAAATAAAAATGAAAACATTTAAAAGAAGCTTCTTTGAAATATTGTTTTAAAAATCCATTCATTCCGTATAAGTTAAAAAAACATTCTTCTCGTACTTTTGTCGGAAAAGTCAAAAAGTACCTCGTACGAAAAACGACAAAAGATTCCTTTCATATCTTTTTCTAAAAACTCACCTAAGGGTAAAATTCAATTTAAACAATTGTAGGTGGATGGAAATATTATTACATACTGAGGAGACATGGACGTGGATGATAAAATACACCCTAGTAAATACCAAAGTATAAACAATCTCAGATAAAAATGAGATTGTGATATTTCCCTTACCATAGGTTCGATATGCTTTGTACGTGTCCAAACCACCTGTATAATGATTTGAATAATGTTATTGACTTATTCCAGAATCATACTTATTTTTGTGATATCATATATGGTCATATTCTTAGATTCTTAGTAGTAATATTTCATTGTTACTTGTTATTTGGGTGTTTATAAATTTTTGTTCTTATGCGTGTTTTGTCAAATAAATTTTTATTCTTATATTTAGGTTATAGATACCACATTTAGAGAATGGTATTAGTGTAATATATATAGTATTAATTCATTCAATTCATTTATATAATCATTATGAAATGAAGATCATGTAGAATGAGTCGCATCACATCGTGGAGACGGTATTCCGTACGTGCGCACGAGTGATGATATCATTCCTATGATCGTGGAATTGTATTGGAGTGTATGTATACTATTTCAGAATCAATATCACTTTATAATAGTCATATATAGTCATTATTTACACCATTATACCCATCCAAGTAAGGTGGTGGTGGAAAATAGATTACACCACGGCGTGGAGACGGTATTCCGTACGTACGCACGCGCGGTGATTTCTTTTTCCATAGGATGGATAGATGGTGAAATAGGGTTGTTTCATACATATAATAACATATCAGTATATGAGTGATACTGATGTTATTACTTCATAACGAAACAACTGAAGAAGAAGACGTGGAAGAAGAAATAAAGATGAAAGAATCTGTAACGGACATTACCTCTTCTTTGAAGTGCTTCTTTGAGACCTTCTTTTAAGGCACTAAAATTGGTCTTTGAAGAAGACCAGGACCTCTAGGATGTCTCTAGGGAAGTGGAGAGGATAAAGTGGAAGGGTTTGGCTGAGCATGAAGGCTCAAGGTGGTGTGAGGAAGAGAGGGAGGAGGTGCCCTTTTATAAGGGAGGAGAGGGGCACCTTGGGAATAACTAAAAATATTGTTTTATTATAAAGTCATGTTCGGTTTTAAATAGCTACAAATTGAGTTATTTCTAAGATAAGGTGGGGATGGGTATAAATCCTATCATCCAATAGAATTTAGACAGGTTTAGGTCATTATATTGACCATATCTTTTAGTTTTAACTCTTAGTTTATTAGATTGACATTTACCATGTCAGTTTGTATTTTTATATTATATAGTTAATAAACTTACCATATACATCCAAGAGTCCCCCAAGTTGTGTTTTATTAATATATATAATCTTATCTAAGTCATTTGGCCGAACCATATATTTTTAGGAATAAAATAACAATTAATAATATAATATTTTTTTAAAAAACTATTTTATGTCAATTTTGACACTATTCAATAGATGATTTTTTTGAAACTCATAACAGAATGATTGCTTCGACCAAAGGGAATTAAATCAATCCTAACATGTCATATGAACCTAGAAAATTAGTTTAATTCATAAAAGTCTCAAATTATACTTATTTAGGTATTTATAATATCAATTATTCTAATTTTTCACTATTATGGTTATTACTACATCATCATTGTGTCATAAATAAATTACATTATTTAAAGTCTAAAAATTAAAAATAAAATATAATTACGTAGGAAATAATTTTATATTTCTAATGAATATTTATAGTAGAATTTATCTTATGTATGACCTTATATTAAAAATGATTGAGTTATTAAACGTGGATTTTAACTATTTTAACCCTTCTTTAAATAAATTAATAATAAATGTCCTAATCTAATCCAAGTGGGCCTAAATGGTCATATTTTATTCCTAAGGTTGTTTTTGGTCGAATTACACTTTTAAAATAGAATTAGGATATGTGTTAGGGTAATAATAATATCATTTTTACCCTTAATTACCCTATTTACTTTTAACCGTGGTAAAAAAAAGTAAAAAGTTACTATTCACCAAAAATTATTTTCATCTCATTGAACCACATTTTAGTCCTTGATATTAACTGTTTCTCTCGGATTTTCGAAATTCCACTCACATAAGCGGTAAAATTATGTTTTATGAAAAATTCAGTTTTTTTAACTACCACTTAGTGGTTTCACAATTCATCAAAAATTGAAATTTTTCAGAAAGATACCAAAATTTTACCCTAGGATAATTTCAATATTACGAATCCTAAAATGAAGTCCATTTTAAAAAATAAAATTTATTAAATTTCAAAAAGTGGTTATTACTATTCATAATGGCTAGTTTTAATAATATTTTAATAGTATATCGTTGTTTTGTGAAACTCGGTATTGCGTACAACGCAAGCTATCGAGGAAGCTTGTGATTTCGTGTAAAGTATGCCAAGAAAGTGTTCTGTGTATAAAATGATTCCTTTGATGATTTATGTAACATAAAAGTCTTGGGTGTTACATTCTACCCCCCTTAAAATGAATTTCTCCCTCGAAATTCGTCACTTTGTAACAAACAGATGAGGATACCTCTCCCTCATCATATCCTCAAGCTCCCATGTAGCTTTTTCTAATTGGTGGTTCCTCCATAAAACTTTCACCAATCGAGTGGTCTTGTTTCGTAGGTCTTTTTCACTTCGATCCAAAATCTCTATCAGGGGTTCTTCATAAGAAAGATCTTGCTCCAGCAGTACAACTTCTGAGCTGAGTAAATGTGAAGGATTAGGTATGTACTTTCTCAGGAGAGATACATAGAACACATCGTGAACTTGAGAGAGATTCGGTGGAAGTGCCAATCGGTAATCTACCTTCCCAACATGATCTAGTATTTCGAAAGGACCGATATATCTAGGGCTCAACTTCCCCTTCATTCCAAATCTCATAACCCTCTTCTAGGGAGATATTCGTAAGAACACTTTATCACCCACTTCAAACTCTAGGTATATTCTTTGGTTGTCGGCATAACTTTTCTATTGACTCTGAGCTTCTCTTATGTGTTGTTGAATAGATCTGACCTTTTCTGCCATTTCATCAACAAGATCAGGTCCTAATAGATTTTTTTCCCCAACTCCATCCCAGCAAGTTGGAGTCCTGCATTTCTTTCCATAGAGAGCTTTATAAGGAGCCATCTGAATACTGGAGTGAAAGTTATTATAATAAGAAAATTCCACCAAAGGTAGGTGTTGATCCCAACCACCTTTGAAATCCATAGAGCAATATCTCAACATATCTTCTAGAGTTTTAATTGTTCTCTCAGACTGACCTTCTGTCTGAGGATGATAAGCAGTGCTGAAACTCAACTTTGTATCCAGAGTATGCGGAAAACTTCGCCAGAACATCGAGGTAAATCTCGGATCCTGATCAGATATAATAGAAAGTGGTACTCCATGCAATCTTACCACTTCCTTTATATATATCCTGGCAAGCTGATCCAGAGAGAAATCCTCTCTAATAGCAATGAAGTGTGCAGACTTTGTAAGACAATCAACTATGACCCAGATTGCATTATTGCCTTTGGATGTTTTAGGAAGTCCTGTGGAAAAGTCCATAGTGATGTTTTCCCATTTCCATTCTGGTATGGGTAATGGTTGTAAGATCCTCTTAGACTTCTGTCTCTCAGCTTTAACTTGTTGACAAACCAAGCATCGAGAGACATATTCAGCAACATCTCTTTTAATGCCATCCCACTAGAAGTACTCTTTCTTGTCCCTATACGTCTTCGTGCTTCCAAGATGAATAGAGAATGAAGAACTATGAGCCTCATCCAGCAGTTCCTTCTTTAATTCGGGGATGGGAGGAACATAAACCCAATTTCTGAACATTATTATCCCATCACAATCAAGGTTGAATTCAGGAACATTTCTCACCTTCTTTTGTAACTCGACATCTTCTTTCTGTGCATCTTTAATCTTCACATTTATAGATGGTTGAACATTCATTTGAGAAAGATATGATTTCCCCCCTTCCATTATAATTCCAAGATCCATCCTTTGTAAATCCATAAATATTTGATCTTTTGTGATCCTCATCATGGATAAAATGGCATGGTCTTGTAGACTTAATCCATCTGCCACCTTGTTTGCTTTCCCCGGGTGGTAATGGATTGAGCAGTCATAATCCTTAATCAGCTCCAACCATCTTCTTTGGCACATACTCAGCTCCTTTTGTGTGAAAATATACTTTAAACTTTTATGATCAGTATAAATATCACACCTTTCACCATAAAGGTAATGCCTCCAAATCATTAATGCAATGATTACCGCAGCTAACTCCAAATCATGAGTTGCGTAATTTTTCTCATGTATTTTCAACTTTCGTGAGGTATAAGCTATCACCATACCATTTTTCATAAGAACACACCACAATCCCTTCTTGGATGCATCACTTTATATCACAAACCATTCTCCACTACAAGGCAGTGTGAGCACAGGTGCACTGGATAACCTTCTTTTCAACACCTTGAAATTCTCTTCACATTCCTCTGTCCAAACAAACTTAACTCCTTTCCGAGTCAACTTGGTGAGTGGATTAGATAATCATGAAAAATCTTTCACAAAACGTCGTTAATATCTAGCCAAACAAAGAAAACTTCAGATCTCGGTGGTTGTTGTTGGTCTCGACCATCTTTCGATAACCTTTGTTTTTGCTGGATCCACAGATATCCCCTCTTTTGAGATTATGTGACCCAAAAATGAAAATTTTTTAAGACAAAATTCACACTTGGTAAATATGGCATAAAGCTTCTCTTTTCTTAGGGTCTTCAATATAATTCTCAAGTGATCTTCATGTTCTTCCTTGCTCTTTGAATATACAAGAATATCGTCTATAAAGACTACCACAAACTGATCGAGATAGTCTCTAAAACCTCTATTCATCAGATCCATGAAGATAGCAGGGGTATTAGTAAGACCAAATGGCATCACTATAAATTCATAGTGTCCATACCTTGTACAAAAAGCCGTCTTTGGTATATCCTCCCTTTTGACCCTTAATTGATGATATCTTGAATGAAGATCAATCTTGGAAAAGTAATGAGCTCCACGTAGTTGGTCAAATAGGTCATCAATGCATGGGAGAGGATATTTGTTCTTGATAGTGATCTTGTTATGTTCTCGATAATCAATGCAGAGTCTCATTGATCCATCTTTCTTCTTAACAAACAGAACAGGTGCTCCCCAAGGTGACGCACTAGGGCGTATGAAACACTTATCAATATTCTATTGGAGTTTCTTCTTCAATTCATTTAACTCAATTGGAGCCATTCTATAAGGTGTCTTTAAAATAGGCAAATAACCAGGTACGAGTTCTATTGAATACTCAACTTTACGATTCGGTGGAAGACCCGATAATTCATCCAGAAAGACATCATCAAACTCCCGTACAATGGGAATATTCTTAATTTTGAGTTTCTCACCAACCATTTGAGATAAATAACCTTCATTTAGTGGAATCAAGACCCATAAGATGGAAGGAATTTCTACTGGAAGGTTATGTTCATCCTTGCATCGATAGACGATCATAGATTGATCTGGAATATGAAATGTGGCTTCCCTCTTTGGAAATTGATATGAGCTCCATGTAGAGAAAGCCAATCCATGCCAAGAATCACATCAAATTCCACTATAGGAAGGATCACAAGATTTGCAGGAAGCACTTTCCCAAAAACTTCAATCGGAGAAGAATTATAAACTTTTGAAGCAACTGTTGTGCCATTAGGGGTTGTCACAGCTAACTCAACATCTAACTGTTGAGGTAATAAGGTGATATCCTTAGAAAATTCTTCAGAAATAAAGGAGTGGGTGGTTCCAGAATCAAATAAAACAATTTCTACTTTAAAGTGGATTGTATGTGTACCTTTCACCACATCGTTATCGTACTCCACATCGCTGATAGAAATTGCATTTGAATTTCCTTTGTCTTTAGCCTTAAGAGTTTGTTGACGTCGACCATCATCATTAACCCTTGGATTAGGGCATTTATTGGCATAATGTCCCATCTCCTTGCACTTGAAACATTGAAGTGTAGTAGGTTCATTCTGTGCATCCCTTTCTTTGTTTGCATCATTAGACATCTTCTTCCCATCATTACGGCATTCAAATGCCCGATGACATTCCTTTCCACATTTGAATCATTTAATTGTCCCTTTAAGACAACTCCCTCCATGTTTCTTTCCACACTTTGAGCATAAAGGAAAGCTCATCTTCTTTTCAGTGTGCTCTTTATATTTTCCTTTAATTCCATTTTCCTCTTCTTATCAAACCCATATGACTGATGGGTTACTCCAATCTCCATCTCAAATTTGAGAGCACATCGAACGATTTCCTCATATCTATTGAAGTCCCTTGTGGCTAAGGCCCTTCGAAGACTTGGTTTTAGGCCACTAAATAATTGATCGATCTTACTCTCAGGTTGGATAATAATACTAGAAGCGTACCTTGCATGTCTTGTAAAATTTTCTTTATAGGTACCAACATATTCATCATCCTTTTGCTTCAGTTCAAGAAACTCTTTCTCTAACTTTGTTCGTAGAATACGAGGGAAGTACTTATTGAAAAATAAGTTCTTGAACTTGTCCCATTCCATGGACTCAATTTCATCCCTTTGCCTCGTATTCTTAATAAGATTCCACCATTGATCAGCATCACCCTCTAAACGATACACAGCTAAGATGACTTTATCATGCTCAGAACATTGAAGAACAGAAAATATCTTTTCAGTAGTACTAATCCATTGTTCAGAAACTAATGGATCAGTAGACCCACTGAATGAAGGTGGACGCTGTCTCATGAAGGATTCAACAAAATGTTGCTCCTTCCTTTGCTCGTTTGGAGGTCCTGCATGATTCATAGCTTGAGAAAGTTTTGTGAGCATGGCTACAAGATTTTTCATTCCATCTCCCATAACATTTGGTTGCTCAGGGGGACAATCATTGCATTTCCCGTCGCATTCCGCATTAACACGGTTCCTTCGGGTTCCAGCCATTGACTAAAACCAAGAAGAATAGTGTGAGAAACACTAATTATAATAGGAAAACCACATAATCAAGATTAAAATTTCACTCTTAAGGTCTTATCCTAGGTTATTCATGGCCATTTCTAAAACACTACGATTGTTTTTTATGCTTAGACTTATCCTTAGGGTTCTTACTAAGGATTTCACATCCTAGTTTCCAAAGGTTGACTATACATTTCCTCTGATACCAACTATAACGACCCACACTTTACATACATTGTTATTACTTTAGGATTGAAGCACACTTATTACAATGTATAACAAAACCAAGAAAGTACCGTATAGGTATAGTGTCTTTAGAAACTGGGAAACATAAACAAATGGTTCATAAAGCATCTACTTTGCCACTCATTTATTTCATCATATCTAGAGTCCCTTTTTGGAATATTCTACTTAATAACCTTATTCCTGACCTGGGGAAATAAAACTTACAAAAGGGTGAGCTCAAATGATCAGTAAGGGTAAACAAAAGAAATATCAATCACATAATATACATAAGAACATAACTTTTGGAAATCTTAACCTGAAAAAGAGATCATAATATCATAACATGGGCTAAATCATAGAAGTGAAATGTAATCCCAATAATCATAACATAAAACATGAAACTTTTAGTCATACACACATAATCATATAGAATCATTTATTGTTAGTCAAGACTCATTGCCAAGACTATCTTAGTGGACAAAGTCCATTTCTGAACCGAGTTCACTCCTCGTTTCAGTCCTGTTTCACTGAACCGGTATAACATACCATTCCAGCCATGTCTATCTCATGAGATATAAAATATTTACCCAATGCATTGGAGGGAGATATAGGTACCACCCATCTCATAATGATACCATTCTTATGTGTGCCACAAAATCATAAATCATACATCATTGCATAACCCAGGTAATAAAAATGGGAATCTTAAACATCGTGACATCATCAAACAATTCATATAAGATAAAGGAATTCATAAAAATAATTCCATCACAACATAATCAAATCAATGTAATAATAGGGATATAAACATAACCCTATATTATCTTAGATGGAAAATAATTTTGATAAAACACTTGAACTCCATTCTTGAAGAAAATATCCTTTCAAATTCAAAAAAAAACATTTTCTTTTTTTAACAAGTCATACAATTTTAAACTAATGAAGTTGATTAAAAATAAACTTGGAAACTTGTAAAGGAAGTTTCTTGGAAATAATGTTTTAAAAATCCATTCATGCCGTATAAGTTACAAAAACATTCTTCTCGTACTTTTGTCGGAAAAGTCAAAAAGTACCTCGTACGAAAAACGACAAAAGATTCCTTTCATATCATTTACTAAAAACTCACCTAAGGGTAAAATTGGATTTAAAAAATTTTAGGTGGATGGAAATATTTTTACATATTGAGGAAACATGTATGGGGATGATAAAATACACCCCAGTTAATACCAAAGTATAAACAATCTCGGATAAAAATGAGATTTTGATATTTCACTTACCTTAGATCCGATATACTTTGTACGTATCCGAACCTCCTGTATAATGATTTGAATAATGTTATTGACTTATTCCGGAATCATACTTATTTTTATGATATCATATATGGTCATATTCTTAGCTTCTTAGTAGTAATATTTCATTTCTACTTGTTATTCGGGTGTTTATAACTTTTTGTTCTTATGCATGTTTTGTCAAATAAATTCTTATTCTTCTCTTTAGGTTATAGATACCTCATTTATAGAATGGTATTAGTGTAATATATATCATATTCATTCATTAAATTCATTTATATAATCATTATGAAATGAATATCATGTAGAATGAGTTGCATCACATCGTGGAGACGATATTCCATACGTACGCACGAGTGATGATATCATTCCTATGATCGTGGAATTGTATTGGAGTTTATGTATACTATTTCAGAATAAATATAAATTTATAATAGTCATATATAGTCATTATTTACACCATTATACCCATCCATGTAAGGTGGTGGTGGAAAATAGATTACACCACAGCGTGGATACGGTATTCCGTACGTACGCACGCCCGGTGATTTCTTTTTCCGTAGGATGGATAGATGGTGAAATAGGGTTGTTTCATACTTATAATAACATATCAGTATATGAGTGATACTGATGTTATTACTTCATATTGAAACAACTAAATAAGAAGAAGTGTAAGAAGAAATAAAGGTGAAACAATCGGTAACGGACATTACCTCTTCTTTGAAGTGCTTCTTTGATACCTTCTTTTAGGGCACTAAAATTGGTCTTTAAAGAAGACCAGGACCTCTAGGACGTCTCTAGGGAAGTGTAGAGGAGAAAGTGTCAGGGGTTGGCCGAGCTTTAAGGATAAAAGTGGTGTGAGGAAGAGAGGGAGTAGGTGCCCTTTTATAAGGGAGGAGAGGGGCACATTTGGAATAACTAAAAATATTATTTTATTATAAAGTCAATTTCGGTTTTAAATTGCTCCAAATTGAGTTATTTCGAAGATAAGGTGGGGATGGGTCGAAATCCTCTCATCCAATAGAATTTAGACAAGTTTAGGTCATTATATTAACCTTATCTTTTAGTTTTAACTCTTAGTTAATTAGATTGACATTTACCATGTCACTTTGTATTTTTATATTACATAGTTAATAAACTTACCATATACATCCAAGCGACCCCCAAGTTGTGTTTTTTTAATATATATAACCTTATCTAAGTCATTTGGCTGAACCTTAGATTTTGAGGAATAAAATGACAATTAATAATATAATATTTGTTTTAAAAACTATTTTATGTCAATTTTGACACTATTCAATAGTTGATTTTTTTGAAAATCATAAAAGAATTATTACTTCGACAAAAGTTAATTAAATCAATCCTAAAATGTCATATTAACCTAGAATATTAGTTTAATTCATAAAAAGTCTCAAATTATACTTATTTAGGTATTTATAATATCAATTATTCTAATTTTTCACTATTATGGTAATTACTGCATCATCATTGTGTCATAAATAAATTTTATTATTTAAAGTCTAAAAATTACAAATAAAGTATCATTACGTAGGAAATCGTTTTATCCTTCTAATGAATATTTATAGTCGAATTTATTTTATGTATGACCTTATATTAAAAATGATTTAGTTATTAAACTTTGATTTTAACTATTTTAACCCTTCTTTAAATAAATTATTAATAAATGTCCTAATCTAATCAAAGTGAGCCTAAATGGTCAAATTTTATTCCTAAGGTTGTTTTTGGTCTAATTAAACTTGTCCAATTGAATTAGGACATGTTTTAGGGTAATAATAATATCATATTTACCCTTAATTACCCTATTTACTTTTAACCGTGGTAAAAAAAGTAAAAAGTTATTATTCACCAAAAATTATTTTCATCTCATTGAACCACATTTTAGTCCTCGATATTAAATGTGTCTCTCATACATTCAAAATTCCACTCACAGAAGCGATAAAATTAAGTTTTATGAAAAATTCAGTTTTTTTAACTACCACTTAGTGGTTTCACTATTCATCAAAAATTGAAAGTTTTCAGAAAAATACCAAAATTTCACCCTACGCTAATTTCAATTTTACGTATCCAAAAATGAAGTCCATTTTGAAAAATAAAATTTATAAAATTTCAAAATGTGGTTATTACTATTCATAATGGCTAGTTTTAATAATATTTTTAATAGTATATCGTTGTTTAGTGATTCTCGGTATTGCGTACGACGCAAGCTATCGAGGAAGCTCGCGATTTCGTGTAAAGTAATCCAAGAAAGTGTTGTGTGTAGAAAAATATTCCTTTGATGATTTATATAACATAAAAATCTCGGGTGTTACAATGTTTTTCCAAAATCCATCAGGTGGAATATGTTTTTTTATCCACATTGTGGAGTTGTTTCCATTGTAAAATATATAGTATGTAGATTGATATGGTTTTAACAGAGGGCTCCATTTATTTATTCTATCATTGAGTACCATTAAATTGGGTAATAATGAGAGATAACTACTTTATTAATATATCTATTCACATTAATAATTGACATTCTACTTTTAAAGGCAAGGATTTATCAAGTGATCAACATATTTCCCTTGTTAAATCAAATATTCGCTATATTTTGAATCACTATTTATTGATAAAAAAATTCCCCGTGAGATTTTCCAAAAATAGAAATGACATTATTTTGACCCTTTATGGCATAGTAGTATCCTTGATAGAAATATGATCTTAGTTCTTTTAAGACAATATTTTTCTCTCTCTTAGAAATAGAAGTATTATAATTAAAAAATTAATTAAAATAACGAATCTATCCTTTTTATATTTTCATGGAATCTAATTAATATAAATTCATTATATTTGAGTTTACATAATGGAATATTCATATACATATTCAGGTAGGGTAACCTTGCATACATTGATTTCCCCAAGTTTCTAGGTTTTAGAAATTCCTTTTCAAAAATTATGGCCAATTATTGATAAATTACCAAAAGTATTTAGTCTCATATTTTTTTGATAGATAACTAAACTATATCCCAACATATTTATTATTATAATCATTCATAAATTTATAATGTTTATGACAATTATTTTAATTATTCTCTATAATTTCTTATGATTAATGAATTTATAGATTTCATTTTTAATTATATTTTTACTACAGGTGAAGATATCTTAATTTGGGTACATTCTAAAAAATAATTCAGAACATAAAATGATATTACCAATTTTTTTCTACTAATACCATTAATTTATACAATATTATAATGTGATTCAGCAGTACTTGGATATATAATTCTCACTTGTCTTTGATATTCTAGATTTTACAGAATCATGCTTCTTTGAATTTCTGCTTACAAAAAAACTAGCGTCACTATTTTCTCTATGTATATTTTTATAAAATAGTGGTGAGGATGTTGGTCATATAATTCTTAATTATGGCACTACATTGAATATTTATAGGGGTTTCCATTTCCCATTCAATATTTTTCTATCAATGGATGACTCACTTGAGTCTTTGTGGTAGCATGATATTTTATCTAACTCCCCCCAATTCTCAAATAGGATTAGTGTGGTAGTGGTGTAAGTCTTTAATATCATATTGTTGGTCAATAATATACATATTAACCATCATAATCCATTTAAACAATGAATAATGATATAAAAAATAATATTTCTCATTAGGGACTCTATCATACTTTAATAGAGTTTTTTCAGTAAGTTCTTTTATTAAATCACAGTCTCGAGAAGCCGGGGTGTTTCTAGGAACTAAAAAATGCCAATAGGGACCTTGGATGATTTTTCAAAACCACCATTACATAATAATATCATAATTAATTATTATGGTGCATCAAAATTGTATCCAAGACCATTAGGTTTTTATGATGATTATATAGATAATAATGAAAAAATCATAGAAATTTTATGGTTCATGTGGATTGGTGTCATCTATAGAATCTATGATTCTTGGAATCATTAATGCATTTGATTTTTGTAAAATATAACATATGGAATACCAAGTGGATGGAATGTTAATCTAATAGAAATATTGAAGATGATATAAATGGTACATTACACATTTCATGGGGTCTAACTGCTAAATTGAAGGAGATCAAGAATTCTATCATAGTAATTAATCGAATAATTACTCAAGTGTAGAAATACATGAATTACATTTTGAACACCATTTTTAATAAAGGGAATTTCATGATCCATAAATGGTTAGATGATACTCCTTTGGATTTCCCTAATCTTTATATAAGGTATTTGTTAAAATCTGAACATTCAGACTTTTTAAATACATTTCATCAATGAATAATCCATGGAAACATTGGTCTGGGTGCCTCTTTGAAAAAAATCAACCTATGATAATTTTAATAGGAAATTTTCAAAAAATATATTATTTTTTCATTATTAGAAATAAAAAATTTATAAATTAATTATTTAAATAACAACTTATAATAATATAGCTTAGTTTTAACTATTTACATATTAATTTCAAAAACATACACAATATTTTTAAAATATATATAAATAGAAAATTCAATTTAATAGAAATTAATATTATTTATTATATCATTATCTAGGTAGTTACATGAAATTTTCTTTTAGACTAACTTTCTTTTTTGAGGGTGATAAGATGTGAACAAGAATAGGTCAATTTCCAACCCTTGATAAAGTATTCTATTGAACATCAATGTAATAATTCGATCTCAATAAGATATAATAGATAGTCGAACTACCTGAAGTCTTACCCAATACATTATGTATATCATTTTGAGTGGGTGATGTTATTATTTTTCATGGTTACTAATGTAATTCATTATCATGCTAACATGACTGACTACCACCCACATGTTTATGATTCCATCTGGGGTATTACGGAGTGTAATGAAATAAATGATTCTACTTTGTTTTCTGGTTTATATACTATTATGGTAAATTGTTTTGTGATTCACATATACATAACAATGAGTATTGACTTATTGGAATACCATGAATCAAGTTAAAAATTTTGTAGTACCCCACATCAAGTTATCACAAATCATGTTTTTTTCGTTAAATTTAAATAAAAAATTATACATACTAAATTAATATGTAAGGATGATGTATGTGTGTCATCCAATAGTTCCCTATTTAGGTTTGGTTTTTATGGGACACATATCAATGTTCTAATCCATTATATCCGTCGTTATAATATCCAAAGTGTAGAATATTTGATACCTTTTTCGGTAGCACCTCACCATCATTATTCTCCTATTTAATACATTTAGGATTATATTTTTATAGGAATTATTTAGTCAATATAGTATAATGTTTATTTTATTATTCCAATTCCATCCTATTTATTTCTTGAAAGATTATATATCTTAAACATATCATCATGAATAGTTTGTGGGATTCATTATTTTTAGTGAATCTATTATATCGAACGCCTACCCATGATGGTAGTATACTAAAAATCACAATCCTTGATCAGTTGTAACCTCTTTAACTATAAAAAATTAATATTCTATGTGTGAATATATTAATGACATTTTTAGGATCAATATATAGGCCAAAAAAATATATATAGATAATGTCACCAAATATTCTATTCTAAGATCACTATATCCAATTATATGCCATACCCTATTTATTTCTTCTCATGTATCTCTATATAAATGTATACATAGTCTTTCACATCGTTATCGTTTATATATGCATGTACAAAGAAGTACCTAGATGTGTCACCATATATCACAAATCCAACAAACTTATGTGTAATATGGGAACATGTATAGTGACTATCCTCTTATTATCTTTTTAATATTTTCTTCATATTCATTAGTCAATAAAAACATGACTTCCCTATTTTTATGATGTTTAGGGGTTGGAAAATCATGATATATTACTCAAAAATCAATATTAGTACATAAATAATCAATTGAATCTCCAAATTTATATTGTAGATGTAGTTTTGGTCCATCCTAAAATTGGTTTTTTTAAAGATCCATAAATATTACATTCCTATTGATTACATGAAAAATGAATTTACGATGGTATTACCTAAAATTTCACATATTATACACTGAATAAAAATTTCCATACAACCACTTCCTCAATATAACAGTCATATACAACTCCTTCTCCTCATTGTGTTTTTAGTATGTAATTATTATTTTCTATAATTACTACCACCATTTATTTAGGTAATCCTTAATGACTATATTCAAATGTCCACGAAAATTTATAGACAATTAATTATTTCAAATGGATGTTCAATAAAGACATTGATTCATTAGATATTAATAAATGTAGTGTTTGGGATATCATTTTTCATCACCATAACTAGGTAATATCATTATGGGATAACTAAAATAGTCATTTATTATCGAACACTTATATGATTTATCAATCCACCTATATATGGAATAGGATACGTGTTCCTTTTAATGATCCTTATCATATCATGATATTAAAAATAAGTGTGCATTTACCCACAAATATTCTTAAATAAAAGATTCAGTTCACCCCAAAATTATGCACATAAGAATATAAATAATTAATCTAGATTCAACTCTAGTTTCTTCTCCAAAACATTGTGTTCAAAAAAATATATTCAATAATAAATCCAGGATTTTTCAATGGTCAATGGTTTAAGATCATTTGTTAACTCATTCTCAAAATATAAAATAATACAAAAAAATTCATGTGGATACATATTAGCATATTACCATAGAATTGTCATGTGATCAATGAATAACTTTTCCATAGTGTCAGTTATTTTAGATAGATATTCTTCCTCCTAATGAATTTTATCAAATCATGTGATTTTGATATCATTATAAATTCATCTACGACAAATTACATTAATGGAATTAGTAGATTATTTATGTTATAGAGGGTGATTTTATTTCATTATAAACACTATCGTAGATGTATATGGAAGACCAATCCATTCCAATAATTGTATAAAATTTATCTAATGGATATATTTTAGGATTCAATAGAAATTTGTGTCCCTAAATATGGACAAGGGATGCATTATAAGATTGATATATAATTATTTTTTGATTCACCATCATCATTGATGAATCAAAATCCTTATTTTTCTTGTGACTTTTGAATATATATAAAAATCATATGTTATGTGAAACAATAAATAGAAAGAAAATAAAAAATTAATTTAATGTTTGTTAGATGAGTAATGGGGAGTCGTTTCACCAAAGTATGTAATCAGTGTCCCAAATTATTATTTTTACCCCAACAAGTATAGTACTAGTAAGGGGTTGATCCACAGGGAAAAAGAAGAAGTTCATTCTTGTCTTTTTTTTAACAAGTTTGTATTTATTTAGTGATGTTTCTAGAATTTAGAGTGGATTTTTTGATTTTTGAATTGTATAGAATAACTGGTTTTAAGTTTCTTTAATAAATTACATAATGAATTATGGAAAATACAGGAAAATTTAATTTGAAGCAAATAAAGGGAGAATTTCATTGGGGTTGTGGATTATTTAGATGTTTTTTATTAAATAAATTTCTTTTGATGTTGTGTTGTACATGATAGCCCAACACTTTGGGTTCAATTTGTAATAAATTTTCCTTCATCCATAAAAATTTGTATTTAGAGGTGAGGAAATAAACTCATTTTTTCTGGTATTTAATATTTCTCAATTCATTAGTTGGCTTAGTCCATTTTTATGAGTCAACAAATACTTTTAATTATCATGAAAACATTCATTGTTATTCTTCAATTGAATCCCGGAAAATTCTTCCATTTGACTAGTTCAGAATTTTCAGTGTCGGTTTTATTTGATTTAAGAAGAATAAGAAGTGGTTAATAGAACAAACACATTCATAGAATTTGATTTAAATTACAACTCATCATCTACCACAACCTCAACACACTAGGTATTTAGTTACACATGGTGGAATAGATAAACATAAAACTCTTGATACCCGGTGTGATCATGCTTGAAACATTGAGGTGGAAATGACTCTTCAGTAGATGGTAGAATGACGGTAGTACGACAATAGATCTCTCTTCTTCGGACCATCAATCCATTTCTCTCAACAGCTTTTCTCCACAAACTACCCTTGAACCTAAGTCCAAGGACTACTTTTATAGAAAAAATAACTACACAACATGTGGAAAAAATAAACTTCGTATACTTTTGTCAACACATTTGGCCTTTTTTCTCTGCTGGTTGGCAGCCTAACACACCGTCTTTGACTTGGAACACAACACGACCTGGTAGGTAGATATACACGGCGTGTAGTACCACCATAAATGGCGTGTAGTTCCATTTATCGTGCACCAAATACTTCTATAAATGTATACACGTCTTGTATAAGTGGAACACGACATGTCCCCTTTAGCCAGCCACATGGGCATGTCGACTCTTCTTGTCCACCAACTACTTCTAGAATGGTGTACATGGTGTATAATGTGAAAATGGTGTGTACTGGCTTCTGGTTTCATGGGAAAGAATTTGTTATGGTCAATTTGTGTTTGAGATTGAATGTACACAATATGTATATAAGTACACGTCCTGCAGTTATAAATGTTTGCTCAATTCTTCCTCTTTTTTTTATTTGGCCATAATATATCTGGAAAAGGAATTAGAGGGCCAAAATCAATTAATATTTTACTAAGAAGAAGGTATTTTATGAAATCTTGTTTTTTTTCATTAAAGTATATGAAAATTGATACACAAATCAGGTGCATAAAACCCCCCCATATATAGTCATTTTCTTGCCCTCAATAAAATATCAACATCTAATAAAAAGAGCTTATATTTTAAAAGGAAGGAATTCAGTAAATCATAAATGTAAATAATAACTTACAAGAGAAAATTATAAAAAGGTACAAAACAGTTTTAATTACCAAGATATTATAATCATGCCTCATATACAATTCAATTAACTATTGTCATCATCTTTTAACACATTTTTAAACAAATCAAAAATAATCAAGCACTTGATGATTAACCTCACCAATAATATACTCAACACTCAAGATGTATTTATTTAAAGTTATTCTCAATGAAATATATATACACTCTATCCATAGGTTTTGAAGAAATCTAGTTATCTACTTTAGAAAATTTGACTTACAAAAATCATGAGGGCTTTGCAATAAGGATCAGATATCTTTGTGGAAAAAGGTTGGTTGATAATGATGTGAAAATAACTCTCAGTCTTAAAAAAGGAGGATAAATTATTAAATAAAAATGATTGATATTAAAAATGAGTTCTTTTTAAAAGCGTCCTCAACAAGATCTGACAAATGATCTCACTGTCTTTTTTAGTTGGGTAGGTAGGGTTCATAAACCAACAAGTGAGTATAAGGTCCTTTTTTCTATACAATTTTTTTTACTTAAATAACAAAGGGGACATTTATAATATCCATGAATGGAGGTTTGGAATCCTTTTTCCACAAATAATCATGAGGCTCTCCCCCATACTTAATTTCATGACAATTTACAAATGTATATTATGTGTTTCCAATCCCTTATTTTAAGTTAAAGTGAATAATCATTCAAAATTATAACAGAATTAAGGTATGAAGGAAAATATACTGTTAATATGGCTTCTTATAAAGTATATTCATGGTCTCTATTGGTGTTACGAATATAATATATATGGTAGGTCTCAATATTGAGGGGTTAAAACAGTCTAATTCCTCAATCATTTAAATTTAATTAAAATATTCTTCATGTTTCAAAAAGTAAACTTGCAAATTTAGGTAGTGATGTAAATTCTAAAAATCTCTCAAGAAAGGGGGTATTAGAAATAATATAATATACAGTTTAGAATACCTCTCCAGAGTGGGAAAACAAATAAAAACATTATGGTTGTGAAATGAATATAATTGATTAGTTTATTTGATGTAATTATCCAAGGATTAAATGTTCCAATTTAAACTGTATCAGCAGTCATTTTATATCACATAAGAAAAAAAATGACTATGAAAATTTTAAAAATTTCCCACTTTTAGCTGTATTATTTAGAAATATGATTAACCAAAAACGTCTTCACATATTACAATATATCTTATACTAATTATGTCTCCTATATCTGAAAAGGGAAAAGAATAAAGTGGTCGAGAGACACCCCCTATACTTTATATCGTAGGTGGTCTGCCAAGTGCCCAGAAAGAAGAACAAGGTCAGGTGGGGACACAATAGTTGACCTGAATGAGGGGATGTAATGACAGAAGTAAACCAAGATAGAAAATAAAACAATAGAAATAGAATAATCCCCCCGTGTCAAGGCGAAAGAAAAAGGGAAGGTGAGGTAATAGTGCAGCCCAAAACATTCCAGAGTACGTGTGATGTTGGGAGAAAGAGAACACTGCAAGAATACACAACACAGACATGAACAAGTGATCATAAATATATGAAATGAAAACCATGTGTCCAAAAACTAGTCAAGGAGTCTCCTTAGAAGTGGCATCATCTGGTACAGAACCAGCCAGAAGAGATGGATCAAGAGCCATGGAAACTAGAGGCACGGAATCAGCACCTGTAGGAGAAGCCATAGAAGTAGGAGCGATAGGTGTTGGACACGGAATATAAGACTATGAATTACACCCTGGAATGGTAGTAGTGGGGGAAGCATCTAGGACCGTAGTAGATAAGAGAACATAATCGGTGGCCAATGCAGTAAAGGGTGGTGGAGCGATAGAAGAAGGTCCAATAGCCGAGATAGAGGCATGTGGTGGGTGTAATGGAACAACGTGATACTGATGAAGAATCCCCAACATATTATCGATTCGGTTTATACGTAAGTCAATACAAACTAGGAGTTTCTCCACCATGGCTAGTTGGAGGGAAAAAGTAAGATCGACTAAGGGTACGGGGGTATGTGGGGCTCGTGGTTTAATATAAGAAGGTATGCTAGATGATGTGGGGTTAGAAGAAGGGGGTGAGGTGGTGTAGCTGGAAGGTGTGGAGAAGGAGGAGGAGGTGCATCGGTGGGTGCAGGGGGGTCAGAAGGTGGGCGGGGGATATCATGAGGATAGAAACCGCACCCTCGGAAGAACTCAGTCATGGAAAGGGAAAAGGTTCGGCCGCCTAGTCGGAACCGAACCACGAGTAACACATCACTACGTGTCTCTAGGTACTCAGCTTCTTTTAACTCGAATGAAGCAGGGAAATCCAGAATTAAATTGCTGAAAATAGGAGTGCTGACCTTGAAAACTACGATCAATAGAGTGTGTCCTATTAGATCCTCTAACTATCCCTAGATGTCGAGCTGTTAAGGGATGCTGCTATTGAGATAGCAGCTACTCAATGGAATCAGGAGGTGAGAGAAACACCATACTATTTCATGTGCCATGTCAGTGACTGGGAACACCATGCAAGGTTAGGGAACACCTACAGGTCCCAACCTAGGTGGAGGTACAGTAGTGTGGGCGGGCTCTAGGGGTGGAGTGGATGTAGTGGACAGAGGCCCATTGGATGGGGTGGTCGAATGATGGGTCAGCAGCTACGAAAGGGTGAACTTGAATTGTGGAAGCCGATGGAGAGGTAATGATGTAGAATTTATGCTCCGTACGGGATGGAAGAGGTGTGGCAGTACTTAGACTATCCTCAACTATGGTAGGGGTGGGGGAAGGATGACCAAATGAGGGATCTGGTGTACCATAGGATACATATCTAGAAGCATCACAGGCCAGAGTCGTATGCGATGAAAATTGGGCCTCTCACCCTCAGTGGTGGAGGCGTTCCACTACCCACTAGAAGGATCTCTATCTTCCATAAACTGAAATAGAACGAAAAAAAGAAAAGAAATGTAAAAAAGGATACAAATAAAATGTGAGAATACTAGAAAATACAATGTACGTGACAAGTATCCAGAGTACACAGCGTGTAAAGAAAGGGGGTTACCATCACATTTCTATGGATAGACATATCGAGGGAGAATGGGATAGACCATTAAAGGGTACACGGTGTGTACCGAACACACAAATCATGTTCATGCAAAGTGGACATGGTCGTGTAGTATTAATGACATGGACACTATTTAATAGTTTCAATGGTTCATGAGACACAGTGTTGAATTACAACACGACATGTGAAAGAACAAATGTTAAAATACCATGTAATGTGCTACACATGGACGAGAAAAAAGAAATGGTATACAAGGAGTGAACACAGATGCCGTGTTCGTGAAAATGGTGTGTGAGGCCACATGAAAAAGGATACACGGGAACGATAGGGGATGATACATGGTGTGTACCGAACATACACACTGTGAGTGTTCAAATTTCAAATAATTTATTGTGTGGCCTTGTACATAAGTACACGACGTGTGTTCGTTAATTTGTGGTCATGTACTGTGGAAGCCGAACGGTCGCCTGATCCAGAAATCACCCTAAATGTAGATAAAACATTGAAATAAAGGTTGTATAATGGCATACCTTTTCCAAGGATAACAATGCATCAGAAAGTAGAAGGTAAAATGCCCGAAATTATTGGATTAGGGAAATGGGGGTTCAAGTGTCATACGGAGGAAGAAATGAGAAGAGGGGAGAGACCAACGTGACATGGGCTGAAGCTGGGTGGTCGACATCTTATATAGATGAGGTACATGACCTGTAATATAGAATACATGTCGTGTACCTTGTTTTTTTAAATATATATACATATATAATGATTATAGTAGAATACATAATACTTAATATTAATAATAAAAATAATAAATATATATATATAGAAATAATTTATTAAAAATAAAACTTCACATGTAATGTAACGATAAATACACGTCGTTTGTCCTAAAATTGTAAAAACAGAAGTACAACCTTTGGTCCGGTGCTTGGGGTGAGGTTCGAGCTGGCGAAAGGCCATTCTGAACAGAAACCCTCAAACACTGGAGGAAAGGTTGTATTGCTTCTTATATTTATAATTTCAATATATTTTAATGTAATCAAACATATACTACATGGTGAAAAATAAATACATGGCATGTGGTTTTTCATTAGACAATAATAGATGAATTAGAGAGATTAGCCGAGTTCGAACTCGGGTCTTTTTAGATCTTGGGCCGAGACACTACCAACCTTCCATATTCACCCACATGAATTACATTATGCGAAAAAACATTTCGTTTTGAGGAAAATAACATGGAACAAACGACGTATATCGAAAGACATAACATGTGGTTTTATTAAAAAGATAAATGATGGAAATGGGGTGGTTGCAATGATTCGAACCAGGGTCTTTTGGATCCGGTTTATGATCTTGGCCAACTGATCCATCCCCTCCATGGGTTTTCAAACAAGACAAAAAATATATATATATATAAGAAAAATATCAAACAATCCATGTAAGAAAACACATGGATAATAAGGAGGAACCCCGTACAAAAGGTGGGTCCGGAGAGATTCAAACCGTTGATGTATCAGATATACTCCAGTGACATGCCCATCATCACCAGCAACTTCCCTATGTATTAATTTTTTAAGACATATATTTATGATAGTTATAATGTAAATGAAAAAGGAATAAGTACACGCTGTGTATATAGGTGGTACACACCATGTATCTACTGGGATGCCTCCCAGGAAGCGCCTTTGCTTTAGGTCATTGGATCGAATTGTATACCATATCTTACCTAAGCTGTATGGTGGAAAATGTTTCCACTATGTCTTCCATGAGATGGTAAGCTTTCAACTGCTGCCCGTTCACATTGAATTGTTGTACATCCACTCCAGAAATTTTCACCGCTCAATAATGGAATACAAGTATCCCTTGGAATGGTCCAAAACAACATTACTTTACCTTCCCTAGGAATAAATGAATATGATAGTTAAATAAAATTCCCTGATCACTGGGTTGTAATGATTTTCATGAAATCATCTAGTCATGAATTTCTCTCATCTTCTCCTTATAGAGCTTGGAGTTCTCATACAACTCTAATATGATATCATCATGTTCGGAGTGTTGGAACATCAGCTTCTCTTCAGCTACCTTTAGATCAAAATTTAGGGCCTTGATGGCCTAGTACACTTTATGATCCAATTATATCGGAAGATGGCATGGTCTTCCATATAGGAGGCAGAATTGGGACATTCATAGTGGTGTTTTGAAAGTAGTCTGATATGCCTATAAAGCATATTCTATCTTCTTGGACCAGTCATTATTCAAGGTGTTTATTGTTTTCTCTATGATCTTCTTGAGCTCACGGTTGGAGATCTCAACTTGTCACCTTGACTTGGGATGATATGACATCTCCATATGATACATTACTCCATACTTCGATAGTATTCCTCTCATCAGTGTTTTTTCAAAGTGGATCCCTCTATCACTGATCAATACTCGGGGAATTCCAAACATTCTTAAAATATTTTTCTTTAAAAATATCACGACTACCTTGGTTGTGTCATGAGATGTAGTTGTAACATCCTCCCATTTGGAGACGTAGTTGACGCAGACCAGGACATATGTGTTCCCAAAGATGCGGGAAAGAGACCCATGAAATCTATGGCCCAGATTTCGATAATATTGACTTCTAATATTGGGTTATTTTGAATTTAATATATATGATCCACATTACCTATCCTCTGGCATTGATCATAACATGAAACATTGTCCTGGGAAACATTGTTAATGATGGGCCATAAAAAACCGTATTACAGGATCATTGATGTCGTATTGTTAAGGCTATGTTGCCTCCCAACTGGCGAGGCATGAAAAAATTACAGGACACCATGTACTTAATTTTCGGGAATTCAACTACGGATCCCCCCATATATACATAAATAGAACAGAAGCGGTTCTTCCATGAAGTACCTCTTAACATCAGAAAGAAACTACTTCTTTTGCTAGAAAGAGAGGTTAGGGTGAACGGAACCTGTAACCCAAAAGTTTAAAAAATCATCATACTGTAGTCTAGGTGTTTCACTTAAAAAAATTAAGTTCTCATTATGGAAATATTTCCTAATCTCATGATCTTCCACCTTCTCTAAATGAGGTAACTCTAGGTGGGATAGATGATCAGCTACAATGTTCTCACTCCCTTTATTATCTTGGATCTCTAGATCAAATTCATGAAAGAGGATCACCCTACAGATCAATTGGGGCATCACATCTTTCTTGTTCGGTAGGTACATTAGTTCTTCATGGTAAATATAAATAATTACATTAGACAACACTAATTAAGAATTGAACATCTCAAATTTGAAAACCACTACAAGAATCTTCTATTCTGTGGTGGTGTAGTTGATTTATGCCTCGTTGAGTCTCCTTCTGTCATAATATATTGGTTGGAAAATAAGGAAAATCCACTACCCTAGGACTTATCCCACTCCATAGTTGCTTTCATCGCACATCACATCAAATTGTTCCTCCCTGTTGGGAAAAATCATCACTGGAGCTTCCACCAAGTATTTCTTTATGTGCTCAAAATCTATGGTGCATGTCTCATCAAATTGAAATATGGAATTCTTGGTCAAAATATTAGTGAGGGGTTGGACTATATTTGTATATTCATGTAAAAACAACCTATAAAAACCTACATACCCCAGAAAGCTGCGGATAGCTCTGACAGAAGTCGGAATAAAAAAAATCGAGAAATGGCTTCTCTCTTTACCGGGTCCACCTCTATCCCATTTCTCTGAAATTATGTATCCAAGGACAATGCCACATTGCACCATGAAATGAAACATTTCCCAGTTCAAAACCAGATTAGTGTTTTCACATCTTTATAGAACTAGATCCATGTGCCGCAAACAAGTAGTGATTGATTTTCTGTAAACGGAAAAATCATCCATGGATACCTCTAGGATCTATTCCTATATGTCGTGGAAGATTGCCAGCATAAAACAATGGAAGGTGGAGGGGGTGTTTCACAGGCCAAAAGACATCCTTTGTTAAGCTAATGCACTATAAGGGAATGTAAATGTGCTATCCTCTTGATCTTCTGGAGAAAGGGAAATTTGGTTGTTGCTGGAACAGCTGTCGAGGAAGCAATAAAAGTAGTACACCGCTGGTCTCTCTATCATCTGATACATGAAGTGTAGGGGGGAAATTATTTTTCTTCATGGCGTCATTTAGCTTCAGGTAATCCACATAGAATCAACAACCCGCGATAGTGCGTGTGGGGATGAGCTCGTTTTTATCATTTGAAATTACAGAGATACCCCCGTTTTGGGTACCAATTGTAGGGGACTCATCCGTGGACTATCTGAGATGGGATAGATGATGCATGTATCCAACAATTTAATCTCCTTTTTCTTTACAACATCCATCATGGGGGATTCAGGCACCGTTGTGGTGGTCGAGATTTCTTTGCACCATCTCCATGTAGCAGTTTCTGGGTGTAAATGATAGGGATGACTCCCTTAAAATCTGCAACCGTCCACCCAATGGCAAGCTTCCATTGTTTTAAAACTTACAGAAGTGCATCTTCTTGTTCCTGTGATAGTTCATCACTATGTATAATAGGTAATTTTTAATTTTCTCCCATATACCTGTAATTTAGAGAATATGGGAGAGGATTCTGTTCTAATTTAGGCGCCATCAGAATCCCAGGAACAAGTGGTTGAACCTTTTCCAATTCCAAACAATCAAGAACCACTAAATGTTTCCAATAGGGTTTTCCCTGGCCTTCTATAAATTTCAATATCTCTGGTTCTTTTTCAACTGGAATTTCTTGAATGATAAATTTATCTGAAGTAAAAGAACATACCAGATCATCCACATTATCACTCAATCGATCATCCATAGTGGGTACTGCATAACATCCCTTGTGGTCAATAAATGATGCATGCATGACCATCTTCAGAACATTTTTGGAGACCCTCTCATATTTCACCCAGAAAATTAGCTCCCCCTAGTGCACATCGATCATTACCTCCCCATTTTCCAAGAATTCCTTCCCAAAATGATAGGTGCCTCCTGCTCGACTTCCATGTCAAGGATGATGACATCGGCAGAGAGGACCAACCTTCCCAACATGACTAGAATGTCCTCTAGTAGCCCCTTTGGATGATTGATGGATCAGTTAGCAATATAAAGGGCTACTCAGGAAGGCTTCAAATCGTGGATCCTTAGCTTCTAGAAGACTCAAAGGGGCATGAGGTTCACACTGGCCCCTAAATTGTGAGGGCATTTTCAAACTCACATAGTCCAATAGTGAAAGAAACAGTGAAGCTACCTGGATCCTGGAGTTTGTGAGGAATTGAGTGCTGGATGACTGCAAAACACTCCTTGGTTACATAAATGGTTCCCAGATCTTCCATATTTCTTATGTTAGAGAGGATTTCCTTAATTAATTTGGCATAAGTGGGCATCTACGTTAGTGCCTATGCAAAAGGTATGTTTATGTGCAGCTTCTTAAACACGTCCATAAATTTTCTAAACATGTTTTCCAGTTTTCTCCACTTCAATCTCTCTGGGAAAGTAATGGTTTTCTCAAAGGGTTTGACAACCTCATTTCCTTTATTCTGTAAAGTCTACTTTAGTGGGCTTTAGGATGAAGAGGGGTTTGAATCTATAAATTCTTCATAAACAGGAGGTGTGGGTGCACCTGACTGTGCCGGTTGCTGCCACGGCAACTCCTTTCCACATCGAAGTGTGATGGAATGGGATTCCTCCCTCAGGTTCATCTTAGTGTCACCCAGTAATTTTCTAGGATTCCTTCCTAAAATTTGGGTTTCCAACTGACCAATCTGGTTCTCCAACCCTCGAAAAGAAGCCTCTTGATTCTGAAATCTCGTTTTAGTAGTAGATTTAAATTTGGTCATGAGATCCTTTAACCTTGAGGTTTTATCATGCTGAGGTAGCCATTGATATGGTAGAGGTGGTGGCTTCCCCGGCTGCTGTGGGCGAGGGTTTGGATACCCATGTTGTTGATAAGATCTTTTTTGGGGCTATTGCTACCTCTAGAACTGGTTCTGATAAGGAGGTTGGTTGTAGTCGGGCAGTCGCTGGGGCGAACGATTCTTCTATTTTTGACCCCAGCCCGTGTTCTGTTAATCAATCCATGCCAGGTTATGGTACTTCTAGTACTGGTTTAACCATATATTTTGGGTAACAGAACTCACCTCTCTTGTTGATGGGCCTCCAGTAGAGCTCGGGAATTCTCCCAGGATGTGGTTATCACCACATTCACTACAGGTCGGATGGTGTGCCACATTAATTTGGGATGTGGCCTTCAGATTGAGGGCGTCGATCATATTAGACACAACGTCTAGCTAGGCATAAATCTTGGTAGTAGCATCATTGTTATGCATACCTCTCTTCTGTGTGCCCTGCTTGGAACACAACTGGATGCTGTTGGAAGACATCTCTTCCCGTAGTTCGAAAATCACATTGGGGATTTCCTCATTACTGTACCTCCAATGAAAGCATACACCACACAATTTGTATTCGTTGTCAGTCCTCCATTTAATGTTTGGACCTGCATGTAATGTGGTAGTCAGTGGTGTGGAAAATTTTCCAACATCTCCTTGAATATCTCCCATTATTCGTACAATAGTTCCGCATCAGGCTACTGGAAGTTATGTATTTCATTCCGCAGCATTACCTCTTCGTGGGTGGGAAATATTTAGACATTAATGCTTAGGATATCTCCTCCCATTAGAGGATGGATCATTGTGTCAGCCCTTTGATCAAGTCTTTTACCTTATCCCTTAGAGATAAGGGGAAGAGGAGAAGATAGATGATGTCTGTAGACACTCTGTGGTAACAGAACATGTCTCAAATGTCCAAAAAATTGGAGAGATGGGCATTTGGATACTTTTAGGGCATACCACTGAATTGAACTATGTTTTGGATTAGTTTCATAATATTATGCTTGATCTAAAAGTGTTGGGCCTACACAAATGGACATATGATGCTCATGTTAGCTCCGTGAATGGATGGAATGTCGTAATCCATGAGAGTACGACAAGGAGGTGAATGCAGATGAAGGGGAACTGGCATGTATTTTTGGTCCTGATGGGCATAGTACGAACCATAACCTAGATGTAGAAATGGAATCCTCTCCATTTTGAATTGTTGAAGATGTTTCAGATTCAATCCTAGAGAAAGTGGAGCTTACTAGTTCCAGTTTTCATCTACTCTTAGTGGCTATCTAACTCCTTGTAAATAAGTAGGATTTCCTTCTACATTTTGTGCCATGGTGTTGTTGTAATTGTGCTCGGTCATGAGTGCTTTTTTGCACCTCAAAAGTGTCCATTCAATCTAGGGGTTAGTTGTGAAAAAACATGATGACTCAGTGTTATTTGAATGTTTGAGGTAGCTACTCAAACACCTAATGACCTAAAAAATTCAAAACACACCCAACGTAAGTAAGGAAAAAAATATAAACTGAAAGAAGATTAGAAAATGAATTTTTGATAACTTTTTATATTTATTTCCCTTAAAATTTGATTCAATCGTAATAAAAAAATGAAAAAATTAAATTTTCTCTAGTTCACCCCAGCAATGGCGCAAATATGTTGTGAGTCATTTCACTGAAGTATGATATCGTTGTCCCAAATTATTTTTTTACCAAATCATGTATAATACCAGTATGTCATCGATCCACACGGGAAAAATAAGTTATTTCTTGTCTTTTTTTACCAAGTTTGTATTTTTTTAGCGATGTTTTCTGAATTTAGAATAGATTTTTTAGTTTTAATTATAATGATTATTTTGTTTTAGGTTTCTTTAAGAAATTTGTTAACGAATAAAGGAAAATAACATCAAACTGATTTTTATGCAAATAAAGAGAGAAATGTGTTGGCCTTGTGGATTATTAAGAAGTTTTTTATTAAATAAATTGCTTATGAGGTTGTGTTGTTCAAGATAACCCGCACTCTGGGTCTAATTAGTAAAAAAGTTTTCTTGGCCTAGTAAAAATTATATTTATAGATGATCAAATTTACTCCTTGGTCCAGTAGTTAGTGTCTCCCAGTTCATTGTTTGTCTTAGACCATTTTTTGAGTCAACAAATACATACAATGATCACAAAAATATTCATCATTATTCTTCTTTTGAATCCCTGAAAATTCTTCCCTTGGTCTGGTTCATAATTCTTAGTGATAATTTGAAGTGATTTATGAAGAATATGAAATGGTTAATAGAACAAACACATTCATAGAAAATAATTTAAATTACAATTTGTAATCTCCCACAAGCCCAACACAATAGGAGTTCAGTTACACATGGAGTAATAGATAAACACAAAACTGTTTATACCTGATGTGATCATGCATAAAACTTTAAGGTGGAAATGATATTTTTGGTAGACAGTAGAATCACAGTAGTACGACTGTAGGGCTTCTCTCCTTCGGACCATCAAACTTCTCTCTCTAAAATTTCTCTCCACACACTACCCTTGAACTGTAGGCTAATACCACCTTTATAGAAAACATAACTACATGACGTGTGGCAAAATTACATGCTCTATACTTTTGTCAATGTGTTTGGCCTCTGTTTTCTCTACTGGTACGCAGCCTAACACGTTGTCTTTGACTTAGATCGCGTCACTTCTTGGTAGGTAGATATACACAGCGTGTAGTGCCACCACACATGGCGTGTAGTCTCATTTTTTGGCCACCATCAACTTCTAAAAATGTATACACGACATGTATAAGGTGAATACATCATGTCCCCATCAGCCTTCCACATGGGCTTGTTGACTCTTATCATCAAGAAACTTCTTTTAGAAGGGTGTACACTGTGTGTAGTGTGAACATGGTGTGTACCGTATTTTGGTTACTTGGGAATTTATATGTTCTGGTCGACCTGAGTCTGAGTTTGAATGTACACGATGTGTATATAATTACACGCCGTGTTGTTGTAATGTTTTTCCATTTTCTCCTCTGTTTTGTGTATTTGGCCATAAATCACCTGAAAATGAACAAGATCACCAAAATCAAATATTTGTTCACAAAGTAGTAGGTATTTTCTGATTTTTTTTTAATTTCAAAAAGGAATATGATAATGTTTACACGAATTAGGTGCTTCATGTAACCAACATTCATATAAACATATCATTGTCATGGTCCACCAGAATAGTTATTATGGTATATGATTTACCATTCCTTATAGAGATTCGATTTTTTTCATGGCATTTATTTGAAAACCCTTAGATTAGGGAATTTATTACCATATAATGTAACACCCAATGATTTTTCAATTAATTTATCTTTGAATAATGCAATGGATTTCATTGTACACAAATTTATGTTCTAGCACACCACGACCAATCAAACAAGCAGATATGAATACTAATACCCTCTTTCGAAATTATATTATTTTTTTTCAAAATGTACGTCATTTTTGGATTTGAAATATCAAAGTTAGCTTAGGGTGAATTTTTGGTATTTTTCTAAAAACATTCAATATTTTATAAATGCTGTGAAAAATCAATTATTTTAAAAAACCTAGTTTTATTTAAATAATTATTTATTTTATATACGTTTATATTAGGTCTGATTGGATACATAATACATATTTAATTTCAATGAAATTTATTGGTGCCAATTGATAAATAAATTAGATGGTTAAAATTTTATTGAACATTTTAACATCAATTAACCACCTTCTATGCACATTTTAATATCTGCATAAATAATAATTTTACCGGTTCATTGAATGAAATGTCCAAAATCCTAGAGACATGGTTTACATCAATAATTAAAATGATGTTCAATTGGATGAAAATAATTTTTGATGAAGAGTAACCTTTGAATTTTATTTACCATAGTTAAAATTGAAGACGGTAATTAATGGTAAAAATGATATTATAATTAACTTAAAACATATATAAATTATATTGTATAAGTGTTTTTCGACCAAAATAAACCTTAGGAATAAAATATGATCCTCTTTGATCCACCAAGAATAGATTAAGACATTTTTTATTATTTTATTTAAAAAAGAGTTAAAAGTTTTCAAATAAAAATTTCATAACTAAAACATTTTTTATATAAGATTGTACATAATATAAATTATACTATAAATATTAATTAAAAATATAATAATATTTCGTATATAATGGTATTTTTTTTATAATTTTTAGTCATTAAATAAATAAATTTATTTTCTACATAATGATAATGCAATAATTACCTTATTAGTGGAAGATTAAAATAATTGATATTATAAATATCCAAATAAATTTAAATTGAGACATTTGATGAATTGAACGAATTTTTAATGTTAATATAACATGTTTTGATTGATTTAATTTATTTTTCCCAAAGTAATAACGTTTTGTTGAATTTCAAAAAAACGAAATACTAAATACTGTCATAATTGACATAAATGAATTATTAAATCAAATACAATATTATTAATTTATATAAAATGAACCATTTTTGGTTCTCTTGTATTTTCATTATATTTATTAACAATTTATTATAGTAATACAAAAATACATTGTAAATGTTTTACTATTTAACTTATAGTTAAATCTAAAAGATAAGGTCAATATGGTGACCTAAACCAGTCTAAAACTTATTAGATGAGAGTTTTTAGACTCATACCCACTAGAGCCTTTAAATAAATCATATTGGAGCCATTATAAATCGAAAATGATTGTATAATAAGTTAATATTTCTAGCATTTCCTAAAGTGACCCTCACCTCTCTTATAAAAGGGTACTTCCCCTTCTCTCAAAATGACACATCCAAATCCATTTCGTTCAGTAAAACCCTACTCAAATATCTTCACAACTACCCTTAATTGAAGTTATAGTTCATTATTTTATCATAAGGCTGACCTATGGATCCATTTTGACAAAATAAAAAGGAATAACCTAAAGATGAGGTAAAAATATCATCACCTCTTTCAAGGTTCTTTTCATCTTCCACTATATCTTTCATTGTTGTTTCCACACCAAAATAATTACTCCAATACCTTCTACAAACAAGGATGTTATTATAAATATGGTAAAACCATATTCATTATTTTATCCAACCTATTAATTACAATGGCACCATACATGGGTCTGCATGTTTTACTATCTCCACGTCGAGGTGTAGTTTGTTATTCAACACTTCATAATTTGGATGGCTATAATACTAATTATAATTGATTTAAAAAACAAATATAAAATTGTAATGATTCTTTATATATGATATAAAACCCAATTACATACGTTTTCTATATCAATAGAATTTTAATGTCGCTTGTGTGTACATACAAATTATTGTCTTGATGAACACGATGAGATTCATTCCACAATGAAACCATTCAAGAATTATTTTCATTTTATGATTAAAAACTATATTTAAGTACTTAATATAATTTTTGATATAAATCAAATACATCATATCCATAAAAAACATTATTTACATATCGATACATATAATTGAAACAAATCAGTTAACACACTAAACAATGATACTACTGAAATATTATAAACAAAACAAAACTGTAAGATCATATACGATATCATATTTATGTATTATGATCATGTATAATTTAATAGAAATGATTTAACTATTATATAGGAGGTTAATGTATCCTGTAATGAGGAAAATTACAAGTTAAGGGTTAATTTTACAATCTCTTTATTATCCGAGGTTTCTTATACGTGAGTATTTACTAAGACATCTTCATCATCAACATCTGTGTTTCTTAAAAATCTATTTCCAAACATTTTTACAAACTACAAGAATATGCGATATTGTAATTTGTACCCCAGTTTGACATTTTATAAAATTGTTTGAATGGAATTTTTACAACGCTTTCCAAATTAGTTACTTTATGTCCTTTTCACAAATTATGGTAAAAATGTTTTCATAACATATACAGAGGGTACAACTATTTTCAACCATTATAACACCTTCAATGAATCCGTTAAAGATAATAATAATTGTTTCAAAAAATAAATGTTTTCTTTGATTATTATGTGACTTTTAAATGATTTCAAAATTGATTGAGATATTTCCCTCAAAGAGTTTTGATTCCAACTACGTTAACATACATTGATAGATTTTACACTTGTTTAAAGTTGATTTATTATGACCCATTATTTAATATTGTATTTAATTTATGTTATATGATTTAATGTGGATGTTTTATTTTTATACCATTCATGGTTTATGATTGAAGTATTAAAATATTATATGATATTTTTAATATGAATGGTTATGTTATGTTACAACCTTTTCATACGTGGAATGAATTGGAATTAGTAAGTGACAGGTGGTTCCCTCTACAGCTCCTCGTTGCATCAGTAAGTCTAATGACACAAACTAATGTCATGGCCCAATGTTTTGACAAATCTTATTTTTAGTCATGGAATGAAGACTTGACTATGTGGTTATGTTATCAGACATTATGTATTCCATCATTATGAAATTAGCTATTGATTTTTCATGTGATTATTCAACTAGTAGAATATAAATGTGAATATGTAAATGGAATTATTTGATTTATATTTTCTATATTATGTTGATGTTTTAGTTCAAAAGGATTTTGTTTTAGTCTTATACATTTCCTTAATTTTTTTTCTTATTAATGAGAGTTTCTATTAAATAGTTATCCTTACTGAGTATCTATTCTCACCTCTTTATTATGTTTTAGTTTAATCCAAGATGTAAAGAAGTATATTATGATTAACCTATAGGAATATGCTAAGGGAAATGAGTTTTTTCTACGAGGAAAACATCATTTATTTCAGGATGCAATGTAAAACATATATATGTATCATGTTCTTCCAATCCTATTAAACAAATAGGTCATTAAAAACTTTATCTCTTATGATCATGAAAATGTCATGTAATAATGCAATGACTCTGGGTACTACGGTCGGGGTGTTACAGTTAGTATCAGAGGATGTTTAGTTCAAACATTGGAAACAATAATTTTAAAAACTCTGATTAGAGAACACTAACCTATGACAGACATTGAGGATTAGTATAGAAAAACATCCTAGAATTTTGGTAATATAGAGATTTTGTGTATTTTACAAGAAATACATCCCATTATGGATATGAGATGGAAGAGGAAGCTCTGACACATATGTACCTAGGAGTGAATAATCTGACAAGGAGTTTTAGGCTTGGCCTCAGGTATCTTGGCACACGAAAACATTACTTTATGCACTCGTGATTACAACACTCTCGAGTAATATCCTTAGGATAATTCACATTTTCATTACAAACTAGTACAAAGAATTTATGATTAAATACCTCCTCAATGAAAACATTTATTTATGTTTATTGATTATTTTCATAAATTGATTAATTTATGTATGGTGTTTTACTAGATTGGAATTTTTTTAATGAGATTCATAAAGTAATCTAGTGTATTACATTATTTAGAAAAAGATACAAGTAGAAGTAATGGAAACAATATCAACACAAGTAATCCCTATAGAGATTCCCCTTATACTCAAGATATTTATAGTGGAGCTAGTGATACAACCGTTGCTGAAGAAATTATAACCATGTAGGGACTACTCACTCAGGTTATGAATAATATCCTCACCCGTCTAGAACAACCGGATCCACAATACATAGGATCAATGATAGAACGCTTCATGAGGAAACAACCACCAACATTCAATGGGATTACAAATCAATTTTTTTTTTCTGAGAAATGGATATGTTCAATAGATAAAATATTTTAGGCTTTGGGGAGTAGCGATAGGGAAGTAATTTTCATTGTAATTTATCGCCCTAGGGGAGATGTAGATCAATAGTGGTCATTCATTGAAAACCAAAAAAGGGTAAAGAAGTATAAAATATTTAATGGAGGAGTTTAATTAGATTTTCATAGAAAAATAATTTCCACCTGACCATAAAGAGGATATGAAATGAGATTTCACACACCAACTTGTTTGGATTGTGTTGGTGAATGATAATTCATAGGCCCAAAACATTCTATGGAAATAATGGAAACAATGAACATTATCCAAACCCAAATCAATTCAACTCAAAGTATGAAAAATTGATATGTCGATAATTGAGGGAAAGATTAGTAATTTCAAGTAGGAGATCATGTTTTCTTGAAGGTATATCCCTGGAAGTGTGTTATAAAATTCTGTAAGAAGGGTACATTTTTTCTAAGGTACATCAGACCATTCGAAATTCTAGAACAAATTCGAGTTGTAGATTACCATTTCACAATGCCTTCGTGGTCTCCAATGTTCATGATGTGTTCCACGTATCAATGTTGAGAAAATACAGGACTAACCCAACGCATGTACTCACCTATGATGAAGTAGATCTGGAACCCAATCTGTTTTATTGTGAAGAGCCTATCAAGATTCTTGATACCGAAGAACAGGTGTTGAGAAACTGGATGACTCGTCTGGTAAAAGATCTATCGATAAACGTATAATGGTAGAAGAAACATGGGAACCTGATGAACTTATGATGAAGAAGAAACCAAATATTTTCATGAAGTGTTATTATAGAAATTTTGAGGATGATATTTTATGAAGGAGGGATGATTGTAAAACCCCACGCTTCCACAATACGTTTCTCTATGAGTAATTAAATTGCTTGTGTTATATGCAACATCGAGTTCTATCACACCAAGACCAAACAAACTAACTGTTATGAATATTAATAATAACTTTTTGAATGTTATAAATTTTATTTTTCAAAATGGACTTCATTTTTTGTATTTGGAATATATAAATTAGCTTAGGGTAAATTGTTTTCTTAAAACATTGTATTTTTGATGAATAGTGAAAAGCACTACGTTTTTATTTAAAAAATACTTTTCATTTAAATAAATAAATATTTTATTTAAATTTATTTTAGCTCAAAAATGAAACATAATACCTATATAATTTCAATGTATGTCATTGGAGTATTTTTATAATAAAATTATATGTATAAAATTTTATTGAACATTTTTACATCTTTTTCCCAGCTTCTAGGCACATTTCTTAATTTCCATAAAATGTAATTTTACCACATATGTGAATTGAATTTCAAAAATCCAAGAGACAAGATTGAAATCAGAAAGTAAAATGTGGGTTAATATGATGAAAATAATTTTTTGTGAATAGTTAATTTTGAAATTCATTTAACACGGTTAAAATTAAATAATGTAATTATTGGTAAAATTAATATTATAATTAACCTAAGACATGACCATATTCTATTAGATAATATTATTTAGACCATAATAAACCTAAGGAATAAAATATGACCCTATTTTATCATCTTGGATTTGATTATGACATTTTATATTAATTTATTAAAGGAAGATTTAAAAGTGTTGAATTAAAATTTCATACCTAAAACATTTTAAATTTAGGTTTATACATAATATAAACTTGAATATAAATATTTATTAAATATATCAAAATATTTACTACATAATTGTATTTTATTTATAATTTTTAGACATTAAATAACTAAACTTATTAATGACACAATGATGATGTCGTAATTACCTTATTAAAGAATGATTAAACTAATTGATATTATATACATCCAAATAAATATAAATTTAGAACTTTTATGAAATAAAATTACTTAAAAGGTCAATAAGAAAAGTTATTGTTGATTTAATATATTATTTTTGAAGGAATAATGTATTTTCGGCTTTCACACAAATGAAATACTAAATAGAGTCAAAATTGATATAAATGAGTGCTTAAAACAAATACAATATTAATAATTGATATATAATTCCTAAATATCTAATTATCATCCAAATGACCTATATAAGATTATACATGTCAATAATTAACGACTTGGGGTTTGTATAGCTTTTTATTTTATGTTTATTAACCATTTATTATAATAATACAAGAATACAAGGTAAAAGTTAAACTATTTAACTAAGAGTTAAATCTAAGAGATAATGTTAATATGGTTACCTAATCATGCCTAAAAACTATTTGTTGAGTGGTTTTAGACCTATCCTCTCATTAGTATCTAAATAAATTATTTTGGAGCCTTTATAAACTGAATATCATTGTATAATAATTTAACATTTCATTCTTTTCATAATGTGGCCCACACCTCTTTTATAATGGGGCACTTCCCCTTCTCTCCAAATTATACCTCAAATTCTATTTGGATAAGCCAAAACCTTCTAAAATATATTCCCAACTACCCTCACTTCATCCTAGAGGTCTTAAATTAATAATAATGCTGACCTAAGGATCCATTTTGATCAAATCAAAAGAAATAACCTGAAGAAGAGGTAATTATTTTATCACCTCTATAAATGTTCTATTTTTCTTCCACTTCCTCTTTATTTTTTGATTCCATAAAGAAATAATAAGTCCAGTAACTTCTACATAATATGATTTTTTTATAAATATGGTACAAACTTAATCATTATTCTATCAATCCTATGAATAAAAAACCAACACACATGAGTACGTATGGATTACCGTCTCAACGTCGTGGTGTAGTTTGTTATTCAACACTTGATTTTATAGATGGGTATAATAATGAGTATAGTTGATGAATATAGAAAAACATAACATGTTAATGATTCGGTATATATGATATACCATCCACTTGCATATTATTTTGACATCAATAGACTGGTATTGTCATTCGTGCATATGAACGGATTACCGCCTACATGAACACGATGAGATTCATTCTCCATCATAACCATTTAATAATAATTTTAATTTTTGATTAAAAATAATGTTTAAGAAATTATTATAATTCTAGATATGAATCTAATAAATCCTTTCCATAAGAAACATGACTTACATAACAAAACATATAATGGAAAATGATTCAGTTATCACCCAAAATAATGATACTAATGAAATAATATTAACAATGAAGTGTATGATGATCATATTAGATATCATATTTATGTATTTGGTTCTTGTATAATTTAATATCAATGATTTAACTATTATTAAAGAGTTTAATATAACCTCATTAAAGGAAAATTACAAGGTAAGTGATAATTTTAAAATATATTAATTATATGAGGATGTTTATATGTGAGTATCTACGAGGACCTCTTTATCATCCATATATGTGTTTTGTAAAAATGTATTTCAAAACATTTTTACTATTAGTAGAATTTGGTTTAATGTCATTTATTCCGAGGTTTTAATATTTTATAAAATGGGTTGAAAGGAATCTTTCCGTCTCTTTCATAATAAGAAAATTTATGACCTTTTCGATAAATTAAGGTAAGAATGTTTTTTAACTTATACAGTGGGTGTAGCCATTTTCCACTATTATAACACCTTTTAATCTTCCATTACATTTTTATAATAATATTTTCAAAATAAAATATTCCTTTTATAATTAAGATACTTTTAAATGATTTCAAAATAAAAAGTGAAATTTCTCTCAAATAGTTTTGATTTCATCTATGTCAACATCCTCCGACAGATTTTACACTTGCTTGAAGTTGATTTATTATGATACAATCTTCTATATTGTATTTAAGTGTTTTCTGATTTGTTTGAAAGTGGATGTGTTATTTTTATACCAGTCATGTTTTTTTGTTAAAGTATTAACAATTTTTATTATAGTTTTTATACGAATGTTTATATTATGTGTCAACCTTTTAATACGAGGAATTCATTGGACTTAGTAAGTGATGAGTGGAGCCTGCTATAGGTTCTTGATCCATTAGTAGATCTCATAATACAAACAACTCTCTTGGCATAAGGACCTGATAAAATCTTATTTTTTTGTCTTGGAATGAGGCCTTTAAAATGTGTTTATGATGTCCGACAATATGTGTTCCATCATTATGAAATTAGTTATTGGTATTACATGTGATTATTCATCTAGTAGAATATCCATGTGAATATGTAAATGGAATTATTTGATTTATCATTGCCATATTATGCTTAAGTTTACTTGTAAATGGCCTTTGTATTACTCTTTAACATTGCATTAAATGTTTATGCTTATTTATAATATTTTATGTTATATTGTTATCTTTAATGAGCATCTGAGCTCACCCCTTTCTTTTGTTTTGATTTTCTTAGGATGCAAAAAAATATATTACAATTAAACTGAAAGAATAGGATAAGGTAAATGATTGTGTTTGAAGGGGACACAATGTTATTTTTTTCATGACGCATCTTAAAACTTATGTATGTATCTAGTACTTCTAAGGATACTAAACTAATCGGCATTTTGAGACATAATCTCTTATGATCATTCCAATTCTATGTAATAATACACTATCTCTATGTAACTAGGTTTAGGGCATTATAAAGATTCTCTATTCAATCAAGTTAAAAAAATTTATTATAGGCTGAGGGTTGAATTGAAAATTCCAACATTCCATCACATTGGTAGGTTATACCATCATAAATAACTTTTATGTTACTTTCAGTATATGTCACAAATAATTTTCTCGTATCTAATAATAATTTAATGGAATTTATCTTCTAATTATTTTACAAGTTGGTATACCGTACTTTATTTCTAACATTATATTTCTCCACAATACCACAATAATTAAACTCGATTTTCAAATTAAGATCTCTATGAGATACAAGATGTTAAATGATCTATAATTGGGAAATTAGGGAAAAGGTGAAAACATACCCATAGAATTATAATTCATGAGTGGATAAGGATATCTGAAGACTCTATATAATCCTAAAAAAGTGATAGACTTTACATTCGAATCTAATGAAATATCTCACAGTCATATTTGGAAATTGATATGGTGGTTTCCTCATTTTCCAAAATCGATTCACCATACATTTTATTGATGATAAAGAAGTAAGTATCCTTTTAATTAAGATATTATAAATAAAATATTTATCAATTAATAATTTCTATAATTTTTCCCCTCCATAACCTTGATCTCCTCATCATGTTTTTTATTTTTGATTCATGACCAAGATTTATCATATTTTCCTTACATTTGATAAATGATGAGTATTTCATTTTCATTGTTACATAAATAAATGGTTTATAATAACATGTCAATTAAGATGATTGATTGTTCCATGATTATCAAATTATTAAATAAATTGAAGATCATCAAACTTTTTTATATAAATTTCTCAAATGATAAATTATATATCTAAGTGGAATTTTTGAATTCCTCCTACTATTGGATTATATTAAATAATTTATTAAATTGATAATTTATTTTATTAAAGATATTTATTCCTTCTCTTGTTACATTTTCCATCTCATTTTTACATTCATTATATTTCCTACATCACTTGATGTAAAATCCGTTCCACCTACTTCCAACATTTGACAAGAATAAATGAAAAATTAAGGGTTATTATTTTAATACAATTAAATACATTAATGGGAAACCATGACCATTAATTATATAAATCATGTATTCCTTAACCGATGAATTTCTATATATTAATACATTTTTTAACGATCTATTCCCAAATTTGAAATGTTATGTGTATTTTGTTCCCTTTATAATTATTTATAAATTTATTTTAAATATTGTAAAAAATACAATAGTAATATTAATCAATGTTTGTGGAATTTACCACTGTTTTGATCTTGGTGATATTTATCTCCATCTTAATGTGATCTTCTCAGAGTTATTACTGCTATTTTCAACTATTCAAGTGCCACAACTATTATTATTGACCTGATTAGGATAAATTTTCTTTTAAACCACATTCTATATACACCATTGAAATTTATTGTTGGTTTTCCTATTTTTATTGTTATATCTAAATCATTCAATATAGTTTTCCAATCATAATTAAAATTGTAAATATATTCCACAATGATTCCAACTAGAATAAACTATATCTTTAATTAATTTTTCTTATATTTTTATATAAAAATACACTTATTACAATTGTAGAAGATTTCGTGACATTATTTCATAAGAAAATTAGATGTATTTTATAATAAATTAAAAAATTCATATAACATCATTATTTATATACAATCCAACATTTCATTATATGGCATGGGTCCTCAAAAACTACATAGGATAACCTGTGGAGTTTCAAAAAATGTGTTTTCAATAATACATAGTCAAGGAAAACCAAAATAACGGATTTTGATAATGTGTTACCTGTGGTATATGAATAATATTAATGAAACACAATAGTTGTGGTAATAATAACCTAAAAAATGAGGCATCATATAACAATATATCTTAATGGAAACAGATAAATACTGAAAATGATTAATAATGACATCATAAAAATATGTCAAGGGAAACCATAAAAAAATAATTTATTGTCTCGGAGATATCCTCCCACAAACCATATATGTAATATCATGTGATGAAAATACACAAAGCATTATAGGGATATATATTTTTTATATTGCATGTTACGTTAATATCATGTATATGAATAAGTGTTCCATATATATCATAAAACAAAAAGATACATTTCATTAATTTAAAACAAAAAAATATAGTGTGATAGTAATATGCATGTAAATACCCACACAATGTGGGATACATAGAACAAATTAAATTATCATGATTCTATGATGATGTTGGTATCAATAAAAAAAATTTGGCATAAAAAATTAGATGGTTATTTCAATAGGATAATTGGTGTAAATAATGATTTAAAGATTGGGTGAATGATTATGAAAGAGGTATCTCCTTTCATTGTAATAATATGTCAATAATGATCTATCTATAAAAACATATCAAAACCTTACAATTAGTAAAAAAGGTCCTGATATAAATAATGTTCCTCAATTATGGGGATATAGAAAGCATCCCCAACCATTAGAGGAAACATCTAAAATATTGGGAAAATATTCTATTGAGATTGGGGGATTTTTGGGAGGGATCTATATAGTGAAGGACATAGTAGCATTTTGATCCATGGGTTTATATAGATTATCAATCTAATTTTTACTAGTTTTTCTATAGAAAAAGTTATGGGGGATTCATTATTAATTTGTAATCTATGTTTTAGACTTGATACCATAAATTAATCTAAACCACAATCATAAAAAAATTTCCCATGGTTTCGTCAATATATTATTCGATTTATTTATTTTATAACTAAATAAAATTATTAATTTGTATTTTATTATTTGTTAGGTTTAAATGTGTCCTATTCATAAATAATTGATTTTATCATATTATCATATAATATAAGTGTTGGGGCATTCATTTACGGTTAAAAAATTATAACATTAATATAAAATTATATTTTAATTGGAATGAACAATTTTTTATACACATTATTGTGTTTAATTGCTAACATTGGGTATTTTATGATGTCATAATAAATAATGTATATTTATAAATTATTTAATTTTTCACAAAAAATTTGACTTCCTAGATATCTTTTTAAAATATTACTAATTGGTAATTTTGATATTAAATTATTAAAAATAATATTAATTTTATCAAAACAAATCTTTAAATATGATAATTTATCCACATAAATAAAAAATAATTAGTTGTTGATTTTTTTGAAATAACAGTTTTCATACCGTTATATATTTCATGTTGTGAGGACATTACATGATTGTATAAGAAATTAGAAGACTTTTAGAAAATTAAATGTCATCATTGTTTGGGATAAAGTTGATATGAAAAAGACGATAATGTAATGTATGAAACTTCATATAAAACAGTTTACACTGTGAAACAATCATGAAACTAAATATTTGTCATGGACTCCTCCCCACAAAGTGTCACCTCCTAGGATTTCAATGAAAGAAAAGAGATAGTGACCCACAAATCCCACCAGTTGTAGGAACATGGATGGAAACTAGAACAATGATATAATAAACACAAAGATGGTATAAATTTCCCTCTAATATAAAACATGTATATGAGAGAGAAAAGATAGACACCAACCAACTTCATCTCAGAAAAAAACATAAAAGAAAATTAAAAGTGAAGATATGTAATGCCATGAAAAAACTACTCTAACATAAAGGTGGAAACTTCTTGTTCCAAAAAAGAAATGAAGGAAGTTACCATGATGCCCAAACATCACATATAACCCACAAGTTAGTACTAACTATCCCGATCTCCAACCTGTTCTTTCTGAACTAAAAAATAGCTCATATTGTTGGTTAGCATAAATTTATTCTCAGTGGGATTCTCATCAAAACCACTATTGAAAAAAGTAAGGATATAATGGTAAATCATAGTGTGAAACAAGTGAGACTAACTCTACACTAAAAAGGATATACTAAGTTCCCAACCTCACCATTGCTACTCTAACCAAGTATAGTATACACAACAATATAATATAAAATGAAATATCAAGGGTACCCCATTACCACTTCACCACTAGTTTTCTGCTATTCCCCATCATCAGACATCAAAATAATCTTTGTCCGAAAGGAAAGCCTAAAGATAGGTTGGTAGAGCACCACAATGTGACCCTCACGCAACTCACCCCCTCATCAATGTAACCAAATATAATGATGTAGTTTTAAGTGGACATCACCACCCACCTAATTTGTATCATGAATCATGTTTTAGACCTAAATCAATTAAAGAACATACTATATTTAAGGATCCTTAATCCATTATAACCTATAAAATTTATTCTTATAATAGACCTTATGAAATTATCAACATAATATATGTTTAAAAAAAACCAAAGACAATATAGCCCACTACAGACATATATCTGGGAAACTAATGACCATTCATACATGTACAAGTAACTACTATGATATGAGATCAGAACCAAATGAGCATGTCAATCATCCATTATCTCAGAGGGGTGTTGGGGAGAATAACCCACTAGGGGTCAGAATCACCAGGTTGTTAGTTTCCCTAAATTGTATGGTGTGGTAGCATATAAAAAACAACCAAATATAATATAGCTCACAACCACACAATGGTTGTAACCTTGTCTCAGATTTTTCTGCATCTAACATATGCCAGACTCTTGGATTCCACTACTATGACTAGTTTTCATATAAGCACACAACCATTTATTGAGCTACATTATGTTACTTCATCCAATTTTTATCCATTTCACATTATGTTAATTTATTATTTATCCATTAATTAGCCATTATAATATTCCACATTTCATTATGTTAGCATCGTAAATAAATATCCATATCCTCCAGGAATAACCAAACCGAGTTCATGTAATCTCATAATTTTATCATCATCATTACATCCCCGAAATCTCCAAACCCATGAGTTAAAAATTAATTCATTTATTTGAAGACATTACCACTATCCAAATTTCCATGTATATTAGTAAAACATTCAATATTTTAAAACACAAGGGTGTCAACATGATAACTATATAAACGTCACTTCAAGTCTTACAGACCTATAATAGAAGCATAGACCCATCTAACCATGAGAACCAAATCCTTGGAAGCACATTTTATACACCATCTAGGTTTTCCACTCTTGGAAAGAGAGTAACTAAAACCATATTCTTCAAAATGGGGGGAAAGTATTGAAGAAAAATAGTTGACATATTCAAACAAGAATCCAACATTCATATCAATGGGTATTCAGAACATCAACCCATTTTTTCAACCCAAGTGTCACCCCCAACAACCTCATGCCTCAAATAATGAATCTCACCACTCTATGCATAAATTGTTGCCACAAAAACTGGGTCTCCCTTCCCCAAAAACCATAAAACCTCTCTAGACTTATCCATCATATGGAAACATCACATTTGGGCCTCCCGTTACTCAAAAACCAAAATATCCCTCCACTCTTAGCCACATCATAAAGAACATGAATCCAACATAGAATCTGAGAACTTGTGCCAAAAAATTCATTCCCCCTTCACAGACAATGATTTCTGACAACTACAATTCATAAGGCAGTAGGTCTTTACATGAATGAAGGAATCTCATGACATATAAAAGAATTAAATTTTATCATACAACTATTTATAATTCTATCATGAATTAACTGATTCATTATTAATAGGATCCAAATAAGGGAATAATATGAAATAATATATCACAAGGTATCAGAAATTAAATAAAACTGTAATTTCACAAGGCTTTAATTCTTATGTCAACAAGTATCAACAGGCTTTAGTTTCATAAACCATTTCAATTAAACATTAATATCTACATCAATTTGATTGTCATAAAATTGAAATAACAATAAAAAAATTAATTAAACAATCCTCTTACAATTTAGCCAATTAATTATTAATTAACTTCTTCATTAATTTTTGTTAATATTTTCATCAACAACATAATGGTAAAAAATGAATCACATAAATTCCATACTACCTAGAAAAACAAGACACAAATTGTTATCATTTTATAATTCAACGACATCTCATTGTGGACTATAACATTTCATTAATACAGTTCAAATAATTATGAGGACAATTTCATTATGATCAATAGGGATTACAAATTCGAACAATGATTTCACAAAATTAAATATAGAATCAATGAATAACCTACCTCATAAGGTCACTGACGACCTTTTTACAATAACCAATCAATACAAAGAATCTACAATAACCACACCCACAAGTTATGCATCCATTTGAGGCCACTACAACAACACTATATCAACAACAACAAGGATAAACCCTATTATAACCATGATAGGGAAACAACCAATGCACGACGATAAAATACTAGGTTTGATGAGATCATAATGGCATAAAATTCTTGAAAATGATGTAATTCCAAACCATAGATCAATCCAAATTACCACAGATAAGAGATAGATACCCAGGGAAAGATAACTAGAGATGGGACCTATATAGAACCGAAGAGGGTACTATTGGGTCAGTGAGGATGAGGGTGAGGGAAGCAGCATTCATAGGGCCTGACAAACTAAGTGGATGGAATGTTTTAAAACATTACAAAATTGGGGGATTACATAATTTATAATACCCATTCACATCGTGTAATGTGTGGGGATAATATACGCTGATGAAACTATCACATTTCACATTTTTTTAATACCACATAATATTCCATGTCTTGCATCCCACATTCATTTCATGTAAATCTTCATAATGTAAAATCCCTTAATGCTTCTAGACTCGAGAAATTGAACTACTATATTAATCCTTTGTGCATCCTATAGGAATCTGAAGCCTCAAAAATACAAAATTGGTTGATACACGTAGATCCAGAGCCTTACATTAAAGACATCTCAAAAATTTATCATCCTTGAGAATCCTAAACCAACCTAAAGAGAAGATAAACGAGTGATTGTCTAAATAGCCACCTTGTGATATACATCTAATGGTAACATAAACATAAGTTCTCAACTACATCATCAAAGGAACAACCACTATTGAAAAAATGTCCATTTGTGATGGGTTTTTTGCAACGAGTTAGGGGCCCATCAAAAATAACCCATCCGAAGGGGGATTTGCAACATACTGATTGCCCCGTCACAAATAATTAGAATTTGTGACGGGTAAGTAAGGACCCATGGAAAAAGGGATGGCAGGAAATGAACGCCAAATTGTGGGTAGGGCATATGCAATGGGTTCCCTATTCCAATGAAAAATTCCCGACAATGGTTATTTGTATTTACGATAGGAAAAGTATCACATCGCCAAAAGTGTGTCGGTAGGGAGACATTTAAGATGGGGCCAATAGAAAATATTTTTTTTGACCAACACCAATTATTGTGGGCAGTGGGCATTTGCGATAGTACCCATCATAAATAAGCCCATCATAAATAATCTATCATCTATATTCCGCCATATATTTTTTCCATCATTCTACTTCTTTCTCGACTCCACCCTCTATCTCTTCGAAAAAATTTACATCTTAAAATTTTCATTGTTTATCCTTTTAACTCGGATCATAATCTACGACATTTATACTCCAAATGCTTGAGTTTCAAGGTATTTATCAATTATTTTATAATATAGTTACTAAATTGTATTTCAAATTATTTATAATATCTGTTAATTAGATGAAATTAAATACAATTAGGATTAGATATTAGTTTTTCAGAATTAATTTTTATGAATAATTATGTCTAATTAGTAATTATAAAAAATTAGTTATAATTTGTTACAATTTGATATAACTTGTTTTAATTGGAAATAATTTGTAATAATTAGATATATTTAGTAATATTTAGTAACAATTATCATTTAATAGGATTAATTTGAAATAATAGTAATAATTAAAAATAATTAAGATTAATTAGTAATAATTCACAATAATTACTAATAAATTGATATAATTACTAATTAATTTTAATAATTAATTATAAATTTTAATAAATAGAAATAAATTGTAATAATTAGTATTTAATTGTAATAATGTGTAATATATTGTAATAATTATTAATAAACTACAATAACTATCACTAATCAGTACTAATTAGTTATAATTAGTAATAATTAGTAATAATTGATCATAAATCGTAAAAAATGGTAAGGATTCTTAAGAAATGGAAATAATTTGTAATAAATGGTAATAAATAGAAATAGACGATAATAATTATTTTTAAATAGTAATAATTAGTAATAATTAATAATTATTAGTATAAAAGTGTAATAAATAGTAATAAAATCTAATAATTAGTAATAAAATGTAATAATTAGTAATAAAATATAATAATGAGTCCTAATTAGTCAAAATTCATAATAATTAGTAATAAATGTTAATAAATACTAAAAACTGGTAATAATTAGTAATAAATGTTAATAAATTGTAATAATTCAGAATCAATAGATATAATTCCTAATAAGTTGTGGAAATTAATAAAAATTAGTAATAAATGGTAATAATTACTGATAAATGGAAATAATTGGTAATAATTTGTAATAATTAGTAATAAATGGAAATAAATGGTAATAAATTGTATTAATTAGTAATAATATTTAGTAATTAATAAAAAATGGCAATAATTAGTAATAATTAGTAATAAATTGTAATAAATTGTAATAAATTTTAATAATTTGTAATAATAAGTTATAATAAGTAATAATTATTTATAATTGTAAATAATTTGTAATAATTTGAATTATTTGGTAATAATTATTAATAATTATTAATAATTAATATTAATTATAAATAATTAGGAGTAATTAGAATTAGGTAGGATTAGTTAGAAATAATTAAGATTAGTTAGTAATATTTATTAATAATTAGTAATAAATTGTAATTATTAGTAATAATGATTAAATTTTCTAAAAATTAGTAAATATTAGTAATAATTAGTAATAATTTATAATAATTCAGATTAATGAGTAATAATTCAGATTAATTATTAATAATGGGATTATTTTTTTAATAATAATTAGGATTAATTACTAATAATTATGATTAATTAGTTATAATTAGTATTAATTTGGAATAATTAGTAATAATTAAAAATAATTAGTAATTTTAAGGATTAATTAGTAATAATTTGAATTAATTTGTAATAATTAATATTATATAAGAATAATCAGGATTAATTAGTAATAATTAGTATCAAATAGTTACAATTAGTAACAATTAGTATGAATTAGTTATAAATTGTAATAATTAGTAATAAACTGTTAAAATTAGTTATAATAAGTTATAATTAGTAATAATTATCAATAAATAGAAATAAATGGTAAAAATTATTAATAAAGGGTAATAATTAGTAATATGTTGTAATAATCAGTAAAAATTATAATAATTAGTAATACATTGAAATAAATAGTAATAAATAGTAATAAATTATAATAATTATTAATAATTATTAAGAAATTGTAATAACTAGTAATAAACTGTTGTAATTAGAAGTAAACTATAATAATTAGAAATAAATATTAATAATATGTAATAATTAGTAATAAATTGTAATAATTAGTATGAAAATGTTATAATTAGTAATAATTTGAAATAATTTGAAATAATTTTTAATATTTTCAAATAATTAATAATAATTTAAAAAAATAATTAGGATTAATTAGTAATAATTAGGAATAATTAGTAATAATTATTAATAATTATGATTAATTAGTACTAATTATTAATAATTAGTAATAATTAGCAATTAAATGGATTAATTAGTAATAATAAGGATTTATTAGTAATAATTACTAATAATTAGGATCAATTAGGATTAATTGGTAATAATTTGTAATAGTAATGATTATGCTGTAATAATTACGATTAATTAGAAATAATAATGTTCAAATTTTATTAATTTGGAATAATTATGAATTATTGATATTAACATTTAATTATTATTAATAATTATGAATAATTAGAAACAATAAGAATCAATTAATAAAAATTATTAACAATTATAATAATTTAGAGTAAATTAGTATGAAATAGTATAAATTAGTAAGAATCAGAAAAAATTAGAAACAATTATGAATAATTTGTAATAATTGGGATTAATTTGGAATAATTTTGATTAATTTGTAATAATTAGTAATAATTAATTACAACTAGTATGAATTATGATAAATTAGTAACAATTGGTAACAATTAATAAATATTTTGATTAAATAGTATTAATAAAGAATAATTAGTAATTAATTGTAAGAAATTCATGTACACTGGTAAACTAGAAAAATTTTTAATGGATTGGTGAATTTCCTTTTGATCGACTCATCAGGTACTTTCAAATCCCCCTACTAAAATCTATATGAATAAAATTCTCGGACGTTCGTCATAGCATATTTTTTAGAGCGATTTAAGTCAAAGAATGTGGTAAGGAGGTGATTAGTTAGACAAAAGAGGATGTTTTTCTTGACAACACATCTCTTTAAAACTTCTCTGATAAAAATAACTATTAAAAGTATGATCTAATATATAAATATCAAATTTTGTTTCCACGATCATGGAGAGTAGCGCCGAGAGGCCTCTCTGATCTCCATCCTTGTGGATACAAAAACAGATATTCATACTACGGTGTAGACTTTTCATCGTGATTTGGGTTGCAGAAAGTTGCAAGAAGATGATTAGTCTGTCAAATAGCTGCCGCCAATATGTTGGAAATTATTCCACTAATAATTTACCCTAACTAGTAAAAAATACCATGAAATTATAATAATGAGTGGTATTTAGTATAATATTTCACAAATCTGTGTAGATTAGTATAACAAATTAAAAAATTGTATAAATAACCATAAAATAATATATATTACTATGAATTTCTATAAAATAGATTTTAAATGACTTATATTTTTTGATAGTATTTATTTTATATCTAATTATAAAAAATAACTAACTATTTCATATGGTTTTGAAAAATATAGACCAATGATGTTAACAACAGTCACTATTAGATGGTAGGTCTTGGATAAATCAAAACAGGAATCCAAAATTTTATGTTTTAAATCCTATATATATTAAAAGTGTTCAATATTTCATATCAGTTGCATTACCAGAATAAAAATTTATTTCAAAGGGACAATTTAGTTTTCTTGTAAAAAAAGTGCCATGTGGATGTATGACACATTTGGTCATGTGGGAGGTCATTTATTAAATTTGTGTTTTCATGTTGATTATATTTTGTGGTATCCTCATGTTGGACGCAGTTCCAGAGTAGATACTAATAATTTGTCTCCAAAACCGGTACATTTTAAATATTTAGTATATGATGTAGAATATCCATCTTTTCAACAGTATGAAACTAATGATGATATTGATTTAGCTCCTTATTTAGAACCATCTCATTCATATGATTTGTAGAGGTCCCCTGAGGATGACTTATATCATGGATGAATGATAAGAATGGTTGAACCAATTTCTAAATTTATGGCTATTAAATCAGATAATCGAATATTAAATAGTTGTTTTGATAATATATTATCTATGTTAAAAAACCATAAACCTAAAATTAAAGTGTGGACTACAAATTTATATGGTACCAAGAGGATGGTTTGTAATCTAGGTATTGGTTATTAGAAGATTAACTCATGATCAAATGATTGAATCATATATTATGGTGAAAATGAGTGTTTGGATTTTTTTCATATTTGTGTACAATAAAGGTATGAATATGCCTAACTACGGATATATAGATTTATTACTATATAAAATTGTGAAATTTCCCACTCAAAATATGATTGCATCATTTATTTATGCCTGAAATCATATTCTCATTGACATTAGGGCACAAAAATGGAATTTCATCTAGTAAATGCTTAAATCTTCTCATTGAAGGTAATTCATGGAATAATTTTGACCAAGAGAATCTGTATATTTCTATTGAAGCTCTAAACCTCCAATTGAGACTTTATACTGATGGTTTTTGTCCATTTGGTTCTTATGGTAGTCATTATTCATGTTGACATATCTTTATAACTCTGTAAAATTTACCTCCATGGGTTTTGTTGAAAGAGAAATATATCATTTTGGCCTTATAAATTCTAGGTCATCCGAAAGAGAGTATTGATGTTTATTTGAATCCATTGAATTATTAGTTGAATAAACTATGGAGTAATGGTTTCAGTACATATGATTTTTATCAACACTGATCTTTCCACTAAAAGAGGAATTGATATGGAAAATTAGTGACTTCCCAACATGTGTCGTGTTATCTGGATGGAGTACACATGCCTCGAAATCATTTTCATTCTATTTGAGAGACAACAAAGAGTTTATGCTCAAAAATGGGAAAAATATTGTTTTTTAATAAAATCCTATATTTCTTCCAACTGATCATCTTTTACAAGGAAACATGTATCATTTTAGGAAAGGAACATTTGAAAAAGATGGGAATCTAACAACGATCTCATGTACCGAGTTAAAATCAATTGTTTTTTCATTACCTCCTATGACATTTGGACCAATAATAAACCAATTAAGAACATGTGGGTTTTGAATAGAGAACAATTTGATAAAATAGAAATTTGTTTAAGATTTTCTATATTGGTATATTTTTTTGGTCCATCACTTGATGTATGTGTTTTATATTGAGAAGATTTGTTTCGATAATTTATTTCATATAGTATTCGAAACACAAGGAAATACCAAAGATAATGTAATGGAATGATTATATTTTCCCCAAATTTGTTGGCGACAGGAACATGAACTATTTAAAAATGCCACATCATATATGTTAATGAATACATAAGTAGCATATAAACTATACAAAGAGTGTAACTTGTAAATTTTTCAGTGGAATGATGATTAGATACATTTCATATGGATATTCTTGCAATTTGTTAAGATGTGTCAAAAATGGACATATTACCGGATAGAAAAGTCATGACTATCATGTTTTCATGAAAAACATTCTGGATATGGGATTATTATGTTGGTTAAATCTTATGATTTAGTATTCCCTAACAGACATATCGTATTTATTTTGAGACATTTGTGCATTGAAAATAGACTACAATATTTTATGAAAACTGTATGATGATTTCATTTTTATTAATTTAAATTGTAAAAAATCTTCTGAACAAGTTTGTTTTCTTCAATATAACATTTGATATTAAATTTTCCACATGAATAAAAATGTCAAGGTCCAGTATAGTTCTGATAGATGTACCCATATGAGAGATGCAAGCAGAAATTGAAACAAAGTACGTATCAATGAATCAGATGAAGGTCTAATTGAAAAATCTATTTCTCTAGAAGAAATTTATTTTTCATGATCTCATTACTTTTAATATGAATATCCCTCAAAACACCTCTGCATGAGCCTTAATAAGGTAAATGGTGAATATTACATGAGTAATCAATTTCCAATTTCCAATCAGCATAAACACTGCATTGGTGGAGTTTTTGAACAATGGATTTCTGATAATGAACATCACAGACCTGATACATATATTCTGCTCAACTGTGAAGAAATTACACCATTTGTACTGTGAGAGATACTATTAGTTATTCTATAATTTATATAATATTAAATTAATATTATATTATTTGTAGGTTATATGATAATCATATCAAGAATCAATTTCCAAAAATTATAGTAGATGCTCTTGAAGAATTCCATAAAAAATTATTAATACTAGTTAAAAAAATAGGTAACAAAAATTATTTTTAATTCTATATAAATAATTATTTTTAATACTTGTTAAAAATTATAATGGAAATTTCGTGAATGGTTTTTGATTTCATACAACTACATGTGGGTAATAAAAAATTAATCAATAGTGGTGTTTTATTGAGAGGATCTCATCATAGATAAATAGAATATTACTCTTACAACATGATTGAAGAAATCATTGAAGTGTGTTATTTGGGTAAACATTTCACAATGATGATTAAATGTTAGTGGTTGGATACTGAGAGAGGTTTCAATGTTTATATGATCCATATAACCATTGATATAAAATATAAAATTCTTCTCCTAGTAAATGAACCATGTTTATTATAATATCAATCACATCAAATTTTTTTCTCAAATTACTGTGATACTTCAAGGTTGTTTGGTGATTGGTGGGGGATAATAAAAATTTAATCTCATGAGAATCATTTTACTGAATGTTAATGTGGTAAAACTAATGTGCAATGAATATAAAATTTTCAACAGTATGCTCTGAATCCATATTTTACTCAATGAGAAATGAATATCATTGATCACACCCCATAGTTAAGGGACGATGGTGATTATGATGTTATTGATGTTACAACTAAATTTGAAATGATAAGAGATGATGTAACCGACACTACTATTGTAACATCCCAGGTAAATAAAGAATAAATAATTTTCATATTTATTAATATTTACGAATTAAATATTAATTTTAATTAAAAGGGGTTTCTACGTTCGATAGCGTAATCGGTACACAACGATGAGTTTCTTTGAAAACTTACGTTGCACACAAGTAATAAAATAATATTATTTTAAATGTTAGTTAACGAGTAGCCGTTGTACTGGCAGGAATGGATAGCAATAACTTAAATATGATTATATATGTTTTTAAATGTTTTTACATTTACCCAATAAAAGATAAAGGCTTAAAATACGGAAAGAGTTCAATTTTAGGCATTTATACCCTAATTTTCACGAAAGGTCCACTTATCACCTTTTGACGGAGAACCTTCATTAAATATAGTTTTGATCGATCTTATAAATTCTATTGGACCAAATATAACTCTTCTTTAGAATCGGGACATCAAAATTTACTTTGTGTAAATTTTTGGTACCTTTCTCATAAAGATCATTTTTTTAATGAATAGTGTAAAATGTTGTATTTTAATTCAAAACCTCTTTTTAATCTAATTTATTTATATGATTAGATTTTCTTTTGAATTTCTTTTAAAGTGAAATTAGAAAATATTTTTACCATTAAATCCAATAGTGGTCGTTGGAATTAATTTCACATTGAAATCGGACTTAAACTAGTGTCAATCTTTTGATACTTATTGTTTTATAAAAAACACGCTATTTGCTCTGACAGCGGGAATTAATTATTAAATTAATTAATGTGAATTATATGTTTTGAATTTTTTAAAATATACTTTATTTTTGAATTCGTAATATCAAATATAGCTTAGGGTGATTTTTTGGTAATTTTCTAAAAAACTTCAATTTTTGATGAATAGTGAAACCACTAAGTGGTACTTATAAAGACTGATTTTCCATTTAAATGAAATTTTGCCATCATTGTGTTTTGAATTTAAAAAATCCGACATACATGGTTGTCATTAAGAAGTAAAATGTGGTTCAATGAGGTTATAATAATTTTTTGGTGAATAGTAACTTATTATGTTCTTAATCGCGATTACTGGTAATTAGTGTAGTTTAAGGTATAAATCATGCTTTAATAATATGAAATGACCTAGAAACTTGTCCCAACCTTATTGGTTGTGTCATGGCCGACAAAGACAAGCCATGGGTCAACTTGGGGACCCCATGGAGACACTTTGGTTGGGAAATGACATAAATAACTTTTTATTAAATGTTAAAGTAAAAATGACACAAACATGATATGTTTTACTAAAAAAAATTTTAAATGGGGTAATACAAGTAAGATTTTTTATTATAAATAGTAATTGGAAATCTAAAAATATTTCCTACATGATAGTATTTTTTTTATAATTTTTAGACATTAAATAAATTATATTATTTATGACATAATAATGATGCAGCGATGACATCATTATTTGACAATTTAAATAAAATGGAAAGATAATGTAAAATCTATGAACTACACATGTCCAAAACTAATTGAATGAGTGTATTTCAAACCCTTGTCACCTTATCCACGAATTATATCAATGTGGGACCTTTTAAAACCGAAACACATTTTCAAATAAAGTAATATTTCTTTACATTCCAAAAGCGCCCCTCCTCTCCTCTTATAAAAGGCCCCCACCTATACCTCATTTCACACAATCCTCAATCTTTTGGCTCGGCCAACCCCTGCCCATTTACTCTATCCACATCCCTCTCCTCATCCTAGAGGATTCCCTTTGGGAAGAATCCTTTCAAAGGAAGCCTTTAGGTTCAAATCAAAAGGGGTTACACTTTTAAAGGTAATTCATTCTCTCTTGTTCATTTGTTTTATTTTGCTTCTCCAACCCTCTAAACTCTTTTTATTTACTTCTTTTGTAATAACAAAAGTATCTTAAATATACTAGGATGTTGTTATAATATTTATTTGAGCTACACTCTCACACAACTACATCAAATGGTTAAAGAACATACGGTTTCCGTGGATGGCGAAATTCTGCCTCCCGAAACGATGATTGTTCAATACTCATTTAACACCTTCAAGGGTGGCCATTATGATGTCAATATTTTTATATATGATATATGATATGTTTATTTTTTCTTTAAGCTTCTGTATTTTTCATTTGGGCATACATTTATGGTTTCCATTATGGGTAAACACGATATCTTTATTTAAGGAAGTGCGGACTACCGCCCCCTCAAAGTGATGTGATTCGTTAATGCCATATGTGGGACGTGTAAAGGATGGATTTAAAGTTATTATATATAATGTTATACTAGAATTATAATATACCTCTATATCATTATTATTTCTTTCCATTAAAGTATGAGATAGAAATGAAAGTAGTGTTCATGCGTACGTACGGCTTACCGTCTCCATGAACGGTGCATTTCATTTCTTATCTCCAAATGTAATGTTCTATTAAAAGTATATGTATATAATGTATATAAATAATTAATGATATATCTAAATGATGAATAAAATTCTGGAATTAAAATATACATACCTCTCATTTAGTTTTAATTCCATTAATATGACAAAGAAATTAAAGTAGCGTTCATGCGTATGTACGGCTTACCGTCTCCATGAATGGTGCATTTCATTTCTTACCTTTAAAGGATTATGTAATATTATAAATACATGTATATGATGGATATATATGATATATATGATATCCAAATCATGAATTTAATTCTGGATATAAAGAACTTTTGACCACATGGAAAACACGTAATTGTAAGAAGTTCACTTTCGACATAAGAACCAAATATTGAGAAAACAAACATTATTAACTTAGATGGTTATATAATGTTTATAACATGGAAATAAGTGATATAAAAAGAATAATGAACTTTAAAAAGGTTCTTAATCAATTATAAATTAACTCAAGTTTATTATTCAGGATATTAAAGAACGATCGAGTCAAGTCGGACCCGAGGTAATGGAACTTCTTAACCCAACTTCCATTCTTCGGGTTAATCTCCTGCTTTCAAATTATGTCATGATATTATTATGTCCTATCTTGTATTTGTACTTTCTTTATGTGTACTTATAGTGAATACACATAATAGATCTATTTTATTTTAAAAATGATCTTTGTAAGGGACTTCGTCTCAATCTCCTTTCATTGAGGCATATTTTATTTTATACACAACTTTCTTTTATACGGTGTATAAAACCCTTTGACTTTTACTTTTATACAAAAGGAATATTTTTCTACGAAGCGTTTTAGTAAACGACAAAAAGGAATGTTTTTTTAACGTACGCGGTGACAACGACTTTTTCCGCCGCCGCGAGTATTATTTGGTCTTTGGCTTCCTCAACAAGCCGTAATGTTTTTAGAATAAAATAATTACCATATACTCTTTTATGTATTTTGGTATTGAAAATGGTTTTGAAAAATTATTCTATTATGTCAATATATTTATGATATATCGTGATTGAAATGTGGAAATGTTATCATTCCTTTATATTGGTTTTATGTTTTATGATTTTATACTGGTACTTGGACATTTTAACGGGTGGTTACGTTATAAACCATATGACGGGTGGTGCCGTGAATACCAGGACGGGTGGTTACGTTATAACCTCCAATGCATTGGGTATGGAAGTCTGCCGTATGGCTATTCCATTAAGTATGTATGGAAATTGGCCGTATGGCTATTCCATTAAGTGATATGTGTGGAAGTCGACCGTATGGTTATTCTACTTAAGTATGTTTATGTCCCAAGTTACCTTTATATATGTTATGTGTTCTTTATATGGGTTTTATGGTAATACTTTGGTTACAAAAAGGTAAGTAATGATACTTTATTCAGTGAAGAGTTTTTACTACTTCATGAAGGTGAAGGTATTACTTTGTTAGAGTATATATGGTTTATTTGATGTTTTAAAAACTAACAGATTTCATTCTTTCTATATCCCTTACTGAACTTTTTATGCTCACCCCAAGTTTTTTTGAAATGTTTTTCACAGGACATAATGTGGAATAAGGTCAAGGATGGAATCAAGGGAATTTCATGCTATATAAAACAAGGAACTAGACATGTTTTTTTAAGAGTTTTTTTTATTATGGAAACTTAGTAGAAGTGACTACTTTGTAATCTTTTGAGATGTAATAGTTATGTTCTAATGCTCTAAAACTCTAAACCTGAAAAGATCCTCAACATGAATTATTCTTTTAATTCAACATTAATTAAGGTTTAAGGATGGGGCCTTATAGTTGGTATCAAAGGTCGGTTTAGACAACTTTAGGAGATAGAAAAGTGTTAAATTATAATATGATTGAAATGATATAGCATTTACGGATTACCATGTTGCTTCGCCTAAGATATTTCTGTGTTCAGAATGGTTTTCCGTAGAGGAAACAAAGCAGCTGTGTTAGGACGACATCAAGAGGAAGATAACCTCCCAAATCAGCAACCTGAGATGGTTGGAATCAGAACTAAAAAGTTTGTTGCAGTGATGGCACATTTGACTCAGGATATAAATGGTGGTGGTATCCATGCACGAGATCAGCCAGATCAGCCGCAGAGGAACATGTCAGTGGTGGAACATTTAATGAGGCAACATCCCCCATCATTCAGAGGATCATCTGACCCTGTGCAAGCTGAAGGGTGGATTAAAGCACTAGAGAAGATTTTTGATGTCATGGGGTGTTCAGAACATCAAAAGGTTAGTCTTGCTGTTTACCGTTTTGAAGGTGAAGCTGATCAGTGGTGGTCGATGGTGAAAAATATAAGGGATAGTGATGAGATTGAGGATCATCACTGGGAAGAATTCAAAGGTATGTTTCTTGAGAAATATTTTCCTAAGGTGGTTCGTCTTAGGATGGAAAAACAGTTCCTAGAATTGAGGCAGGAGGATGATTCAGTGGCTGCTTATGAAGAAAAGTTCACTCGATTGGAAAGGTATGCTCCAAACTTCATACGAGATCTTGATAGTAAAATAAACTGTTTTTACTCAGGGTTAAAGCCAAAGTATCGAAGGGCTTTAGATTCTCGTGAGTTCAGAAGTTATGAAAAACTTTTTCGATGTGCGGAGAAGGTGGAAATGGAGTTTTCTGATGATCAGGTGTTCTATGACAAACAACAGAATAAGAGGTCTAGTTGGCAGGCAAAGGGGAAGAATTCATCCAAGAAGCAAGGAGGTAAGAAAACCAAATATCCATCCTGTGAGAAGTGTGGTAAAATGCATCCTGGAGAATGTTTATCCAAGTCAGGTAAGTGCTTTTAGTGTGGTAAGTCTGGTCATATTGCTCGTAATTGTAAGGAAGATGATCACGCAAGCACAGAAGCAAGACAATGAGTGGCATAAAAGGGTAGAGCTGGTTCAGAATGGTAAGTCGCCTGAATTCAACATTGATAATGATGGTTTTTTGAGATTTTGGAAGAGGTTATGTGTGCCTTGTGATTCACAGTTGAAGAATGAGTTGTTATGTGAGGCTCATAGTTCCCCGTTTTCAGTTCATCCTGGCAGTACTATGATGTACAGAGATCTGTGGGAGTATTACTGGTGGGATGGAATGAAAAGAGACATTGCTGATTTTATTGTGAAGTGTTTGACATGTCAACAGGTTAAAGTAGAGCGGCAGTTACCGAAAGGGATGCTTCAGCCTTTACCAGTGCTAGAGTGGAAATGGGAAAACATATCCATGGACTTTGTTGTGGGACTACCGAGGAAATCTCGAGGTAATAATGCAATCTGGGTTATTGTTGATCGCTTGACCAAATCTGCTCATTTCCTTTCTATACGAGATACTTTCTCTTTAGATCAACTTTCCCGTTTGCATCTTAAAGAGATAGTCAGGTAACATGGAGTTCCTCTCTCCATTGTATCTGATCGTGATCCCAGGTTCACATCTAACTTTTGGAAAGGCCTTCAGAAGTCGTTGGGTACTGAATTAAATTTTAGTACAGCTTTTCATCCTCAATCAGATGGGCAGTCAGAACGAACAATCCAGACATTGGAGGATATGCTACGAGCTTGTTCTATGGATTATCAGGGAATTTGGGACCAACATCTTTCTTTGGTTGAGTTTTCTTATAACAATAGTTTTCATTCCAGTATACAGATGGCACCATTTGAGGCATTATATGGGAAGTGGTGTCGAACTCCAACATTTTGGAATGAAGTGGGTGAAAGGAAGCTGATGGGACCAGAATTGGTAGAAGAGATGGCAGAAAAAGTTCAGTTGATTCAGAAACACATGAGAACATCTTAGAGAAGGCAGAAGAGTTATGAGGATAACCGGAGGAAGGATTTATCTTTCGAGGTAGGTGATCATGTTTTTCTCAAGGTTTCTCCTTGGAAAAGTGTGATGAGATTTGGTAATAAAGGAAAGCTGAGTCCAAGGTTTATTGGACCATATGAAATTCTGGAGAAATTTAGATCAGTTGCATACCGAGTGGCTTTACCTCTAATTTTATCTCAGGTACACAATGTTTTTCACGTTTCGATGTTGAGAAAGTATATGACAGATCCATCTCATGTTTTGAGCCCAGAGGTAGTTCAGCTGGAAGATAACATATCTTATGAGGAACAACCGGTCCAGATTCTTGACCACATGGAGAAAGTGTTACGGAATAAGGTGAATCACCAGGTAAAGGTTTTGTGGAAAAACCACATGATTGAAGAGGCAAGATGGGAATCTGAAAATGCTATGAGGGATAAATACACCCACTAATTTTGATAAGTGAATAAAATTGCGAGGACAAAGTTCCCAAAAGGGGGGAAGTATGTAACATCCCAGGTAAATAAAGAATAAATAATTTTCATATTTATTAATATTTACGAATTAAATATTAATTTTAATTAAAAGGGGATTCTACGTTCGATATCGTACACGGTACACAACGATGAGTTTCTTTGAAAACTTACGTTGCACACAAGTAATAAAATAATATTATTTTAAATGTTAGTTAACGAGTAGCCGTTGTACTGGCAGGAATGGATAGAAATAACTAAAATATGATTATATATGTTTTTAAATGTTTTTACATTTACCCAATAATAGATAAAGGCTTAAAATACGGAAAGAGTTCAATTTTAGGCATTTATACCCTAATTTTCACGAAAGGTCCACTTATCACCTTTGGGCGGAGAACCGTCATTAAATATAGTTTTTATCGATCTTATAAATTCTATTAGACCAAATATAACTCTTCTTTAGAATCGGGACATCAAAATTTACTTTGTGTAAATTTTTGGTACCTTTCTGATAAAGTTCATTTTTTAATGAATAGTGTAAAATGTTGTATTTTAATTCAAAACCACTTTTTAATATAATTTATTTATATGATTAGATTATCTTTTGAATTGGTTTTAAAGTGAAATTAGAAAATATTTTTACCATTAAATCCAATAGTGGTCGTTGGAATTAATTTCACTTTGAAATCGGACTTAAACTAGTGTCAATCTTTTGATACTTATTGTTTTATAAAAACACTCTATTTGCTCTGACATCGGGAATTTATTATTAAATTAATTAATGTGACTTATATGTTTTGAATTTTTTAAAATAGACTTCATTTTTGAATTCGTAATATCAAATATAGCTTAGGGTGAATTTTTGGTAATTTTCTGAAAAACTTCAATTTTTGATGAATAGTGAAACCACTAAGTGGTACTTATAAAGACTGATTTTCCGTTGAAATGAAATTTTGCCATCATTGTGTTTTGAATTTCAAAAATCCGACATACATGGTTGTCATTAAGAAGTAAAATGTGGTTCAATGAGGTTATAATAATTTTTTTGGTGAATAGTAACTTATTAAGTTCTTAATCGCGATTAGTGGTAATTAGTGTAGTTTAAGGTATAAATAATGATTTAATAATATGAAATGACCTAGACACATGTCCCAACCTTATTGGTTGTGTCATGTCCGACCATGAAAATCCATGGGTCAACTTGGGGACCCCATGGAGACACTTTGGTTGGGAAATGACATAAATAACTTTTTATTAAATGTTAAAGTAAAAATGACACAAACATGATATGTTTTACTAAAACAATTTTTAAATGGTGTTATACAAGTCGGATTTTTGATTATAAATAGTCATTGGAAAGATAAAAAGATTTCATACATCATAGTATATTTTTTATAATTTTTAGACATTAAATAAATTATATTATTTATGACATAATAATGATGCAGCGATGACATCATTATTTGACAATTTAAATAAAATGGAAAGATAATGTAAAATCTATGAACTACACAAGTCCAAAACTAATTGGATGAGTGGATTTAGAACCCTTATCACCTTATCCACGAATTATATCAATGTGGGACCTTTTAAAACCGAAACACATTTTCAAATAAAGTAATATTTCTTTACTTTCCAAAAGTGCCCCTCCTCTCCTCTTATAAAAGGCCCCCACCTCTACCTCATTTCACACACTCCTAAAGCCTTTGACTCGGACAACCCATTCCCATTTACTCTCCCCACATCCCTCTCCTCATGATAGAGAATTCACTTTGGGAAGAATCCTTTCAAAGGAAGCCTTTAGGCTCAAATCAAAAGGGGTTACAGTTTTAAAGGTAATTCATTCTCTCTTGTTCATTTGTTTTATTTTGCTTCTCCAACCCTCTAAACTCTTTTTATTTACTTCTTTTGTAACAACACCAGTATCTTCAATATACTAGGATGTTGTTATATTATTTTTTTGAGCTAAACTCTCACACAACTACATCAAATGGTTAATGAACATACGGTTTCCGTGGATGGCGAAATTCTGCCTCCCGAAACGATGATTGTTCAATACGCATTTAACACCTTCAAGGGTGGCCATTATGATGTCACTATTTTTATATATGATATATTATATGTTTATTTTTTCTTTAAGCTTCTGTATTTTTCATTTTGGGCATACGTTTATGGTTTCCATTATGGGTAAACACGATATCTTCATTTAAGGAAGTGCGGACTACTGCCCCCTCAAAGTGATGTGATTCGTTAATGCCATATGTGGGATGTGTAAAGGATGGATTTAATGTTATTATATATAATGTTATACTGCAATTATAATATTCCTCTATATCATTATTATTTATTTCCATTAAAGTATGAGATAGAAATGAAAGTAGCGTTCATGCGTACGTACGACTTACCGTCTCCATGAACGGTGCATTTCATTTCTTATCCCCAAATGTAATGTACTATTAAAAGTACATATATATAAAGTATATATATAATTAATGATATATCTAAATGATGAATATAATTCTGGAATTAAAATATACATACCTCTCATTTAGTTTTAATTCCATTAATATGACAATGAAATGAATGTAGTGTTCATGCCTACGTACGGCTTACCGTCTCCATGAACGGTGCATTTCATTTATTACCTTTAAATGATTGTGTAATATTATAAATACATGTATATGCTGGATATATATGATATATATGATATCCAAATCAGGAATTTCATTCTGGACATAAACAACTTTTGACCACACGAACAACATGTAATTGTAAGAAGTTCACTTTCGACTTAAGAACCAAATATTGAGAAAACAAACATTATTAACTTAAATGGTTATATAATGTTTATAACATGGAAATAAGTGATATTAAAGGAATAATGAACTTTAAAAAGGTTCTTAATCAAGTATAAATTAACTGAAGTTTATTATTCAGGACGTTAAAGAACGATCGAGTCAAGTCGGACCCGAGGTAAGGGAACTTCCTAACCCAACTTCCATTATTTGGGTTAATCTCCTACTTTCAAATTATGTCATGATATTATTATGTAATATCTTGTATTTGTACTTTCTTTATGTGTAATTATAGTGAATACACATAATAGATCTATTTTATTTTAAAAATGATCTTTGTAAGGGACTTCGTCTCAATCTCCTTTCACTGAGGCATATTTTATTTTATACAAAACTTTCTGTTATACGGTGTATAAAACCCTTTGACTTTTACTTTTATACAAAAGGAATCTTTTTCAACGAAGCGTTTTACTAAACGACAAAAAGGAATGTTTTTTTTAACGTACGCGGTGACAACGACTTTTTTCGCTGCCGCGAGTATTATTTGGTCTTTGTCTTCCTCAACAAGCCGTAATGTTTTTAGAATAAAATAAATACCATATACTATTTTATGTATTTTGGTATTGAAAATGGTTTTGAAAAAGTTTTCTATTATGTCAATATATTTATGATATATTGTGATTGAAATGTGGAAATGTTATCATTCCTTTATATTGGTTTTTTGTTTTATGATTTTATACTGGTACTTGGACATTTTAACGGGTGGTTACATTATAAACCATATGAAGGGTGGTGCTGTGAATACCAGGACGGGTGGTTATGTTATAACCTCCAATGCATTGGGTATGAAAGTCGGCCGTATGGCTATTCCATTAAGTATGTATGGAAATTGGCCGTATGGCTATTCCATTAAGTGATATGTGTGGAAGTCGACCGTATGGTTATTCCACATAAGTATGTTTATGTCCCAAGTTACCTTTATATATGTTATGTGTTCTTTATATGGGTTTTATGGTAATAATTTGGTTACAAAAAGGTATGTAATGATACTTTATTCAGTGAAGAGTTTTTACTACTTCATGAAGGTGAAGGTATTACTTTGTTAGAGTATATATGGTTTATTTGATGTTTGAAAAACTAACAGTTCTCATTCTTTCTGTATCCCTTACTGAGCTTTTTATGCTCACCCCAAGTTTTTTTGAAATGTTTTTCACAGGACTTAATGTGGAATAAGGTCATGGATGGAATCAAGGGAATGTCATGCTATATAAAACAAGGAACTAGACATGTTTTTTTAAGAGTTTTTTTTATTATGGAAACTTAGTAGAAGTGACTACTTTGTAATCTTTTGAGATGTAATAGTTATGTTCTAATTATCTAAAACTCTAAACCTAAAAAGATCCTCAACATGAATTATTCTTTTAATTCAATATTTAGTAAGGTTTAAGGCTGGGGCCTTATAACTATAGAATTTGGCGATGTTGAGGAGGAAGATAAAGACATTGACATCGACAATTATAATGATGAGGATGTAGATGGACATTGACAGAGTTAAATATTGGTTATAATCCTATTATATATATATATATATATATATATATCTATATAAAATAGTTTTGTTCAATTTTTTCTATGAAAAATCATTATGTCATTCAGATGGATGAGGATCTGTATCATTTGTTATAGGAGGCAGATGTACCTATGGAAGTGCAGGATGTCAGATTGACTGACCGTTATTATGTTGGTGGGTTAGTGGGCACTCAGAGGGGGTTTGGTCTTTCCTAACTGATGATTCTAGACTTTATCTCTGAAGGATGTCCACAACAAGGGTTCAATCAAAACACACTGAGGTATTATTACCTGTTTATTTTAGATAATTTTAATTTATTTATTGATATAATAATTATTTAATAAATTGTTATTTTTTTCACATCATTACACATATATCTGTTGGATTGGGGAGCCCAATATTGCACACTTATTTTTCTAATGCATGGGTGTTGTGGGATAATATTTTGGTTGATGTTCAGTAGTTTATGTTCGTGCGATGGTTGGTACGTAAGAAAATAGTATTTATTTTGAAATTAATTTAATTAAAAACATAATATAATAATTTTTTTTAGTGTTTAAGGTATCTTGTTGATGAGATAATTTGTGAGGATATCTGGAAGGCATTTATGGAAGCTACAAATCCCTGTTGCACTAAGTTTTTCACAATTTTAAAAGAAAAATATTGGAGAAAGCATTAGTGAAAGAGTTTGATGATATATTTCATGTCCACTAACCTGATTATTTTTTCATCTTAGGTTTGGTATGGAAAATGTAAACATTGGTTGAGTTGGAAATTTCAGATTAGATCCTCAATATTTTGGAAAAAATGGGGGAGTCAAGAGGTGACACATCGAGCTTGATGTCATACATTCAGTATATTCCACGAGCATATGGTAAGTACATGTTTTAAAATATTGTATAAAACATTAAATATAAAAAGTATATTTTATATTCATATAGCGAGTCACACAACCCCATATTATGAAGTCTGATGTTTGTTGGAGGATGTAAAATCTGTTGAGCAAAGTATTGTTTTCAATAATTCATATTAATGTAATTTAATGGGAGAGGTTATTGAAAATTATAATCTGTCTCTTTATGATAATATTGATGCTCACAAATACCCTTAGTTATTTTATAATGATTTTACATAGTATTTTTCATGAGTTTATTAATTTATTTTACTCTTGAAATAATGATAATTTATTACTTAGCACGGAATCTATTTTATCTCATTCTGGAAACACTGTTCACATCTTATGTAGATGAATATAGCGCGGAATCTATTTTAGCGCGTTCTGGAATCATTGTTCATACCCTACATGGATAAACGTACCGTAAGGATGAAAAGTATGTATACTTTTTGAGATAAGAGAAAATTATGGATAAAAAACCATACGTTTTCAACAATGTATGGAAAAAGAACCTTATGTTAGGAAGGAACCCTACATTTTGGTTATCAGTGAAGTATGGAAGGAGAACCGTATGTAAATTCTAAAGGATACGTTTATTTCTCGAAAGTATGGTTCATCAACCTTAATTTTGTAAACAACCATACGTTCTTGGAAAAGTATGGATCAAGTAAATGTATGGATCTTTTACCGTACGTTTGAATGTTGAAAAAAAAGTATGGATGATCAACCCTATGATTGATATCAACCTTACGTTATCAACCCTACGTTTGATATCAACCATACGTTGTCAACCCTACGTTTGAAGACTATGTTATTAACCCTATGTTTGGAGGCCACATCATCAACCTTACGTTTGGCATCGGAATTTTCGGCAGATGGTTTATTTTGTACAATGGTCAGTAAGCTGATTTCTAGGAGGATTTCAAGCCGGATTTAAAGTTGTTTTTAAATTACGACTTTGACTGATTCAAAGCCATTTTATTAATGGATTTAAGATCGAATTAAAAGGAGATTTTTATGCCGAGTCCTATGGGAAGTTATGACTTCTCTGTAAATTCATTTTTTTAAATATCGAGAATCAGAAGGCGACTTTTATAGATCTAAATGTGCCGGAGATATTCTTTATTATATATGCTCTCTCTAAAACACAAAAAAAGGGATGGTATTATCGATCTATTATTGAAAAACGTGTAAAATATAGATTTCAACAATTCACGATTGTTCTACTGATTCAACAGGAGCGTCAAAGCTCTGTTTGTTTAAGAAGAAGGAACTCGATAGAAGATTCACCTTTATTATATATGCTCTCTCTAAAATTGGAAATTTCTTTCTGAAATTATTTTTATTCTTGAGTAACCAGCTTCTCGTTCTAAGCTATGTAGGTTCTTGTTTGAACCAGAAGGCTTTGTTTCTCCTTGGATTGTATAGGTGTCAACTGCTTGTACTCAGTTGTAAATCGGTCTGTGGAAAAGAGGACCCAATAGTGAACATCACCAAGCTCGTGGAGAAGAGTTTTGGTGGAGTGGACTAGGGGATTTCTGTTCCCTGAACCACTATACATCTTTGTGTTCGTGTTTTTACTTTTTCTGCTGCACGATCAAATCTGATAAGTTTTATAGGACATAACTTGTTCAAAGGTTGAGTTATTGAAAATTATGAAAAGACACAAGTCACCCCACTCTTGTGTATAATCTGTAGATTCAGATCCAACAATTGGTATCAGATGAGGAGCTTCTGTCAGAGCCTTAGAAACCTAGAAGCATTTAAGGATTATACAACAGAGCATTATGATTAATATAAGAGAAGGGATGTCAATGGTTAGAGAACCATATTTTAATGGAGACAACTATGGTTGATGCAAATCGCGTATGATAATATATCTGAAAACCCTCGGATATAGAGTCTATTGAAAGACTTTGACTCCTTATGAAATTCTTGAAAATCCTGAGGTATGGAGTGCTGCTATAGAGGCAGAGTATGATATGAACTCGAAGGCTATGAATGAAATTATCTGCGGTCTAAGACCAGATGAATTTAATAGAGTATCTCAGTGCCCGACATCATATGAGAAGTGGAAAAAAATAGTTGTGGCATATGAAGGAACAAATAATGTAAGGCAAATGAGATATGAAACTGAAAAACTAATATATGATAATTTTATAATGATTGATGGTGAGATCATTACCCAAATGAATGGGAGATTGACAGAAATTGTCAATAACATAACTGCTCTAGGAGAACCTATCATGCAGGATGATCAAGCATTTAAAGTACTGAGAGTACTTCCTACTAGACGGAATGGTATCTCTGCTACAATTAGAAAAACAACACCTATCAAAGATCTAACTATGAGAGAGCTGATTGGTACACTGATGATGTATGATGCTGAAATGCAAGATGAAGGTAATTAACATAATGTACTTATCAAAAGAGAATATACTGCCATGAAGGTAACATCACTACAAAAGAATAGAAAGATGAAGAGCAAAGAAGTCAAAGCCAAATCAGAAAGCTCTAACTCATCCATCTCCGAGGAAGAACTGGCTCAACTAGCCAGAAAATTTAGAACATTCTACATCAAGAAAAGAGGCTTCAAAAAATCCTTTAAGGGAGATAATAAGGAAGTGAGATGTTATGAATTCCAAAATATAGGACATATCAGACCAGATTTCCCACAATTGAAGTATGAAAAGAAGAAAAAATTCTTCAAAATAAATGACTTTGAGTAGAAATACAAGAAAGCTATGAAATCCACTTGGAGTGTATCTGAAGACTCAAGTAACTCTTCTAAATCAAGCTTAGAGAAAGAAGAAGTAAATCTAAAGGAAAACATGTGTTTCTTGGATGAAAATGATGAGGTACACTCATATTACTCCTATGAATCACATTCTGAATCAAGCTACGCAAATGAAAAACATGCAGCCTACTGCAATATGCTTGAAGAAAGATATGACTCGCTATTTAAGAAACGTATGTCACTGAAAAATATACATAAATCCATTTCAGATGAATGGGACACAATGCTGAAACAACATAATCAATTAACTGATAAATACAATTTGATTAACACTAACTATGTTAATTTTGAATCAGTAATAAAATCACTGTAGGAAGAAGTACAGTCTTACAAACAGGATGCATTGGTTTTTACAAAATGAGAGAATTCATTAAATGAAATTCTTGGAAAAAATATCATTAAAAAATAGAGATTTGGAATTGGCAGTAAAGGAGAAAAACCAATGTTATATAAAAATTATTTTGTTCCTAGCTCTAAAAATATTAATTGTAATTTTTGTGGGGCAATGGGACATGTAGCTAAAAACTGTTTCCTAAGAAAACCTCAAATTTGTGGTATTAAGAAAGCATATCTTTCAAAAGACATATATGATTCACCTAATTTTAAAAGAACAAAGCAAATATGGATACCCAGATCATTGCTAGCTAACACTCCTGGACCCAACAAAATATGGGTACCAAAGCAATTTGTTTGAATGTCTTTGCAGGTAGCAGGTCACCAGAGAAGAAAAGATATATGGTAAATGGACAGTGGCTACTCAAGACATATGAGTGGAAACACATTGAATTTTTCTTCACTCACTCAAAAGGAAGGAGGACTTGTCACATTTGGTGATAATGCCAAAGGAAAAATCATTGGCATTGGAACTGTTGGAAATCCAAAAACAGTCTCAATCAACAAAGTACAATATGTACAAGGACTAAAACACAATCTGATAAGTATATCTCAAATTTGTGATGATGGATATACTATTGATTTTACTAACAATTTTTGTACATTTTTGAAGATATACTGTTTAAATTTAAATCACCAAGAACTGAAAATGTCTATACATTGGATTTAAATTCCTTGTGTAAACAACAAGTAAACTACTTGACTACTAACGTAAGTGAATCCTAGATCTGGCATAGATGACTTGGTCATTAAAATGTATATTTTTTACATAATTTATCCAAGTAACATTTTGTTTCTGATTTACCTTGTCTCAAATTTGAATGTGACAGATTTTGTGAAGCATGTCAACTTGGCAAGAAACACAAATCATCCTTCAAATCTACTAATAAGGTTGATACATCTAAACCTCTAGAACTTATTTATATGGATTTGTTTGGACCTTCACAAGTAGCAAGCTTAGCTGGTAAATTATATGTATATGTTTTTATTTGATGACTATTCAAGATATACATGGATTTTCTTTTCGAAATTTAAAAATGAAGATTTTACTTTATTTGAAAGTTTCTGCAAATCTGTTCAAAATGAAAAAGATTTCAATATAATCTCATTAAGAAGTGATCATGGTGGAGAATTTGAGAATCTGGAATTTAATTCCTTTTTCACAAATATGGGTATTAAACACACCTTTTTTGCACCCTGAACACCTCAAAAAAAATGGGATTGTAGAAAGAAGAAATAGAAAAATTCAAGAAATGGATATAACTATGTTAAATGAATATAGCCTACCTAGATATTTCTGGAAAGAATCTGTGAATACATATTCTTATATAATTAATAGAGTTTTACTTAGACCTATTTTGAAAAAGACACCCTATGAACTATGAAATAACAAAAAACCTAAAGTAAATTACTTTAATGTTTTTGGATGCAAGGTTTATATCTTAAACACCAAGGATAATCGTGGTATGTTCTATCCAAAATCTGATGAAGGTATTTTCTTAGGATATTCTGCAACCTCCAAAGCTTATAGAGTTTATAATAAGAAGTCAAGGATTGTTGAAGAATCAGTTCATGTGAAATTTTATGAATCTGATCCTTTTGAGAAAAGGACAGAACAAATGGAAGAACTTGAATCTAATGACAAAATGATGCTTGATAATTTAAAGAATGATTTTGAAAATGATATAAAAGAAATTCAGTCCAGTTCGGAGGAACATGATACAGAAGAACCTTTAAATATTTTACCTAGACAGTCTAGAACCCTAAAGAATTATCCTTTAGAAACTATAATAGGTAACTTAGAAACTGGCGTTCAAACTAGAAGAAACTTAGAAAACCTATTGTAATTCTCTGCCTTCCTATCTCAACAAGAACCCAAGACAAAAGAAGATGCTTTATATGATGAAAGACGGGTAATAGCAATGCAAGATGAATTCAACCAGTTTAAAAGAAATGAAGTTTGAGATTTAGTTGAAATACCTAAGAATTATCCTATAATTGGAACCAAATGGGTTTTTAGAAATAAACAGGATGACCAAGGCACAATAACTAGAAATAAAGCAAGGTTATTAGCTAAAGGATATAATCAAGAAGAGGGAATATATTATGATTATACTTTTTCACCTGTAGCTAGGTTAGAAGCCATTAGAATCTTTTTAGCCTATGCATCTTATATGAATTTTAAATTATTTCAGATGGATGTCAAATCTACCTTTTTAAATATATATTTAATGGATGAAGTTTATGTTGAGAAACCTCCTGGTTTTGAAAACTCTCAAAAAACTAATTCTGTTTATAAACTTACTAAAGCTCTTTATGGCCTTAAACAAGCATCTAGAGCCTCGTATGAAAGATTATGTTATTTTTTTGGAAAAATGATTTTTCTATTGGTATGGAAGATCCAACACTATTTAAGAAAACTGTAAAAAATAATGTTTTATTGGTTCAAATTTATGTTGATGATGTAATATTTGGATCAACTAATAAAACTCTTTGTCATGAATTTTTAAAATTAATGCAAGAATAATTTTAAATGAGTATGATGGAAGAATTAAATTTCTTTTTGGGTCTTCAGATAATTCAAAAAGATTTTTGAAATGTTTTAAATGAAAGAAAATACATTACTGATTTACATAAGAAATTTGGACATGAGAACAAGAAGACGTTTTCAACTCATATGTGTACTAATATAAAACTTGATTTGGATAAAACTGGGAAATCAGTTGACAACAATTTACATAGAGGTATGATTGGTAGCTTGTTATATCTTACTGCTAGCAGACCAGATATAATGTATTTAGTATGTCTTTGTGCTAGATTTCAATCAAATCCTAAAGGATCCCATATAACTGCTATTAAAAGAATTTTTAGATATTTAAAAGGAACTGTTTTTCAATTTCTTCTTTATCCTAAAACTTATAATTTTAATTTGATTTCATATTCAGATTCTGACTTTGGATGTTGTAGATTAGATAGAAAAAGTACATTAGGTACATGTCACTTTTTAGGAAAGTCCTTAGTATCATGGTCTAGTAAGAAACAACATTCAGTTGCCCTATCAACAAATGAGGCAGAATATGTTTCTGCTGGCAGTTGCTATGCACAAGTGTTGTGGATGAAAAACACTCTTTTGGAATTTGGATTGAATTTTAATAATACACCTATTTTATGTGATAATACGAGTGCAATTAATAATTCAAAAAAATCCTATTAGTCATTCTATAACTAAGCACATTGATATAAGGCATCAACTTTTAAGAGATCATGTTATTAAAAAGGATATATTTTAAGAATTTATAAATACTGAAATTCAATTAGCAGATATTTTTACTAAACCTCTTCCCACTACAAGGATTGATTTTATTAAGGGGGAGCTAGGATTATTTAATTTTAAATAATTTTTTAATTTTTTTATGTAAATTTTATTTTGTTTATTTAATACTGTTTAATTTTTTCTTTCTTTCGTCGTATGAAAAAATTATTTGTTTTTAAATATATGTAATGATGAGTGATTACACGGGAATCAAGGCTGTCAGAGCCTTTTCTTCTTCTAAACCCTTTCACTTCTATCGAAACCCTTTTGAAATCCAAAACTCACACATCCTCTTCTGAAACCATAACCTTCGAACTTCTGAAACACTAACCTTCAATCCTTCAGAGACTCTCATAGGAATAGTAAGGACTAGAAGAGCCAGTGAGGCCGAGCAGACTAATTCCAAGAGACAACGCACTGAAGGAAAAAAAATCTTACATGGTAAGGTAATTGATCTTGACTGGTTATTTCAGATGAATCTATTGTTGAAGCAAGCACTGTCATTTTAGAATCTTGAACAGATGTTCAACAGCGAAAATACAGAATTTTTGTATGAATTCGAACTTAGATACTTCTACAAAGCTTTAAAGTTTAGTCTGGGTGACACCGAAGATAGAATTATGTCTAAAATAGAAGATAAGGATTTCTCAATTTCTTCAGTAGAGAATAGTCAGATTCTCAACTGCCCTCATGAGGGTGTTTTTCAATTTGACTTGAAGAATATTGGAGATTCTGTCCATAAATCCAAAGACATTTTGTCTTTTTATTTTGTACCAAGACAATAAAGAAAATGTTTTTTAAATATTTGGATCCTGATCAGATGATTTTGGTAAAATTTATTCAGATCTGAATAGCTCCACGGATGGAAGAAATGGAGAAGATTTTGAACCCTGATATGTATATAATGTTTCTTTTGATAAGTGATATTATGTTAAACTTTCCAAGATACATGATAAGGTATCTCAGTTATTGCTGTCAATGCGAGGCCGGGATTAATTTATCTCCCTTTGGTAGATTTATTTCTAAGCTTCTGTTTAAGAAAAACATGGTTAGATTAGTGGATGCAAGAGTTAACTATCATCAAATTAATATTTTTAATGCTGGAACCTTGAGGAAAGTTGGATATTTATGGAGCACAATTAAAGGAAATATTTTTACAGTAGGAGCTGAGGAAGACTCAGAGAGTACTCAGGCTCAACCTGCTAAGTCCAAGGAGGGACAAGCTAAATCTGGAGTCACCAATGTAGAAAAAAGGATTCTCTTTGAAGTGACAGATGTTGAAGAAGACTGAAGCCAGGACGGACTTCAATGAAGAAGAAAAAGACCAGTAAATGAGGAAGACTTCCACTGCTTTGGAAACTCCAACAGAACCATTATTTTCTTATTCTTTTGTGAGATAAGATGTTGTTGATAAAACCATGGAAGATGTTACTGAGATAATGGCTTGGGTAGAGAAATCAGGATCTCAAGAAGAAGCTCAAAGGGACAATCAGGAATAGATTGTTGCTGATGTTGATGTTTCACTTCAATAGGAACAGGAGATAGAGGCAGTGCCTGGTGAAGAAGTGGCCATATATCAGGATTCTTTTGAAGATATTGTTCTTCAAATTCCATTGGAAGACAATGATGCAGATAAAGGTGATGAGCATGCTTTTGAAGCTCAAACAGAGGTACTTCAAGAAGATTTATCTGTGGAGAAGTTCGAAAACTCTAACGAAAAATCTGTGGACCATCGTTCTCAGGACATGGAAAAAGAGAAATCTGATGTTGAATCATTTCCTTTGGTATTGCTGCATCAACCTGAGAATGTGAATCAAGAATAGGGTGCATCTGATTCATGGAAAGAAGAAGTTGAAGAACTATACAGAAATGTATCTCAATTGGAATCTGAGAATGCTTCTCTTAGAAATACTTTATACTTAGAACATCTGAAGTTTCAAAAGCTGAAAGAGTGTACAATTTCAAGGAAGGAAGTTGAAATGATTAAAGAATATATGCTAACTACTGTTACTCAATTAAAATATGAAATGGTTATGAAGTCAGATTTATCAGATCTGAAGTTGTTTATCGAGGACCAATTTGCATCAGTTGCAAATCATGCTGTTAGTGGATCAAGTTCAACACCTAATTTAATCATAAGGTTTCAGGCTATCACAGCTGCGTTGAGCAATATGAATGACATGATACAAGATATTCAATGTAACAGTTCTCCTTTGTTAGTGTTGCTGGACAATCAGAAATTCTTAGTGGATCAACTGACTTCTAGTGAACCATCAATCCGAATTTTGTTAGATCGGTTACCGGAGAAGCTGTCAATATTTGCTGAAAAAGAGGAAAGGATGCATGAGTTTTCCAGAGTCAATTTAATTGAAGATATTCATACGAATTAAGAGAATAGAGAGCTCATTATCATGCTTGGAGATGGGATGAGGAAGAGACTTCGGAACAGTTTATAGAAATGAAGTCTCCAATTCAGAAGGGATAGACCCTGTTTCCTATCTTACCCAAACCTTGATTCCTGTGTATATCATTGTCATGTATATACTACTTTTTTTGAATGAAAATTTTCTTCATTTTTTATTTTTCTCTTTCCTTATTTGTTTTACTGACTTTATTTTTAATATGCCAGTACTCCAGATTTAATTATTGATAAACAGTTCATAATAGCATTTACTAATAGTTCAGTGCAATATTAAACATGTTAAAATCCATGATTTTTCATTATTTTTGATATCACAAAAAGGCGAAGAATTTGGATAAACACAACATCAATATTTAGGGGGAGAATTCATTTTATTGAGGGAGAGAATTAGATGAGATATTAGGATTTATAATTATCTTTTTGGTGGATAAGATTTTATTAAAATCATTATAATGAATTTTGAAAGTTAATTTTGTTTTGTTTAAATAATTTTTATTATTTTATGGGTTTTGTGATGATCAAAAAGGGGGATATTGTTGAGAAAAGTGTTGTTTTCAAAAATGCGTATTAATGTTATTTAAAGGGGGAGGTTATTTAAAATAGTACTCTGTCTCTTTATGATAATTTTGATGCTCAAAAATACCCTTAGTTATTTTCTAATGATTTTACTTAGTATTTTGCAGGGGGTTATAAATTTATTTTACTCTTGAAATAACGAGAATTTATTACAAAGCGCGGAATCTGTTTTAACGCATTTTGGAAACACTGTTCACATCTTATGTAGATGAATATGCTGTGGAATCTGTTTTAGCACATTCTGGAATCACTGTTCATAACCTACGTGAATAAATGTAGCCTAAGGATGAAAAGTATGTATACATTTTGAGATAAGAGAAAAGTATGGTTAAACAACCATAAGTTTTCAGCAATGTATGGAAGAAGAACCTTACGTTAGGAAGGAACCCTACATTTTGGTTATCAGTAAAGTATGGAAGGAGAACGGTATGTAAATTCTAAAGGTTACATTTATTTCTCAAATGTATGGTTCATCAACATTACTTTTGTAAACAAACATACGTTCTTGGAAAAGTATGGATCAAGTAAATGTATGGATCTTTTACCGTACGTTTGAATGTTGAAGAAAAAGTTTGGATGTTCAACCCTACGTTTGATATCAACCTTACGTTATCGACCCTACGTTGGATATCTACCTTATGTTGTCAACCCTACGTTTGAAGAAAATGATATTAACCCTACGTTTGGAGGCCACGTCATCAACCTTACGTTTGGCATCGGAATTTTCGGCAGACGGTATTTTTTGTACAACGATCAGTAAGCTGATTTCTGGGCGGATTTCAAGCCTGATTTAAAGTCGTTTTTAAATTATGACTTTGACTGATTCAAACCCATTTTATTAATGGATTTATGATCGAATTTAAAGGATCTTTTTATGCTGAGTCATAAGGGATGTTATGACTTCTCTGTAAATTCTAGTTTTTGAATATCGCAAATCAGAAGGTGACTTTTATGGATCTAAATGTGCAGAAGATATGATTTATTATATATGCTCTCCCTGAAACACAAAAAAGTATGGTATGATCGATCTATTATTGAAAAAGGTGGAAAACAGAGATTGCAACAATTCACGATTGATCTGCTGATTCAATAGGAGCGTAAAAGCTCTGTTTGTTCAAGAAGAAGGAACTCAATAGAAGATTCACCTGTTCTACATCGAATATCTACTGTGGATATACTAATATTGAGGTTGTGAACTATATTTATATATCTACTACAACTAGATCTACTCATAACTGGTTTGTCTTGAAGATCTATATTTCTAGAGACTACGATCCATCTGCTATAAACTGCATTCTGTTCCAATTGTGAAGATCAACTGGAAATTTCTTTCTGAAATTATTTTTATTCTTGAGTAACCAGCTTCTCGTTCTAAGCTGTGTAGGTTCATGTTTGAACCAGAAGGCTTTTTTTTCCTTGGATTGTAAAGGTGTCAACTGCCTATACTCAGTTGTGAATCGGTCTATGGAAAAGAAGACCAGATAGTGGAAATCACCATGCTCGTGGAGAAGAGTGTGGTGGAGTGGACTAGTGGATTTCTGTTCCCCGAACCACTATACATCTTTGTGTCGGTGTTTTTACATTTTCCGCTGCACGATCAAATCTCAAAAATATTAAAGGAAAAAACTTGTTGAAAGGAATTGTTATTGAAAAATTTCAAATGACACAATTCACCCCCCCCCCTCTTGTGTATAATCTATAGATTCAGATCCAACAAAATCATCTAGCCACTGGAGAGATTAGAGGTGATCACTAGTTGTGGTGATTATATGTTATTTTTGAGTTTTAAATTTAAATAAAAATAATATTTTTACTATTTTAATTTTAAAGTTCAATTAATGGAGTCATATAAGGTAATGAAATCTTAGACACAAGTTGAGAGTCTGGCTGAGACAGATGGTTAGACTAGTGCCCCAGATTTGATGAGGTTTTATGGACGCAGGTGACCCAATATGCATTTGAGAAAGGTGGAGTTGTTGGTATTAGCTCTCAATTGACCCCTGTGGGTTTTTATAGAACCTATGTGATGCTGGAATCCGACTCGAGAGGATCTCACTAATAGTTATCATCATCTCATGCACAGTATTATGAGCAACTGCGAGCTCACAATTATCTTATGGAGACACAATATAGGGAGAACTAGGTGAGGCGTTAGTGGCAGTAGTAGTAGTAGAAAAAGTTCTTACCATAGTAGTACCCATAGGAGGAGATGTAGGATGATATGCATCAATGGTGGTAGTAGCAAGAGCTAGAGAAGACAAAGTACATGCGGCATCTGACTCGTAGTTTAACGATGGAGTTCCCTCCACCATCTCCTCAAACTCCTCGAGATTACCCCCCTCTGTGATGTATTTTATTTATAATGAAACATTGGAATTTTTTTAATATTAACTATTTATGGTTTTACATAATGTGTTTTTTATATTTTCTAAAATATTAATATTTTTTAATATTTTTATTTATTTATTATATTTATTATTTTATTAATAAATATATATTATTAATATTTTTAATACTCATGTTTTAATTACATAACTTATATAAGTATTATTATTTAATTAATATTAATAATAATATTATTATATGATTTAATTATATTATAATTAATTTTATTTTATGAATACTAATATTATTATTTTATTTATATAAATATTATGTAATAATTATTTCTTATAAACAATATTCTTATATTAATATTCATATAACTATTTTGATTATATTAATATTATATTAATACAAATACAAATTAATTTAATTATAATTTAATTTTTTTAGTATTTGCAACACGCCTTTCGCAAATACAAATTGCAACGGTTCATCACAAAAAGTTTGTTTTTTTATATTTTCAGTGGTATTTATGATTGTCCATCACAAATAAAAATTTCAATGGTCCATTTCGAAAATATGAAATATAGGAAATTATTTGTGACAGGTGGTTGGCCCGTCGTAATATAGTTTCCTAAAAATTCACTGAATAATTTTTTTTGCAACAGTGCTACTACCTGTCGCAAATAATAACCTTTTGCGATGGATTGTCACAAAATTTAATATTTGCGATTCCATTTTCTACTACAGGTGATTTACCTTGGGACCCCATCGTAGAAGACCATTTACGAGAGGAACCCATGGCAATAATCCATATTCTTAGTAGTGGAAATGATACCATGAAACAACCACAACTAGCTCCTAAAAACCTTTTAGGAGAGATACCTCTCAAAATATATTGATCCATGACGTGAAAAAAGAGAATGAAATATCATAAAAAAAGGGGTACAACCAGAAAATCATCATCATTACAGGTGATGATCTAAACACCAAACAACTCTGATTATTGAGCACATATCTATGAAATATGGACCTTTGTACTCTACTCTTCGCCCATGTTCCCACACATGATAGGAATGGAGAATACACCACATCTACAACACACATTCACCTGGAGGACCTGAATATCTATTATATTCTCCATGAAGGTCGCATCATCGTCAACATCTATCTCACCCAAAATGATGAAAAAAGAGTCTTCATAAGATTACAATAGGCTAAAACACATGAAAAACATCATTTATCCAACTAATTTGTGGCAACGAACTACATGATAATACATTGTTCCTACCCAATCCAACACCTAAAAGTCACAAATAACTAGGTAGAAATCATACATCCACTACTATTACGTAGCTTTCCATGATTGGGAACCACCTTCAAGAAACCCATTATTCCTAACATTCAACTATAGAGGCCTTCTCTTACGATCAACATATGATTTCTAGTGATCATGTTCTGCCATCATCCTATTGTAAATTGTATGAACCTCATCTATCATGTTCTATACCAATTTCACCCCTAAAATTCAAAACCCTCAAATCCCTATCCAACACATTAGAAAACTACAAGTTAAACCATGAAAGGATTAAAATTACACTATATCGATGGTGGTGTGAAATAATTGTTGAAGGAGAACACTACCAGGGGAAGGTGCCTCATCCAAGAACATAAAAAATCTAGGAAACAAGAGCACTACATATCTTCATGAGTATGGATGGTCTGGTATGTATGACTATCTTTCTATGGATGCAATCTTGTTATTTGGAATAGATGAGAACCAAAATAATATTGCAGACCTCTCATAACCTTTGAAGTAAAACAAAAATGTCGATCAAAATTGATCATCCTTTGGACTCTATGGAGTCTCACCACCATATCTAGATAATAAATAAAAAAAATGACATATCATGACTCCATGCTATCCATAAAGCGGGATTATTTCAACTAGTGATCCACCACTACCTATATATCATCATGGTCTCCCTGGGCACATGGAAGACCGATAAAAACATCCATTACAAGATCCTTCAAGTCCCACTGTGGAACCTATAACTACTAAATAATACCATCAACAACATGTTTCATAACCTTTATATTCTGGAATACCAATCATCGAGACACAAAAAATAAATTATAATGCTTTAAACTAGGCCAATAAAACTATATCCTAAATTCCTGTTACATCTTCTTCATGCCAAGATGTACCCCTAAGGGAAAACTATGAAAGTCTTTGATAAATGGCTCACACATCACCAAAGGAAAGAGTATTCTTTTGGGGAATATGTCCTAGTGTTTTATAACCTCATTCCTTAGAATTTTATGATCAGTGAAGACCACAAAGTGCTCGATGATGAGGTAATTTATCCAAAACACCCTGCAGATTATAACTGCTAAAAACTCCAGAACATCAGTTGCCTATTTATGTATGTTAGGGGTATAATTTATGAGACCCCAAAGAAACATCTAATAAATAATTTCTAAGAACATATCACAACCCAAAACATTATAAGTCATTTAACTACAAGAACTAAATTCCTAATGTTTGCAGAAAATGTACTAGATCACCAACCAACATATCCTTTAGATATTGAAAAGATGATTCAAATTAATTATACCACAAGAATTCTAAATCCATTCTCTCCAACATAGTTAGAGGATTCAAAACCAAAGATAAACCATGATTGAAACTCCTAAAATAGGAAAACAACACCAAATAAATTATGAACCTCCACCACGTTCTTGGGGGTTGCCCAGAACAAAACTACAACTAACATTGATGGATCCATAGTTACTTCTTGATGGGAAACAACACTCCCAATGAAACAGTATTCTTGACCCCAAAACTCATAGTTTGGAAACTTCCCAAATTGCTTCTTATGATGATGAACTCCAAAATTGGCATTCAAATGCTTTATATTATCCTCTTAAGACACTAATTACCCAAGGATTTCATCGAATAGAACCACCACAAATATATTTTGGAAATCAGATAACAATGATATCATCAAACCCATGAACCGAATTGGATGAATCATTCCATTAAATGGATCACAACGAACTCATAATTCCCATGAAAACAACAAAAAAGAGTCTTTATAAAATCATCATCTTTGAAATGCATATGATTTTACCATGACTGCAATTTAATATTCATTAATCAACATGAGAACTTTAGTTCATTAAAAAATCATCAATCTATGGAAGAGGATATTATGCATTGACATTAAATTGGATCAAGATAAAATAATCAATAGACAACAAAAAAATTTCATCATCCTTATATATATATAAACTCCTGCACCCCACAATGACACACATAGCTGACTAATACCACACTACAAAAAACCTCTAAGCTGTGGACACAACTCTTGAAACACATAAGGAACCATCCTATACAGAGACAACAAGATAGGATACACACCAGGATATAGCTTGATCATTAACATGATCTCTCTTCGAGGGTTTAACACTACAACCTCCATGGTAAATACATTAGCGAACTCTTCCATGACCCTAGGATACACTGATTTCTGATCTTATGATGATCATAGTATTAGCTTTTCCATGAAGGTTGATAAGGATGGGTCACACATTTGAGCCATTTGATGGTCTCTCTCTCCATAAAAAACTGATAGCTCTCCATCTTCATCGAATAAAACAACTTTCAACCTGATGAAATCCACGATAGCATAAAATAAATTCAAATAAGTCATACTGAGGATGACATCATATAGTTGTATCCATAAACATAGGAAATATCAATAATAGTTGTTTTTACCAAACACTAGCTTACAGTCTCTACATGGTTTAAACAAGTCAACTCAACATCTAATTGGCATAATTAATGCCAATGGAAATGGAAGTATCTCTTCCTCATGTACCAAAGCATAGACAAGGAAAGGTGATATGAGGGAATGAATATCACCTAAAACAAGCAGGACATACACCCAATTATAAAAACTGAAAAGTGTACATCAAAGGAAGTCTGGCATACCTAGTGATGGAAAAACAAATGCATGAATCTGAAAAAAAAACTTTCTTCATAGACTCTTTGACTATAATTGCAAACAACACCACGAATGACATATATTCTCTGTGGAAGGGGAGTATCCTGGGGTTGTCACCTGCCTACTCTTCTATCTCACTAATTATCAAATATTGCTATAATATACCTCCAGTACCATGGCTAGAGCTTTCACAATAGAGGACCTTGAATTGGATCAATTTTCACATGCTGGCTCTTGATAAAGATTTTTCACTCTCATCTCTGTTAAACCCAACCTCCATATGAGAAAAACACTCTAATATATTATCATAGGACTAAGAGCTTCTACCCCTGATGAAATGAGACATTAAGGGATGATACCTATCTTTGAATGATTGGATGATCTTCTATACAATAAGCTAAAAAAATAGACCACAAGTATACTTCATGAAAAATATAACGACTCTCATCTCCTGACGATATAGTTCATGTTAATATACACTTGATTACCTCTCCAATCTTTATCAATTCAAGACATGTCTTCAGTATAAGTGGTGTCACCTAGCACAAGATATATGGATGAAACAACTCCTCAAAATTCCACGCACTGTAAACCTCTTCCAGCAATAGGTCTGAAGCATATCAAAAAAAGTTTCAAAAATGGATCCCAAATTCTCCTATAATTGAACTCCCCTGCCAAAGGGTAAGAATCTCATCGTGAATGGCCACATTTGTGATCAAAGAAAGAAACTTGGATCTGAACTGTTTGGTAATCCTCCCATGATAATGTTGACTCCTCGTGATCTTCATGGAAAAGGAACCACCACTACCTCACTACTCCATGAATCATCATCACATTAAACAATAAACAGTGCTTCTTCCGAAAATGATCGAATAGAATGATATCTCAATTTACTCTAACATGTATTTTGTGACTGCATCTCAAATGGATCCCTCATTTTTCTATAATCTCTAGAACTGAAAATCTCATTTTCATCCTCTATGTGTCATCATCGTCTACCTCTAATATGTGGAATCTTCTTGCCGAACCTTTTGAACAAATTTGATGACAACCGAATGAGGACATCAACAATGATTCATAAATAGAAATGAAAAAACAAGGGTAGATCCTAAAACTGGGATATGAAAGATCTTAACATTGATTAATTATTTTATTATATTCATTTTCAATTTTATGTATCACAAGGTCTATCCATTCAAACAAAGTCACAAAAAAGAATGATGCATGACCCTTTCCAATATATCTACTCTGCAACTTTTATCACATCATTTAGTAGTCATAGTAAGTTTAATTTTCTATGAAACAGAGCATAGGGGGTCTTAAATAATCTTTTATTAGCCGGTGTCCCAAGTCCACAAAGAATTATAAACATAGTTTACCTCATTGTAGTACAAACCAATTCAACCTCACCAATTCCAAACTCCAAACTCCATTATATCCCCCATCTAAACCTCCCATAACACAATATAATGGCCCAATCGTCAAATATTATACCATAATTAGCATAAAATGGGATAAGATATATATTTACCCTTATTTCCTCTCTCTATTAGGCCCCAGGTTAGAGACTATCACCTAGGGTATCATAAACAGACATATTGGAGACATTACCCTCTCAGAGAACACATGAGGAAGAGAGAGATAAGAGATAAAACCACCACATCATTCCCATACTACATTTTAATATAATATTCAATGTAAATATATGCAATGTAATGTAAAAACTTCTACAATTTAATGGGGGGAACTGCATGTACCAAATGAAAAGTAAAGACGGTAGGAACCACAAAGCCCAAACAACTCATACAACCCACAAGATAATTGTAAGAAGCCTAATATCAAACCTTCTTTAACTAAACTAAATACATTTTATATATACATAGAGAGGGTATAATAGTATACCAATTAGGATTCTCCATAGAACAACTAGTGAAAATTTAATCAAATCACACCAAGGAATATTAAACAACAAGTGAAACTAAATCAACATGTAAAATGGTATATTAATAGTAGAACATCACTCTGGTTACTATAACAATGTATCACATACCAAATCATATAATATTACAATGAATTTCAAGCATAACTCATTACCACATTGTTACTTATTTACTTATGTTTCCCAATATCACATGTCCTGAGCATATCACTCTAAAAATCACTTCATAAGGACACCTATGAAAGGCACAAAAACATGCACCTCATGAAAATATCAACCATGTACACATAAAAAAACATAACCATGTTGATTCCAACAGCCCCCGAAGCATTTAGAACATGTGCCAAACATCATGTATTATACCTCAATCCATTTAGTCCCATAATATGAGTAAGGATCCTCACGAAATCACATACGATACATGTTACACCTAAATCATTCCATAGAAATATATATCTAGAATATATGTTTTTAAAAGAACCATAAGTAATTAAAACCATCTATACACATATATGCAGAAATGCATCGACGGTGCATATCAACACATGTAAATAACAAGAGAAGTGTGTGGAGACAAATGAGGTAGTTAGTCATCCATCCTCCCACTGGGATATTGGGGAGAACACCATCCAGGGATTAGAATCCCTAGTGTGCCATTATCCATAACTTATAAGGTGGATTAAGATATAGAAACAAAAAATCAGCATGATATAATATAGATTAAAACCATAATATGGGAAAAACCTAGTCTCAAACACATCAACTGCTAACATATTTTTTATTGCTGGTTTCCACTGCTTAGAGTAGATATCCTATAATCACCCAACCATTTAAATAGATATGTCAATTCACATTATCACCTTTTTTCAGTTTCCAATTTCATAAATTATTTTTTAACAATTAATTAACAATTTTAATTTTCCACATTTCATTACATTAGAATAAGAAAAGAAACATTCCCACCATGAACAACAAAATAGAGTCTGTCTTCTCTCAGACTTATAACCTAATCATTATATCCCAGAAATATCCAGCCCGTGGTTTAAAATATTTATCATTTTTTTAACAACATCAACACTTTCCATATATCCAGTTATTTTAAAAAACAGCGTAGACTCCAAAACACAAGAGGTTCTGTATGGTGAGTAGATAAAATACCTATTGAATCTTCGTCACCTATATATGGATCATATATTCATCCAACCATGAGATTCTAAACATGGATATCACTTGTAATACCCCATGCATCTCCACCTCTCTTTGATTTTCTGTTAGAAAAACCATATAAATCATGTAGTGGGAAGTATATTTTAGGTAATCATTCAATAGATTCAAAAAATAATATAACACTCATATAAATGGGTAATCCCAAATTCAACCCATTTTATCAATACTTTTTCCCTCCTCAACACCCACAATCATGTACTGATGCATTTTTCTACTCTGTGAATCAATTAAGGCCACAAACATCCCGGAATCCCTACCCCCATTGTCTATAATATCACTCCAGGATTAGCCATCCTATGCTCACATCACATCAGGGCCACCCTTACAACTAAAATCCACAAGAGACCTCCTTGGACAACTATATCACAAGCATCAGGAAACAACCATAGAAAATAGTATCTTGGCCCTATAAACATGAATTTATAATTCACACACAAGAACCTCTCATAGATACAAAGTGGATGAAACTTGGACATTTCAAGCATGTATGAAACTCAGCCCCTATAAATTCATTATATTTTATTAGATAATCAGTTCATATTCCATCTTGAAATAACTGATTCATTAATCACATGTTCTCACCATAGAAAACCTGTGCAACAAACTATCACATGCTATCAATAATTAATTAAAAATAATAATATAAAATTCCATTAAATAATTTATCAAAATGAATCAATAATCTTTTGGTTCTATACTAAATTTTATTAAACATGAATATTAAAATAAATTCTATTATCAATAGTTTTCATTAACCACATCTATATTCATTAATAAATCATATTTCCATTTAGCTAATTAATTATAAATTCACTCCGATTGAACGTTATTTTCCACTTTCTATCAAGAAAAACATGCTAAACAATGAATTGAGTAGATAACACACTATCTAGAAAATCAAGGGGAAAACATTATCACAATATCAGGAAAAACATCATTATTTGAATGATACCAACTCATTAATTCAGTTCAAATAATTAGTAGGTTAATCTTGTTCTGACCCAAGGGGATGAAACATGATAACAATTCTATTTTATATAAATAAATTTTGAATAAATCATTACCCTACCTCAAAAGGTCTTCATGGTTACATTCATTAGGATAGATCAACAGAACGGATCTCAAATCACCCCTCCCATAATATCTATATCAATATGAGGATGCAACATCACCACTGCATAAACATGAATAGATGGACACCCAATTAAAACCATGAGATATAAAATGAAAAAAAACATAGAAAAAATATACTAGAAGAATGAGATTAAACCTATATAAACTGCTAGAATATGAATGAAAAACAATATGTGGATCAATTCAAATCACCATATATCCAAGATGGTACCCAAGGTTCAATCCCCCTAAAAGAGATATCCTAGGCACATATGAGGGGATTATTAGTCATATGATATTATAGGTAGAGAAAAATAAGTGTTAGGGTTTGACAACCCTAGTGGCTAGAATGTTTTAAACCATTACACCATTAGGGGATTACATAATCTGAAATCCTCGTTCACAACATGTAATTCCTGGAGATCATTTTCCACTGAAAACAATCTCTTTTCATAGTTATTTTATTATCTGAAAAAACAAAATATTAAAAATTTTGAACACAAATTTATTGTCATGTAACTATTCATGAGGTGGAATACAAACCTACTTATAGCCTATTAGGATTGAAAAACTCCAGACATCATGCAAGTCCCCTTTAGGCACCTCAAGCATGTGAAATACCCTAAGGGTTGACCCTCATAGATCATAACCCTAATTTTTTTGGGATGCACAAGGTATTGGTTTGATGGAAATCCCTTTTAAATAATATCCTTGACCACTATTTTTGTAATAGTTAGGCCACACATCAATGAGAGACGCTTTCTTAATAAGAGTGCCCCAACACAGATCTCTACTACTGCAACATTTCTAATATTTTTTCAGTATTCTTCTCTATATCATTTTTTCAAGCATGAATGGGTTATTTAATATTGTCCTGTAAATAATTATGATTGGGGAATGGTTATTTGGTGGTGTAGTTACATTTATTGAAATTAATTATATGATTTCATATTTTTGGTTCATTTCCCTATCATTATTTACTCTTCTGGAATAAAATGGGGAGTATAGTTAGGAATTGGGATTACTATGTTTCATTATTTGATCGTGAAAATTGATTTAGTTAATTTAATACCATTAATTAATGTGAGTAATTGTTTTTATACTTCTTCCTTGAAAATTGGGGTTGTTAGTTCTCTATGTTATAATAATGGTTTAGGTTACCCACACTTTGTAATTGGAAGTACATATCCATGAGAAAATGAAAGTATTTTATAAAGAACATTTACCATGACCATTGGACTCTCGTGAACCTGGTTCTGATGGATTTTCTATTGTTAATTAATTTATTCAAACCATATCAACCCATGATTTTGGATTCATTTCATCCCAACACCAATTTAATATTTTTTCCTACCATTCTCCACACAAATCGAATTCTCAATAGTTTAGACTCAAATTTTTAAAAATGAAATTTAATTAGTCATAAATTAATTCAATACTATTTTATTGAACCCAATCATTATGGTTTTAACCTTGGACATTCATTTCTTATACCAAACATTACCATAGAGGTTTTATTTATTTTTTAATAAATTTCATAATTAATTATCCTTTCAGGAATATAGGAAACCCTTTATGATATATGTTATTTTTGACTGTATCAAATGATAATGTATTTACTAATCTTGAATGGGTTCTTCATTTACAAATGTTTTGGTTGTTAAAATAGTGGGAGTATGTTTAGAGCCAAATATAATCAATTTATAACAACAAAATAGAAGAAATTAATCAGCTAAAAATTGACATAAAATTTAGTATTTTGTATGTCACACATCTCTATGGACTTAAATTAAATTTACTATGAATAATGGATTCACATATTTTATTATTCCATGAATTTTACATGAAACCATTATTACATTAACGTCATAAGTATATATAACTTTTTACGAATTAATTCAACATGAATTGTAACCTAATTATTATTAAATAGTGGGATTCTATATATAATATACTTCATTGTTTAAATATCCATCATCTCATCATTCTGTCCACGAATTTCCTTGACGTTGTAAATGATTTTATTGAATAACACATTAATTTTTTCAAAGGGATTCATATTCATATATCCAAATCACGACAAATAACCTAGAAAATGCCTTTATTCATTTCCTTCACCATCATATATAATATAAAAGTATTTCATATCACATCAGTAGTTTCAAAAAATATCACATTCATATAAATATAATTAGACAATGCTCTGAATAAACTATTTTAAAAATTTCTTCATTGTTATGTAATTTATAATAAACATCTGTAATACAAAAGTCAAATTAATTTCCCAATTGTATTTTTTGAAGTGATATAAATAACCCCTCTTGTTTGATAGACCATATATGTGATATCATTCAATTCATAAGGATATTAAAATTACAAGCATGAAAAGATTTATTTATGTGATGTTGATAATGTTATATATGTAAATAAAATTCAAATGATAAATGAAGCATGATATGAATTGTTTTTTTCTATTAAAACTTATTGTGAACACATAATCGTATAAATACTAGAAGACGAGAGAATTAGGTTGTAATATTTATCTCTTAGTCTTTAGATAGATTTTTTCTTATCATGTAATGGAAAATGTTAACATGAACATTTAATGGATAAATTATAATCATCTATATATAAAATGAACAAGTGTCTCTATATGAAAATATGTTTATTCACCAGTATGGTAAATAAAAAATGGCACATATCAACTATATATGTTTGAAATGGACCATTTGATATTTGATAATTCATTGGGATGAGTGAATTAGTAATTTAAATTCTATATATATTTCTCCATTAAACAACCAAATAATTAATTAAAAGTAATATACGATGTCACTCTCCAACATATACACAAAAACACAGGCCCAAACTCAGTAAGACCAATTAATTTTAAACATTTTTCCACTCCAAATTATAGGATATATCTATTTTTTAATATTATAAAACAATTAATAACATATTGATAGTTTTTTAATTTTACTCATACAATGATTGAGGTTTATAAATTTATTGATGATATATAATATGATATTAGAAATTACGGAATTTTCTCCAAATAAAAAATCGACATATTATTTAAAATATGTTCATGAAGTGAGTCTTCAAGAAAAGTAAAAAACCCTAAATTTATTAATGTTATTCATATAATTATTATCATATAGTTTATATTCATATTATATTATTATTTCATATTATACATTATGAATATAAGCTTTTATCATACTTCCCCTATGATTCTATTATTTAGCTAGTCTTCTTTTTGAAAATCATAAAATTTCAAATTCGATTGATTTTTAAATTAAAATTCTAAATATTTAAAGTACTTCAAATTATAATTACTCATTCATAATCAGGATATCATTACATGTATTCGAATTAAACATGATTTAGTTTGGGGCATGGTAATATTTTTTTGGAATTTTTCATTGTGTCGGCGAATAAGACACCTCATAAAATCCCCTTAAAACTATGTCTTTCCCTTTTGTAAGAATTTCTAATTGATAAAAATGGAATTCCAAAATTTAGTAGTTCATATAAAATTATTAAATAATTTTTAACCATTATATAACATCTCATTAAAATATGAACATGAATTTTATTTATTCTTTTTCAATTTATATTCTAGTGTATCAATCGATATTCGCATTACATAGTACTATACACATTATTAAAGATGATTTTTATTTCACACAGTGGAGTGTTCATTCTATGAAATGAAATTTTCATCTACTTCATTACTAATAAAAATATATTCTTCTAAAATTTTTATTTAACTTCCTTGAGATAATCAATTTCCTTACCCTTGAATATGGGTCTCAGCTTTTTAGGAATTTCTTAAAATAGAAATATAAGATGGTCCATAGTGTAGTGGATCATCTTATTGATCCATATTCAAGCCATATATTAATAATCAAATTTAACTAATTATTTTAAATAATGGATCCTTCTTCACCTTCAAATGCTTTAATACATCACTGTATATAATGATTACCCATTTAAAGCATATTGTTCCCAAATATAATTTTTTTTGAAAAGATCTATTACCAATATGAAATCATGGTTTATATTCATGGTATACACCCAAATGTGTTCTATACTATTGTATTTCATATCCATGTCTCAAATAATATTACTATAATTCAACTTTTTATGTCATAAAAATTGATTATTAATTCAAAAATCAACATAATAACTTTTAGTATTCTCTATAATGTATAAAAGAAAATTTAAATTAATTATTTTCCAAATAAAATCTTAACACCTACATGTCATTAAATAGACATAAAAAACGAATCAAATTTATTGATAATTTAAAAAAATGTATTTCAGAATAAATTCTATATGATTTAAATTTGGGCTAATGTTTGCACAAAATAATTTACACTTAATCTATAAAAAGTACCCACCCAGTATGGTCCTTCAATGAACAATATCTCGACAAACACCATCTATTTGGTCATTTTTTATGATCTCAATAACTATGTATCTTAATAATAACCCCATATATTTTGTTCCCAATAATATATATGAACACATAACACCCTATGAATAGTGTGTTGAATCAGAGTGTCATCATTTTCTTTCAAATAAACATATATTATTCACATATTGGTAGGAACATATTTAACCTATCTAGTATGAATTCATAGAAATAAAACATTCTCATGAAAATAGAAGTCGCATAAAATTTTCTAGGTTCACCACCATAGGATACTCTATGAATCATAATCCAAAATTCTGTTTTTCATACCAAAATCAAATAATATTCAATATTTTTGGAAGAGAAAATATCATACATTGTATCTCTATGGCAAGAAAAATGCCATTATATGATTTTAGTGATAATACACTATCTTTATTTATAGATTTAATCGAGTCCCTCTAGATTTGTACGTTGGGTGAAGTCTCACTTCTTTTAATGACTTGATGATCACATAATCAGATTTAAATTTAAGTCTTTGTCCTAGACTAACAAAAGACTATTCTTGCATCTAAGACCTGAGTTATTACACATTAAATCACTATTAAAATAATCTAGGCATTCAAAAACAGATGTCTTTGATGCTCCTTAATGATGATTACAACAATCATGAATAAATCTCTCATTTTCAAACATTATGCCAAAATGGGATGACCTGTCATCATAAACATAATTTTCCATGATACCTAATATATGGTCAATATTATGTATGAACGATTATGATGATCAAGAAAACAATAAAATCATTTTCTTTAAAATCCCACATCCTTGACATATTCAATAAGATTTATTATTTATTCCAAATATACTTCTTGTAATGAAATGGGGGTAGAATTTTATTTATGAGCTTGAAGTTTCATGAATATCCCATACCTCTTGAATATTTTACAGTGAACCTCAAAAAACATGTTAAAAATTATTATTCATTCTTGATGATCTACTGATTGTTAATCCATTCAGGGATATTCTTTCGTTATGGGGTTAACCGTCAAACCTTTCCACATTCATGATAATCCACTTATCATAGTGATAGATATTACTATAAACATATCACTACAATGGTGATATCTATACACAATTCACCACATCTTAGAATCATTTAAATTTTTTGAAACCCAACAAGAATTAAAACCCTAACATTTAAAAAATCATTGATCATTATAATGAGGATTGAAAACCAATAGTAACTAGACTCAATATCTCCCTTTAGGTTTGTTTTAAATCTTAATATATGATAATTAAATAACTAGCCACTATTAAAAAACATATGTGATAAAAAATAATTTAAAAATGTTTGTTAACATGTCTAAAGATAATTTTAGCATAAAAAATAGAGGATGTATGAATTAAGATGTCATATTTTGGAATGTATACAGATGTACCAGATATGATATAACTATTTAAGTGTTTTGGAATGCATCAAAATTTCTATGAAATTCTCTATATATTTCCTCATAACACCCAATTATCATCATGTCATTGTGTCATAGTAGCATTGCATAGTATTTCCTCATTACACCAAATTCTCATCGTGACACCAAAAGCATTACAAGGTTTGAAAAAAACTAGACACAAAGACACCTTTATAAAATTTATTTTCTCCACCCCCCCATTTTAGAGAAACCCATTGAAAAATTATTTCTACTTATATATTTTATAAAAACTCCCCTTGATTGTATCCCCAAAATTAACCTATATCATATCCACAAATAGAATAAAATTTTATAAAAATGGTAGAGGAGAAGCAATAGTAACCACATCATGTAATAAGATTGACTGAGTACTGAGGTTAAACAGTTGTTTATCAAACACATATATTACCAACAACATTGTCATATTTTCAACCACATGGTAATTATTAACAAAATTGACCATTTTAATAATACATTGTAATATTTTCTGATGATGAAATGGTTTCTGATATCAATATGTATTGTATAGAGTACTGAATATGATTCATCATCAGACTTATTTTTCTCCTAATATTATAGTGAATCATTCATTACTATTTCAAAAAATTAATAATGTATATATATCGATTGTTTTTCGATAATATATGGGTGCATGCCTTTATTGTAACATCCTAGATAAATAAGGAATAAGAAACTTTTCATAATTGTTAATATTTTTGAATTAACTATTAATTTTACATTAAAGGGGATGCTATGTTCGATGGCGTACCCGATACGCAACAATAGGTTTCTTTGAAATCATACATTGCACACTAATAATATAATATTAGTATTTTTAAATGGTAGTTAATGCGTAGCTGTTGTATTGGTGGGAATTAATATAACTAACTGAAATATTATTATATAAGTTTGTTAAATGTATTTACATTTATCCAATAAAAGTTAGAGGCTTAAAATAAGAATGAATCTAATTTTATGAATAATTTACATTAAAAGGTTGATTTACCACCTTTTATTGGATAACCCTCTTTAAATATTGTTTTGGTCACTTTAATACATTTAAATTGACCATATAAAATCCTTTTTTAGAATGGGGACATCAAAATTTACTTTCTGTAACTTTTTTTAATTTTTCTGATAAAGTTCATTTTTTGATGAATAGTGAAAAATACTGTATTTTTATTCCAAAGTGACTTTTAATATAATATATTCATATGGTAATATTTTATATTTAGTTGTTTCTAATATTTAATTAGAATATATTTTTACCATTTAATATAATTTTAGTCATTGGAAATAATTTCATTTTGAAATTGCACATAAACAATAGTCAATATTTTGATAGTTATTATTTCTTAAAAACAAGCTATTTGTTTTGACAACAAGAATTAATATAAAATTAATTAATGCTAATTCTATGTTTTGAATTATTTAAAATAGACATAATTTTTTTGTTCAGAATATCAAATATTTCATATGCTGAAATTTTGGTATTTTTCTGAAAACATCAATTTTTGATGAATAGTGAAACCACATAGTAGTAGTTAAAAAACTGACTTTTTCAATTAAATGAAATTTTACCGCTTCTGTGAATTGAATTTAGAAATTCTGACAAACGTGGTTTTAATTAGTATGTAAAACTTTGTTCAACAAGATGAAAATAATTTTAGTTAAATAATAACTTTTGACTTTTATTTACCGTGGTTAAAGGTAAATAGGGTAATTCAAGGTAAAAATAATATTATAATAATTCAAAATTACCTTAACATTTTCCCAAACCTTATTGGTTGAGTCATTTACGACCATGATAATCTTTTGCCCGATTTTGGGACAACATTGAGCCACTTGAAATTCAAAATTACAATTTAGATTAATTAATCTAAAGTAAAGGAAAAATGACAAAAGAAAATATCTTTTATTTAATTAATTTTTACAAGAGGTTATTTAGATTATCTTTTCTATTATAAATATTCATTGGAAAGATTAAAATATTTCCTACATCATGATATATTTTTTATAATTTGAAGATATAAAAATATTTAAATTATTTATGACACAATAACGATGCAGTATTTACCTCATTAATAAACGATTTAAGTAAATTAGATTATAATTATTAAAATAACATCAAAAATATGACCAATTATTATTGGATGATTTTATTTAGACCATGAGTCATCTTATATTAGACTTTAGTTAGTTATGGACTTTTAGAAATTGAATATAATTATATAATAAAATAATATTTTTATACATTCATAAAGAGCCCCTCCCCCTTATAAAAGGACACCACTTCAATCCAATTCCTCACATATCTCATGCCTTTTGGCTCATCCAAACCAGAGGAAGTGACCCAAATTAAAGGTAACGGTTATTCTTAACTTCTTTTATTTTATTTTACTTCTCCGACCCATAAACTCTTTTTATTATTTTCTTTTATAACAACACCAGTATCCTAAATATAGTAGGGTGTTGTTTTGAAATGGATTTTAACTACACATACACACACCTCCACCTAATGGGTGAAGAACACAATGTTTCTTTGGATGGAAAACTAACGCCTCATGAAATGATGATTGTTCGATTATCCCCTATCGCCTCTCATGGTGGGCATTAAGATGGAACTATATTTATATATGATAATTTATTATGTTTATATTCTCTTTATTCTTCTGTATTTTACATTTATAGCCTACCATTATGGATTCCATTAAGGGTAAATGTGATCATTTCATTCGAGGAAGTACAGACTGCCTCCCCCTCAAAGTTATATGACTCGGTAATTACATTTGTTAGATGTATAAAAGATGGATTTAATGATAATATATATGATATTATACTGGAATTATAATATACCTGTGTATCATTATGTTTTAATTCCATTAAAACAAAAAATATAAGTGAAAGTATCATTCATTTGTACGTACCGCTTACCGTGTCCATGAACGGTGAATTTCATTTTTACATCCAAATTTTATGTACTATTATAAATACATATATTTACTAGATATATATGATATATATGACATATAAATCATGAATATAATTTTTCATATAATGAACTTTTGACTATGTGAACAAATGGTAATTATAAGAAGCCTATTTTTGACTCAAGTACCAAATATCGACAAAACAACCATTATTAACTTAAATTATTGCATAATATCTATAAAATGGTAATAAGTGATATTAAAGAAATAATAAACTTTAATTAAGGTTATTAATCAAGTAGAAATTAACATTATTTTATTATTCACGAAGAACATGAAACAAACAAATCATGTCAGACACGAGGTAGGGGATTTTCATATCTCAATTTTAATTCCATGAGATTTCCATTGTTTGCCACATATTCCTTACATGTAGTTATTGTGTACTTAAATTTGATATATATTATCAGGATTATCATTATATTAATGGTAATATATGATTCATTTTGTGGTTATTAACTTTTTATGATACTACTTAGTTGATTATAACGTGGTAATTGGTTTCATCTGACTTTTTATTCCCATGAGATTCATGCTATATTTTCCACTATTTCTTTTTGTGTGGTGTATGTACTGCCCATGATTGTACAATTTGTGTAATATAATATCAATTATTAGTATTTACATCATCATTTTATGATCCTTATTTCATGTGGCATGTGTTTTGTAAGTTACCAAATCAGCAAGGAAACCTTTCACCCTCCTCTTTTTTAAAAGACGTATTCATGTTATGTCTTTTAATTTACATCTTATTATGTTGGGATATGTTATTATATTTATCCTTGTTGATGTAAACAATATTTCTAAGTGTTTAGATACCCTTTTTATCTCATCAACTCGTTTTTTTAATTTTAATGTTTTGTCGTTAGGCTGTCGAATGATTACAATGGAACTTCTTAACCCAATTTCGATTCTTTGGGTTCTACTTGTACTTCATGAATATGTCATCCTATGAATATATGTGAATGGCCTCTGATTTTTTTACACTTAATAACCACTTATATTGGGTCTATTTTTATTTTTCACACATAATTATGTGATTGATTAATCCAAAATTCAAAGATACCATCTTTATAAGGGATTTCATCTCAATTTACATTTCCTCTGAGACTTCATTGTTTTTATACACCAATTCACTCTTATATGGTGTATATACTATCATTTTACATATTATATCATGAATCCCTTTAACATATGTTATGTACAGTATCAGTGGTTTACTAGGGACGTTAAGACAAACATAATTCTTTTGTTGAAATTTCTTTTATTATAATTTTCATTCTATTATACAGATATCTCTATTTGAGGCATTATATGGCATGCATTGTCAAGCTCCATCTTTTTGATATGAAGTAGGTGAAAGGAAACTAATGTTAATATAATCGGTTGCATATATGAAATAAAAGTTTCACTTAATTGATAGGTACATTAGAACATCTTTGAGCAGGTAGAAAATTTATGCAGATAAATGGATGAAGGATCTATCTTTTGAGGTTGGTGATCACGACTTTCTCAATTATCCCCAATGGAAAAGTGTGATGCGTTTTTTATAAGAATATAATGTTAAGTCTAAGGTTCATTCTAACTTATGAAATCATGGAGAATGTTGGTCCCCTTTCCTATAGAGTGGATTTACCTCAAATTTTATCCTAGGTACAAAATATCTTTCATGTTTCAATTTTGAGAATGTAAATGATAGATCCATCTCATGTTTTGAGCCTAGAGGTAGTTCAGTTGGAAGAGAATCTCTCTTATGAAGAATAGCCAGACCAGATTATCGACTAAAGAGATAAAGTGTTGCCGAAAAATTTAATTTATCATGTAATGGTTTTGTGAGAAAACCATATGGTTGAAGAGGCAATGTAGAAATCTATAAATGTTATGAGGGATAAATACCCCGAATTATTTTATAATTGAATAAAAATTTCAAGGAAGAAATTTCAAAAGGGTTGAAGGATATAACTTTCCAGGTATATAAAGAATATAAATTTTCATAATTATTAATATTTGTGAATTAAATAGTAATTTTACATTAAAGGTGATTAAATGTTTTATGGAATACATGATCCACAAAAACTGGTTTATTTGAAATCTAACATTGCACACAATGTTGGGTCATAATTAAAAATAATAATATAATATTTTTTAAATGGTAGTAAATGCTTAACTATTGTATTGGAGAAGAATGAATAAAAATAACTACAATATAATTATAAATGTTTGATTAATATTTTTACATTTATCTACTAAATTTTAGATTATTAAGATAAGAAAGAATATGATTTTAAGCATAAATACTATAATATTCATTTAACGGTCGATTTACCACATTATGTTTGGTGAACCATCATTAAATCTAGTTTTGGTAACTTTTATATGTTATATTTGTCAAAATAATTTTTTTTTCACATTTGGACATCATAATGTTTTTTGGGTAAATTTTTTGCATTATTCTGATAAAATTAATTTTTTAAGGAATTGTAAATAATAATGTATTTTAACTCAAAAATGAATTTTAATCTAATTTATTTATATGGTTAGATTTCATTTTTAATTGGTTTTGAAGATTAATTAGATTATATTTTTACCAATAAATCCAATTTTTTCATTGGATGTTATTTCACTTTGAAATTGGACATAAACAAGTGTCAATCTTTTGATAATTTCTATTTATTAAAAACACAGATTTTTTTGACAACAAAAATTAATTTTAAATTAATTTTTGTCATTTCAACGTACTAAATTTGGAAAAATAGATTCACTATTTTGAATCACGAGGTCCAAATTGTGTAAATTGTGTAAATTGGTAACTTTTTTTTAGACGTTATTAATATTTACATTGGTAAATATTTTATTTACCATGGTAAAAGTGTAAATCATGTAAATAAGGGTAAAAAATAGTTTTATAATAATAATAAAGTACCGTAACATGAGACACTTGGGAGTGATAATGACACATAATGGTAATTAATTTCATGTAAAGACAAAAATGACAAAAACATATTTCTTTTAGTAAATCAATTATTATATTGGGTTATATAAGTTATCTCTTCAACTCTAAATATTAATTTAAAGATAAATATATTTCCTACATAATGGTATTTATTTTATTATATTTATTCATTAAATAAACAAAATAATTTATAAAATAATAACGATGCAATGATTAGTTCATTAATGAATGATTTTAATAAATAAGATTATAAAACACAATACAATATCCAAAACCGGTCCAATTATTGCTGGATGATTTTATTTCTAACAAGAGTCATCTTATCTTTGACTTTAATAATTTTTAGACCATTATAAACTGAGAATCATTATATTATAAAATAGTATTTTTAAACATTCCTAAAGAGCCCCTCCCCCCTTATAAAAAGCCTTCACCTCTAATCAATTAATCACAACACTCATCCCCTTGGATCATCCAACCTCATTTTTGTTAATATCCCTACATACCTATAATACTCATAGAAGCCTTCCCCTTGGATGAAGGTAATTCAACTAAAACCTTTGGTTCAAACAAAAAAGATATACCCGATTTAAAGGTAATGTCTTCTGTTAAGTTCATTAAATTTATTTTACTTCTACAACCACCTAAATAATTTTTATTCCTTTATCATTAAAAAAACATGTAGCCTCAATATAATTGGTTTATTTATGAAAATTATTCTAACTACACTTATAGAGAACTATATCTTATTGGTAAAGAACATATAGTTTCTGTGGACGGTGAACTACTGCCTCACGAAACGATGAATGTTCAATCTTCTCCTAAAACCTCTTATAGTGTCCATTAAGATAAACTATATTTATATTTGATATATATTATATTTATATTGTTTCTATGATTCTGTATTTTTCATTTATAAAATATCTTTATCGTTTACATAATGGGTAAATACGATAATTTCATTTGAGGAATTGCGGACTACCGCCCCCCTAAAATTGATTTGACTCGTTCATTCCATACATGGGATGTATAAGAAATGGAGTTAATTAGATTATATATGATATTATACTCTAATCATAATATAATTATGTATTATTATATTTTATTTCCATTAAATATGAATAAAAAATGAATGTAGTGTTAATGCATACGTATGGCTTACCGTCTATATGAATGGTGCATTTCATTTCTTATCTCTAATTGTTTGGTACTATTATAAATACATATATATACTAGATATATATGATATATATGATATCTACATCATTAATCTCATTTTGTAGATAATGAACATTTGACCACATGAACAACATGTAATTATAAGAAGTTCATTTCTTACTCAAGTACCAAATATCAACCGAACGACCATTATAAAATTAAATGAACACATAATATTAACGACATGGTCATAAGTGACATTAAACAAATAATAAATATGAAAAAGGATATAAATAATGTATAAATGAACTTTTCTTTATTATTCCTAAGATTTATGTATGATCAAGTCATGTCGGACACGAGGTAAGGACTTCATCTCAATTTCCTTTCATTGAGGAAAATTTTGTTTTGTACAGGAAATTATTTTATACAATGTATAAAAAAATTTAACTTTTAATTTCATCCCATTGGAATCCTTTTACTATTAGTAGTTAATGTAAAATAAAAAAAGGATGTTTATTTTTAACATATGCATTGACAACGGCGTTTTCTACCACCGCGAGAATCATTTTATCTATGGCTTCCATAACAAACTATAATGTTTTTAAAAGGAAAATACATACCATAAATTCATTTACATATTTTGGTATTAAAAATAGTTTTGATAATGGTTTTCTAATGTAAATATATGTAATTGATATATTGTGATTGAAATGTGGAAATGTTATCCTTCCTTTATGTTTGTTTTTTTGTGTTATGAATATTTTATGGTTCCTAGGAATTGAATACACATACGGATGGTTTCATGATAAACCTAGGGAAGGTGAGTGCAAGAAATCTCTACAATGCATTGGATAACATGAAAAAGGTATACATTAATGATTCTCCTGAAAGATTTATGTAATATACTATAATGGGTATTCCAAAGGTAACTCCCTACATAGATTTGAAATCTACAACGTAAGTATGTTATGGATTCCACAAGATACCTTTATGATTTGTGATTACTATGTGTTATTCATAAATCTTATGATTTTATGAGGTAAGTAAAAGAGTGTGTGTTTTGTATATATTGATGGACTATTTATTTGTTTCTTTATTTTATAACCCTTATTATGTTTTTTATGCTCGTCCCATGTTTTTGAAATTTTTTTCCTAGGAATTAAAGATGATTCAGGTCAAGGATGAGATCAAGGAAAATTAATGCTGTCTAAAACACTGAAGTAGACATGACAATTTTTTTAAAAAAATTTATTTTATGAAATCGTGGAAACTGAGTAGAAGTGTCTACAATTAATATTCATGTTCTTATGTATATGTTATGATCTAATTCTATAAATCATTAAACATGAAAATATCCTCGATGTGAATTATTCAATTAATGTACGATTATGAAAGGGTTTATGGCTGGGTCCTTATATGTTATGTGGTGGAATACCATGTCTTCAATTTCATAATCTAGGTTTCATCGACGATTATCATCATATCATTTTTTTCATCTATGAGAATCATTAATGTGTTTCTGGTTGATTTTATGGTTCTCCACCATTTCTTCAACCATTTCTTGACCTATAATTTTTCGCTCCCCAACTTCATCTCAACATGATGGTGTTCTACACCGCTTCCCATAAATGGAATTCATAACGAGAAATTTGGATTTTTGATTGGAAGCTTTTTTTGTATGAGAAATAAGCTATATAAAGATGTTGATCCCATCATCATTTGAAGTCCATTGAGCCTGATCCCAACATATCCCCCAAGTGTTTGGATAGTCCACTCAGATAGGACATTAGTTTGTGAATGATAGGTCGTACTGATGTTCAACTCAGAATTCTGAGCATGTTGAAGAATCATACAGAACATATAAATAAATCTTAGATCTCAATAAGATACAATAGATAGCGGTACTCCATGCATCCTTACCAATTTTTAGATAAATATTTGTTCAAGTTGATCTAATGAGAAATTATCTCGAATTGAAATAGTTTGTGGATTATTTGTATGATGAGAAACAAAAACCCAGATTACATTGATTCCTTAGGATTTCTTCAGATGTTCGGTGACAATGTACATAGTGATTCTCTTCCAATTTCATGATGACATAGGTAATTGTTGCACCATTCCATTAGACTTCTTCCTCTTAGGCTTCATTTGTTGACATACCTGGCACTTTGATGTATAATTAAAGATATCATTCATCACATTATCTAAAATAGAATTCTTTTACATATCTCAATACATTTTTTTGTTTCCTAGGTGAAAGAAAAAATTCATACAATGTACATCATCAAAATTTTCTTTAATTAACTCCGGATTTGATGGAACATGTAGTCTTGATCGAAATCTTCAGAATTCCTTTTTCATTATAATTTATCTCCTAGGATTTTCCTTTTCTAATAGTTTCCAATTTCGTCTGAATTCCCACAACATCCTTTTTTTTATTCTTTATCATTTCTAAAAGAGACAGTTGGGAAATAATTTGGTAAATGGTTGATGATGTTCCCTTCCATATAATTCCCATGTCAATCTTCAAAAAATATTATAAGATTGGATCCTTTTAAATTCCCATCAACAATTAAATTATTGGGTCCTTTCTGTATAGTGAATCGTCCACCATGTTCTCCTTCCAAGTGTGGTAATGGATTTGGAAGTCATTGTCATTGTTCAACTATAACCATCTTCATTTGTGCATGTTCAACTATTTATATGTGAATATATACTTTAGGATTTTGTGATCAATATATATTTCACAGTTCTCCCCAAAACGGTAATGCTATCGAATTTTTAATTCGAAGATCACTAAAGCCAACTACACATCATGAGTTGGATAGTTTTTCTCATGATAATTCAATTGACATGAATAATAACCAATTATATTGTCATTTTTCATCAACACACACCCCATAACCCTCTTTGAAGTATCACTAAATACCAAAAAATGTTCTCCACTTTTGGTTAATGTAAGCATAGGTGTAGTGATAAGCTTCCTTTTCAGCTTCTTAAATCTCTATTTTCATTCATCACACTAAGAAAACTTGAATCCCTTATGAGTTAGCTTCGTAAGAGTGTTTCACAATAGGGAGAGATTTCTCAAAAATTTGGGATAATATCCATCTAACCCCACGACGCTATAGATAATCGTTGCCTATGTTGGCCTCATCCATCCCTAAATTGTTGTTTTCATGGAGGGATACACATATATACCATTTCCTGCGATTATATGACCCATGAATGAGACATCCATCAAACATAACTCACATTTGCTATTATTTTCATAGATCCTATCCATTCGTAAGGTCTCTTGTATAGTTCTGATATGCTTCTCAAGATCCTCCTTGGTTATGGTGTATATTTAAAAATCATCCATTAATACTACCACATATTTCTTTGTAATCTATATAGACTATTTTTATCAAGTCCATGAAGATTTCTGGAGCATTAGTTGGTATAAAAGGGATTACTATGAACTCATAATTCCTGTATCTAGTAAAAAATGTAGTCTTGGGGATATCCTCGTTCTTCACTCTAACTTTGTTATATCTCGATCAAAAATAAACCATAGAGAAGTATTGTTCTCCATATAGCTAATCAAACAAGTTATCATGATGTTACAGAGGGTACTTGTTCATTATTTTGATTTTTCGGGATCATGATAATCAATTAAAAGGCCCATCTACCCATCCTTCTTCTTGATGAAGTGGACTGTTGCACCCTATGGTGAAGAACATGGGCGTATAAAACCTTTATCCAGATTCTCTTGTTGTTGTTTTTTCAACTTCTCAAGCTCTACCACATCTATTCTATATAATGTTTTGAATATTGGAAATGCCACAGGTATATAATCAATTGAGAATTCAACATCTATTTTTGGAGAAATACCATCGCATTACTCTGGAAAAACTACATCGAATTCCCACTCAATAAGCATGTATTAAAAAATGGTTTCATCTTTGTACACTATCATCTGTGCCAAATACTTGTGCTCGTAGGGTAGTAACATCCACACTTTAGATGAAGATTCAAATGAAGATTTATCCCTTTCTTTATACCTGTACAGAATGGGGTGTTGTTTCTCCATATTGAGAAAAATTTCTATCTCACATAAATTTATGTTGGATTTGTATAAACAAATTCAATCCATGCAAAAATTCAATCAAATTCCACCCGAGGGAGTATTATGAGAATCGTTAGAAAGTGAAATCGACAAATTGAGAGAGGGGAAGAATTATACTAACGGGATGAAATGATTTCCCTATTTTATGTACTCACTGAAATCATTACTTCTATGATCTATGGTGTTGTTGGGATTTTTCTATTGATCATTTGGGATATAAAATATTTTGTAAAACTATAATAAAAAAGTAAATTGAATATTTCTTAATGAATAACTAGATTAAATGTCACCACTTGTTTTCGGGGTTTACTTAGGCTGTGGTGATGGAAAAATCTAACCCTTGTTGCAGTGGAGGTTGTTGGTTTACACTTAAAACACTTGTCGTAGGGCACTAGTTTTTGATAGTGCCCCTGTAATTTGTAGTTTATGCAATGAACAATGCATTGGGGGTTGAATGGGTCGTTACCCTCCTCTATCGTTATTGCAGGTTTCTTTTGATGGTAGTTAATATCGAAGATCCCTTCTCATCCATACCTAATACATTTCCTCATCATGATCTTGCAATTTTCGGCGTGCTTCTTTACGCACATTTGGTATGTGGGGTTATGGATTTTCATATCATCGTTGGATCTATCAATTAAGCATCTAGAATTGATTTCCACCTTCTTCTTCTTATCTCCACGATACCCATGATATTAACTGATCTCTATTTCAACTTTTATGGAAAATCAGACAATTCCATCATAGCTTTCGATGTAATGGATCTCCAATTCATTTTGTAGTCTTGGTTTTAGCCCACTAAAAAAGTAGTCATCCTTTCATTCAGAGAAAAGGACAAAGACAGAGGCATATTGTAAAAGCATGGTAAATTTTTCCAATTAAACTCCAATGTATTCATCAATTTTTTCTTGAGTGAAAGAAAGTCCCATTTCATCATAATTCGGAGGGTGTGAAAAAATATTTACCAAAAAAATCATTTAGAAATCCTTCCATTCCAACGCCTCGAAATTCTATTAAGGCTACGTATATTTTTCTAAATTTCCACCATTGATTAGAATCAACCTCCATATGATAAGCAACCATAAGAACAATTTCTTAATCAGAACATTGAAGGATAGATAAGATCTTTTCAATAGAGTTCATCCATTTTTTGGTGATCGAGGGATGATATGAATCATTAAGAGTATTAGGCCTATGTCTCCTATGTCTATCGATTGCGACTAGTTTTTTATTAGGTGGGGGGTTGAATGTTCCTCGTGACTAATGATTCCATTAAAAACATGAGTTTACTGAGAGTGTATCATGAAAATGTTCACAATTCCCTCTCCCATCGGATTGAGCATCTCATTATAATTTTCTTCAGATAGATATTTTCATCAGTTATTAGCTCAATTCATAATATTAATAGCCATTGGTTGGAATAAAAGGAATATAAGGGGTATCAAAAAATTGTTAATCTAAAGACAAAGGCTTATGACTTATAAATTACATTAATTCCTTAATTTATGAATTTATAGGCTTCAATATAGCTAAACTATAACCTACTTCCCAACATATATTCTTAGGAGAATCTTTTTTATTCCCTTAATAATGGTCCATACAAAGAATATGAATTTATTAGTGCATATCCCCTGGGAGTGTCGAAACCAAGAGTGCAGCAAGGCCCATTGTTCTGCACTAATTCCAATTAGTGTTTAAATCCATGATATTGTTTTGGGTTTTAACCATAGATACATCTATTCTAGATCCACATATATCTGCTCGTATCATGTTAGGGATGCATTTTCTTGATGAACCACTTACAGAGTACTGACCAAAATTTTGGGATTTTTTTATTATACTGATTATTATCCATAAGGATTTCACTTAGGTTTTCAAATCCTAATTCAAAAAATAACTAATCATATCCTCTGATACCAACTACAACAAACATTCTCTTTATTACACATAAAAACATGATTTATGACATAATGATGCACATAAAACAACTCTGAGGATCAAGAGGTCTGTGGTCTTGGTAAATTACGAATATTACATAACATATTAGAATTTAAAAATTCAATATCATTATTGTAAACATACGATACATGACAATAACATTTTTTCATACCTAGAATTGCATGGGATATCATGAGGACAGACATGTGAATAGGGTGATCTATAAATCCCAATAAGTAATAAAAAGGCATAACAAGTAGAATATAGTACATGTTAGGCAATAGGCATATCAGTAAAGCGTAAGAGATACATGAACATAAATTCATGAAACATTTTTATTATCATAACATCGAAATGTGGAAACAACACAAAACATGGTATTAGTATAATCCTAGAATCATTGAACATGGTGAATTAGTGAAACCGCATTGAACGTGAATTAGAATGAGTAAAAAATAATTTCACTTGATGTATCATGAAACAAATCATTACCCAATGCATTGGAGTTCTATGAGGGTGAACCCTTCTTAATCATTTCATTTAATGCATAAGTGTGTCAGATAAATCATAAAACATTGATTCCATAAACATAATCATGTATTCCATTATAAAATAATAAGAAATACATCCATTAAAATATATAATAAATAAATAAAGGTTCATAAAGGAGAATACACTTGATATAGAAATGTTCATGGTATTCAATACAGAATGACTTTGGCTTGGAAAAGTGTGGTGCATCTTCGAAAGCATAACGGTGAGACATAAGGATTTATAAAAATGGTTGATGAGATAGAAAGTGGTTTCCCACCATATTTACATGAAATGAATAGTAAGGAGTTCATATAGATACATTTCCCAAAATATGTAATTTTATTTAGGTGCATAATATAAAATAAGTTCTTGAATGTAAATGAGAAGAGAGAAATTCCTTATGCCATTTCGGCATGGTAACTGATGTACATTGGAGGCAACAATCATAATGAAAGCGGAATATAAACATTAAAAAATAAGGAGGGATTTATGGGGGAGGTTCAAAATTATAACCCAACATTAATAATTTAATATAATAGGGCATACCAATATTACCAATCTTGGATTAAATAAGAAAGTTATGAATCCCTGACCTGGAAGTGTGATCCCAAAGGTTTCAAAGGGGCTTCAAAAAGGATTATTGGGAGCATGAGGAACCTTGGGAGGATTATTGAGAGGGAAATGAATAGGTTGTTCATGATCGAGAGGCATTGAGTGAATAGGAAGTGGGAGATGGGGGGGGGGGTTTATATAGGAAAATAGAGCTAATTAATTGTTATTTAGGTTTTGGCCACCACAAAATAAACTAATCAAAACCACAAACCCAAACATTGTTTTTGATAATTTTTTTTAAATAGTGGAGTGGAAAAAACTTTTTTATAAGGCCAATGGATTGAAATCTTAAAATAGTAGGCTTTCTAATGTGGCGGTGAGTCCCACTCCAAAGGAAATATTTTTAAAATGAAAAAATGCATTATAAGTAATGGAGGGTCCACTAAGGCTTTGTAAATTAAATAAAACATACCTAAAATCACATTATTTAAATTAAAAAACATATATTGTTAGAAAATCCAATTTATTTTATTTTATTTCATCACTATTGGGTCATTATGATGTCATAAAACACATTATATAATTAAAGTGTAATTAATTTTTACCCAAAAATTCTACTGTCTCAGAAAATTATGAAAAATTCACTGATGAAATATTTTGACATCCTAAATACAAAAATTAAATTCATTTTATCTGAATAATATGTTAAATATGTGAAATTTTAATTTTAAATTAAAATCCTATATTTATAAAAAAATCATGGGATTTGACAAAAAATGACATTGAAACATTAATCAAAATTACAATTGTATTAATAAAAATCATACGATCATATTTATTTAATAAAAATAAAATTATTAATTTTTTTATTAAAATATTAGTTAATTCAAAAATCCTTTAATTCATCAAAATATATGTCACAATTGAATAATAAGTAAAAATACTATTTATTCGTCAAATATTATTTACTATGTAACAATAAAAAAAGGAATGTATATTCATTATAATATAAAAAAATGTTGAACATAATAATAGTGCTATGTACTTGTTATATATCCCATTATAACACCAACATAATACATAAGGGTAAGGTGTGCGACGTAGGAAGACTCTTGGGTGGCTTAGATAAAATCACATCGGTGTAAATCTCTATCAACGTCTACTTTTAATGTAAGCGGTTCCATTAGATATTAATGTGTTGAAGCTCGGATTGTGCTTGGTCAAGACAGAAGCCCAATGATTCAACCTCATTTATGTGCTCAAAAAATTGTATTCTAATGGGGAAAGTCTACTGGTTGATGCCATCGGTTCTTTTGTCTCAACAAATTGGATTTCTTAAAGACCTATATTTATACTAATAATTTCATCATTGTTCAATGCCTGTATTTCATTGGTAACAATTCATAATGGTATTTTTATATCCAAAATCATAATAAAAAAGATTTTCATATGTTATATAACCATTTTACATATTAAGACATTTAATTAGATTAAGAGGAATTCCAATTAATAATGTTTGGGGTCATTACAACAGTCAGGTTCACAAAATTGGATATTCAATCATTTTAACCCTATTACATTATTAATTTCATAGTTTTAGGTGTTTATAGAAGTTCTAATTGTCGCATTAGAGCTAGAGTTTCCAGAATTACACATTTGGTATTTAATGAAGTGAACCAGATTCACGTCATTAATTGGTGATTCAAAGCTAGTATAGTCGAATAATATGAAAACATGTATAGGTAGAAGGATTTATAGATTTTATAAAAGAAATGGGGTCAAAAAATATTCACTTCTTGATTATCGATTTAATTATTTTTAATTAATTACATTATTTGATGATATGAATTTTAACATATGTAGGAATTTTCTATAACTTGAAAATTACACATCTATAAATCATTACAATATAGGAATGGTTGGGGTATTGGTTTTTAAATCCTTTTATTTGGAAATTTTTTATTCATTAATCAATTACCCCCTCTCTCCAATTTTGGATGAACCATAGTATCCCAATGAATATATTTCATCCCACATCATAGTGCATTGACACATTGATTAGTGGGTATTTTTTTAGTGACCAATAGTGAGTTCTCCTCTATTCTACATGGATTTTCATCCATTATTCATAATAAATGTAATGAATTGTAGATGTTTTTGTTTGTGGTGGGTATGAGATGAATTTTTGTAAATACATTGGTGCATTGTCGGTTGATCTTCTAGTTTTTTGTGTGCATATTATTTCACTATATTTCCTACATTCCCTAAAGTGTGCTACAAGGTTTGAAAACTTACTTGAGTTAAGAGATCCTTATTCTATGCTATTTATGTGATGTGTGTGTTAACATATTGATTTTCATAGCATTATTTGTTTTGTGAGGGTTAGAATAATGATACAATTAACTATAATCTCTAAAATTTATTTGAATGGAAGTTATCACATGTTTTACTTCTATAATATATATTGATTTTATTTTGTACCTGTGATTCCAATTTTGAAAATAACATAAATTGGGTGCCTCTTTTGTTTTGAAGTATGTGTATTTTTATGAAACTGATGTTTTTTGTCTGACCACACAATGAATTAAAGGATGAATAATGTATATTTTTAAAATAATTTGTCAAACATGGACATATTGTTTGTGTGATAATACACATACATAATAATGTATATTATTTATTGTGTATTTCCCTTGATTTTACACTCTCTCTTGTATAGAAATCAGGTTGGTCATGTGACCTCATGCACGTCACCCCATACTCCATTTGTTATTGAATTGTAGTTATGGTGTCATATGTATTGTGGGGAGACATTACCACCTTACATATAGTATAATATAGATTAAAATTACTTGATAAAATATATAATAGTAATGGATAACATTAGAAACTATATGTCATAAAACATCAATATAGGGGAGAAATGAATAACCAATATTGAATAACCATGTAACGAAAATTTGAGCGTTTAAAAAATTGCAATCTAAAAAATATACAATTAATGGAATAAGATAACAAAAAAACTCAAACAACCCTGGTCCTGAACCCAATGTCTATCCCATCTATAAAAAACACTATTTATAATAAAGATACAATAAGGTACAAGAAGGTCTACCTCCCTTGTAAATAAACGTAGTTTTTCCATATGAAACACCCTCATTAGCTTAAATAATTACGTAAAAATACAACTACTGACCATTTCGAAGGAATATGTGACAATAGTAATGTTATCACCAACATGAATACCTAAATAATGATCATGAGATATAAGACGATCTAGATTAGATAGAGAATGAGTCTATTGATTTCCACTATCCAGGATCACAACTCGAAGATGATGAAGATAAATTTTATATATAATTAACGAAAACTGAGTAGAAAATTTTCTTAATACTAAATTAACCCCAATAGGAGACAACATCAATGATATGATTTTCCAAATATTTAAAATAGAGTATAAACAATTATAATGAAAATAATATTTTATTTATTTCTATTTATTAGATTTAATTGATATATTAATTTTTAGATTATTATTGAGAGTACACATATCATGTTATAAATATTTACATATCAGGAATAATTCATGTCAATATATATTCCTATATACCTATCATGATTAATTTATCCACATATCATGCCCTACTAGGAGATTATTGTACATATACTTTGAAAAAATACATCACAAAATAATATCATCACACATCATGTTAACCACCAAGAGTAAAATAAAATAAATTATATCATGTTAACAACATAAAAAACAACCCCATCCCATGGCACATATGATTTACCTTTTAAACGGGTTAGATAATCATCTTCCCTAGCTCATTACCAAGCCACAACGCATCCTTGTGTCCTTCATATCATTCGAAAGTATTATATAAAAATAGATGAAAACATATTCCTCTAATAGAAATATATAATGTCCCCCATTCCAAAACACTCCCACATTAATTAATACTCTTAGTTACATAAAATAAATTCCACCTACCCATATATAAATTGATTATAACAAGATTATGGGGTGAGAAATGAATAACATGGATACTATACACAATGGTGTAGGGTACAATACAATGAAAAATTCCATGATAATAAATATCATAATAACAAAGGACAAACAAAAACAATATATCATAAAACTGGGAACTAAAGGAGAAAACATTTACAAATAATGACGAATCATGTATGGAATAGCCATTATGTGTCTAAATAGCATACAGAAACCAATATCCCATGTCACAGACCCTATACCACACCCATATCCAAAATCCACCCCATATTCCTTGAAATAAAATAATGAATATCATGGTTCATTTCCCTTATCAAAATATACATCCATTTTTTCTTCCCTATTACCAAACAACAACATAATTATTTTTTCACTAAAACACTGTAAGTAAAAACCAAAGTGTCCAAATAAAACCATTCGTGAAACACATATATGAAATAAAATTATAATTATGTGTTTAAATTATTAAATCAATAAAATAAATAAATCAACACTATATCAACACTATTATACAATGTCTGTGGTCATTTAATACAACCACGACAACCATATCATTATACTATAAAATAATCAATTAATGGGTAAAATCCCAATGTATAATAATATCATCCTCTCATCATTAACCTATATATATAAGTTTCTACATGTGTCCCTTGTCCAACCCCATTATATATTCATTTAAACATGCCTTAATTGTCATAACCTAGAATATAATCATTTTATTCTCTAATAAATTGCCTATATATAAGTATTTCAGCATGTATCTTTTGTAAAATACCACAATATAATCATTTCATCATCAACAATCATATCCCTATATACATGCATTACATCATGTACTCAAAAATTCATAATATATAGAATATCCAAATATCACATCATAAACCACAATTTTTAATCTTTAACATTAAAATTTTTGTTTTGATTATGAATATATTTATTTCTGAAATGATCGAATGATACATCAATAAGAAATAAGAAATTACCTATGTATTGTATAACTAGAACCCACATATGGTATCATGTCCTGATAAAAACATTAACTGATTTTCCATGTTGTTATTACTCAATGGTTTTATCACCCAATGGGTCTTCCAAAGACAGATCGCATTAACCACTTGTTCCAGTGCAATCCAATCAACACTCCAATCCATGATTTAAGATAAATCAACTGAAATATTAGTGTTCTCGTTACATTTCAGTAATTGAAATACTTGATATACATTAAAATTAAAAACACAATAGGGGTAGGTAAATACCCCTTCACAATTATATAGGGATCAATGAAACCCATCCAATGAAAAATTCCTAGAAGGAAAAAGTCATAGAAGTTCTTAATAAGAATCAAGATCAACACATTTAATAGTAAAAAACCAAAAACAATCCTATTGTAAAATTACATTCACTTATATAACAAGAAATGTGGGATGATAAGGGAATCCTTAGAACAAACACTCCCATAGGATATGATATATCAATATAGATTCTAGTTCAGTTGAGGAGGACCCAAAAATTCATGGAAATCGTTAAATGTTTCAAAGTATAGGGTTGTATACAATAGAATTAAATAATTATCTATTCCTCCCAAATAAAATTTGGGTCCGTGAATTACACATATCATTATCCTTTGACATCATGTATTTCTTCAATTTTAGTTTTTCATAATATCTATTATATTAGGATAATAATTATCATGATTTACATTGAGATTATCTGAATTAGGTTCATGAAGTATGATTACATCATTTTTTGAACCAGTTAGTGACAAACTCCTTGTGATAGTTACAAATCATGTAACATGTACACATAGTGTAAATGTTCAGTGACAATTTCTCATCCTAGATTCCTTGAATGTTCCCAAAACACCACTAATATATTCCCACCCAATGATTAATTGTGGTATAAGATTTTTTTGATGCGTTCTATTTGTTCTTGTTGCGTCTTTCATTATATGTATTAGACTTTTGTGTAGGGATGTTAGTGAATTGAAGGTTTTTGATGAACACATTGTGCCGATGTGGTTGTTGTCTACCATTGATATCATTTCAAATGTTTTTTGATTTGGTATGATGTGGTTTGGATGTAATGGTTGGGGTGAATATGTTTTGTTTCATAGATTTTTTGGTGTGTTTGTGTCATAGTGGTTATGGAAAAATGGTTATTGCACAGAGGTTATAGTGAAGTTATTGTGGCATGGTGGTTTTGGTTTATAGTGGTTGATGTTATTCTATAGATGATATGAGTGGTTTTAATAATAATGATTAATGGGTGATGGGATGTGACCGTGATGATATATGTGTGATGTCATGGAGTTGGTTGTCTGAGTTCTTCTAGTTGTTGTATGACATTTTCATGTTATTTTAATAGATATTCGTGGGATGAAATGTGATAAAATATAATGAAATATAGGATAGTATATAATAAACGTAGACTAGAAATGAATGTATGGTAGTTGGATAATATAATTTAATAAATTAATTGATACTATTATGTAAAATAAATTGGATAACTAACAAAATTGATGAAATATATAAATTAATGTTGGAAATTTTGTGAGTTTATTTTCGTGGATTTATGGTGTTACATGTAGTGGAGGTGCTAGTTTTTTTGTTTGAGGTGTGGTATGTCGTATTGATGTAGTCTGTGATAGTACTATTGATGTGAATCACTATGTGGTGTTTTGTGTTCTATATATATACTAGGTATCTCTCTGTTATTTTATTTTCACCTCGCCCAAGTTAGACAACCTTGTCAATTCATAGAGGAGATGAGTTCTGGTATCCATCCACAAAATCTGAGATGAATGTTTTATGAATCATTAGATACCACCTCTCTCACGCTATTCCATTATCATCGATGATACATATTTTTGTTGTAGATTACATAGTGGTGATATAAAATCGTTGGTGTCTTTGAGTGGGATGCAATGATTGGCCTTGGTTTCAGAATGTGGAATGTTATATGGTTTGACATGATATGAGGTGTAGATATTACATGATAGTATTTTTAATATATTCTGATGTACATCATACTCATTAAACATGAAAACTATGGTTATGGATGTCATGTGATGTGATGGAAATTTAATTTATGAGTGGAATGATATATGATGTGTGGCACATGTGTATAAGATAATGATATGATTTTTTGTGATGTATAAATTATGTGTATCATGAGAATATTTCATGTGATGTGGTGTGATGGGGTTGGAAGGGATTGGAGCATAAGACCATCTATGTTGGTGTGGGATAATGAAAAGAACTATAGAAGCAGTTGTGTGGATCATTTCATTTTATAACCTCGAAGAATTATTATTATATTAGATGTGAAATGTTATGAAAAAGGAATGATGAGTATAATATTTGGTACATAATCTGTATAGGTTCTTTTTGGTTATCAACTTTTTCTAATGGATCATTTGAATTTACATTTCTCAAGTGAAATTGAGTCCTTGGTTGTGTCCCTACTAAATGGACAATTTATCCTCAACCTAAAAATATAATATAGTTTTTCAATTTGTAGTAGAATATTATGGACCAATATCAACTTTACTAGCTATGTTGGATTTTTTGTTGAGTTACTACCATAGATTCATCTTTTGGTGTTTTCATTTGACTGTTTTATATAAATTATATTTACATTACACAAAAATTGTAGCATGGTTTTGGGTTTTATTGTATATTTCATGCTAGATTTTTTAGTTATTGTTTATACTATATCCAAATTATGATTCATTTATATATGATAATGCCACTTATATTGCGATATATTTATACAGGTAGTTAAAATTTGAAAACTGGGGAAAATCAGATGTTAGACTCATGTATCATCATTCATATCTCATCATTGTGTTATCTTTGGAAAATCAGGCCATGAAAAAGAAGTATTAAATGTGGTTATTGAGAGATAAAATGATCATTGGAGTTAAAAAAATGGGGATTTCATTGGTAGGAATGGGAAAATTTTCAAATTATCATAGTGGTGACATTGGCTAGGATTATTGAATATGAAATAGAATTTTAAGCCCCCCACATCTAGTTTCGGGAATGAAAACATATTTAATAATGAAGTGTTTTAGACATATTCATCATGTAGAGACCATGGAGTGTTACTAACATCATGGTGATTTGTTTTCTATTATGTGTTGGGTGTTTCAATAAATAAATAATAATAAAAAAAATATGATTTGATAAAATGAAATTCTATCAGGTGTAGTATGTTCTCATTTTTTTCAAGAATGTATGATGATCATAATAACTATGTCACTAAAGCCGTTGTGGTTTAGTAGGATGATCTAGTTGACCGTTGAAGGATTTACCTGATAGATAATGATAAGTCATGGTAGTTATCAATGTGTTCCACATAGTGGATGAGTTTTGGAATGTAGTAAGGGAGTGTCTTAGATAAGGAGATAGAGCAGTAGATGGTTGTAATTATGATCAATTTCGATCTGATCTATGAATGATCCAAGTTATTGGTATCATTATCAATTTTTTAGATGTCGGGATCCCTGATTCAGTGGTGGATGGTTGTTCTTGGTGACCACAACGGGGATTATGTGTCTAGGAAAGACATTAAGATGGAATTACTTATAGATTTAATTTCATTGATGATGAGGGATTCTATATGGTAAGATCCTCTCTAACAACAAAATTTATTTTGTAGTGTGTCGTATCATGTGATCAGGTTCAATGACCTCATATGCTTTTCTCTAATTTTTTATGATGTGGTAGCCATATTATAAAATCATCTTGAGGATTTTTACCATATGTGTTGGTATGGGGTAACACTGTTAATGCTTCCATCAAATATAGATGTGTAGAAAAATGATGAGTTTATTGATCAAATTTTCTCCATTGGGATAAATCCTCATCACAGTGTGAAGAAGGATCTTTTAAAAAGTATACATTAATGTAGTAGTATAGTAGTGTTTAGGTAGTATGTATTCTCTTTAGAGGGGAACAAGTAATTGAATTTTCATTCTTGATCAATAGGGGTAGGTGTATTCGAAGAAAAATTTTAGGCTTTTTAATATTTTGTCTATATAATTGAGAGAAATATGTTGGGAGAGTATTATTTTCTTACCACACATAGATGTTAGTTCTAGATGGGTGATCATGAGCCTATTTAAATATAATAGATTATGATAAAGATGTTTCATCATTATGTAATATAGGATATGTTTCAGCAACCGAGAGTCAGTGAAGTTATAAATGGGTATATTTTTTATGGTCACAAACCATTGGGACCTAGGCTAGAGTTTTGGAATCATGGTAGAAGTTGAGAGGTATAGAAGATTGGTGTGGTCATAATAACACATTATATGATGAATATCTAGCATATCCCGGTGTTTTCTGAGGTATGATCTATTAATAATCGGCCTTTTTGAATGATTTGTGTAAATTAGTATCCTAAGAATACTTTTATTCATCATTAATTTACAAATTTTTTTTACTAGATATGGACATGATTATTGTTCTACTAGAATTATCTATACATGTTGGAGTTTAGGATTCATTGTTTGATGTGTGTCCATGATGTAGACTTGTAAGGGGGAATCACCAGTCATTGGGGGATTTATACATTTTATAGATAGTGGAAAATGATATTATAATTCACATTGAGTTTTTGTATTCATTGAATACTATGATATATAAAATCCAGAGAATAATTTCATTTTCTGATGTGGATGGATACTGAGAGGGGTTCGTCGACAAGTGGGGTTATTAGTTGGATGGTTAGAAAGTGGACAATATTTTTCTAATGTTGAAATAAATTCCAAAATATGGCCATTATGGGGGATTCCACATGGTTATGAACAAGTTCCTATATGATTTTATAAATGATGTTATGACACTACCTCTTCAATGAAACATTATGTTTGGGATATTATTGTATTCAGTTTTGTCTCTAATTATAGTGGGTCCCTATCAAATTGTTCCCAAGGAGTTGGGTAAATTGTGGCTATGTATGGTTGATGTGATCCATATATGTTTCATACAACCTAGTGCCTCACTAGGGGTAATCTTATATAGTTAACCATGAAATATGATGGTATTAGAAGGTTATTTTAATAGGATAGAGGTAGTTGAATCAAGTTTCATGCATGAATTTTTACCCACTTCCAAGGATTGATGATATTTTCAATAAGTTGAGAAGAGAAACATAGTTAAATAAGATCAATATGTGGTGTAGATATCACAAGATTTTAAAGAGAGACAATTTTGTTTATAATACTCCCTTAATATGTAGGTATAGAAGATTTGATTTTGTAGTTTTGACATTCGGTGTTACAAACACACAATATATGTTTATGGGACTTGGGAATTTGATGTTAATTCATTTCCAAGGCCATTTATTCATCATATTGATGAATTATATCTTATTATAATCAATTTCATAGGAGGATAATTTTGATGATATTACTATTTTTTAAAATTCAATTAACACCATAATAAATATGGAAATTTCTCCATGTTTTTGATCTGGACATGAGAGTTGCATTCCTTAAGAAATTTGGTGTCTCAGTAGTGTTTGGAAGTAGACACACACTGTTTAATGTTATTGATTCTGTTATATCAAAAAAATTGTATAGTTTCATAATTATCATGGACTTTGAGGTTATTATCATATGCTTCTCATATATTATATATTAGTTTCAAACCCTTGGTTACATTGACATATAAGATTCACGCTTTTCTCTAGACTGGTCATTTTAAGGTAGAATTTATTTACAGGATATGTATAGTGGTCAGTTCTCAAGATATTTATTTTCCTATTGAGGGTGTGAGTTTGAGATATTTTATAACACTTATAATCTATTATTGAGATGTATTTCGTTATAGTAGAGGTATTTGATCTCTTATATGTATATTCAGTACATTAACCATGATCAATACTATGAAACTCATGATCTAGATTTAGATATAGTTTTCATTACGCTAATATTGTGGTATAATTACATAATTATGGAAATAATTATGGTTTTCATATTCCACAATATTTTTAGGTATATCATTTGTCACTATGATTGTAATTTTCTGTGGGGTATGTGGTTGTTATTTCCTCATGATACTGATTTTCATATTTAAAATACAATAGGATAAGGTAATTTTTTAGCTAATGTATTGATATGAATTTCATCGAAGGTTTTATTCAGGAGCCTAGGGATTCATAGAGAGGAATAGAGGAGTTTTTAATATTTACATAGATCAAATACTTGATGAATATATAGAAGTTTGTTAAAGATGACGGGTTTCTATTCACTGAGGTTTTAGGTGGACGACTTTCATTGGGTAGACTCATTGACAGCGGTGATTTGCGATCATGTTAACCAATGTGAATACCTATAGGGATAGTTAGAGGATTGAAATCTTAGATTTATTTCCTCATTCTGTGATCTATATTGGTTGAGGATGGTATCATATTTTATAGTGTTTTGTTTGTGTAGCTATATTATGTTTTTTTGGTTTTCAAGTTTCCATTATTGGAAAGTGGAAACAATGAGGAGAAATGAGATACTTAAGAGAAATCTCACAATATGATCATTTAAACTACATTCTCTTCATATTGATGGCATTGATTCTCTTGGAAAAAATAATGTGATATGTATGTTATGTGAAAATTTAAACCATGTATATTCATTACATATATGTTTGGGTAGTTAGATGTGGGAGAGTGTAAAATCAATTTCTAATAAGATATTATCAACCATTCATTGTTATAACCCTGATGTTATATGATATATTTGATGTAAGATTTTATGAATGAGAAATATTGAGGATGGGTTTAATTAGACGACATGTATACCTTATTTTTTGTTTTATTATTTTTTCACTAGCACATTATAATGCTTTATTCACATTTTAAATTGATTTATTGGTGATGTTCATACAAAGTATTCTTGTTATGCTAACTGTATGTATATAAATTGATTTTTAGGTAACTATTAAGAATTTAAGGAATTATATGGACATTAATAGTTGGTTTGTATTTTTTCATGAGTGGATGCTGAAGACTTTCCTTTTACGATTTATGTTGGATACATTTATGTGCACCATGTTTAAATTTTTCTTCTATTGTGGAATTGTTTCTAGTTTACCTCTATATTGTATGTCGTAATTTTTTGGGTGATTTATAATTGTCAAATCAATCATGTATTATTTATTGTGTTGGATTCCTACCATGTTATGATAGTTTTAAATAATCAATGCAAATAACCAACCTTTAGACTACCAGATGTTTGGCTCATGACTAATCATCTCACTCTGATCATTTTAGTATATTTGGTGAAATTGGGTCATAACAACATAATTTTAATTTTTTTTGGATTTTGTATCATATGGAAAAATAAGAAAATAGACTAATATCAATGAGAATTTATTATAAATTAATACATTGAAGCATGTATCATTTATTATATTGTGCATCCTAAAATAATATACAATGTATTTTTTTCAAAAGAAAATATGTTAGATTACACGAGCGTTATGAAATTATGAAATAGACTCCGTACATGTCAATAGTTAATGAGTCTATTTGAAAGATTATTTATCTGTTATAATTTATATTATCGATTAATTGTATATGAACACGTTATATCATGGAGGATACATATATGGGATAGTAATGGATATGTGATATTGCAATTATTGAATATTTGTGTTAATGTTTCCTCTATCTAACTTAAATATAAATCAATTCATAATGGAATAAGAATTTAGAATAAATAATATCAATATAGATTTAGATGGATCATATTATTCTTTATTCATTATCCTTATATGGGGTATTTCTTCTTTTTATTATCAAGTTGCTTAAAAATAGGGATATTTCAATGTTTTAATCATAATAATATCAATTAGCTTCAATGTTTCCAGGATGGTAATTATTTGAAAAATAAAATTACAACCAAAATATATGTTAATATCCTATAATCATCTACAATAACGTGTTATACATGTCATTAAATAGTAGTAAGATCAATTTTGTGAATTTTCCTCATCTACATTACATTAACCCACTTTATAGCCTCATTTCCTTCAACTTCCCAATTCTTTTAGTAAAAAATAAAATTTCTTCCATATAATATATCATGTGATATCGACATGCCATACAATATATTATAATATAAGAAGTGTTTAGGTATCACACTATTACAGTCATGAAGATTCCAAAACCTAATCTATACGATATTTCATGTTCTATAAATGTCATTCCATACTGCATGTCATTATCATAAAATATTATATATAAAACTATGAGTTATATGAATTTATTTATTCCTACAATATATCCACCACTATCCAACAAAAGATAATGAATTTTAATCATTGGGACACATAACCTTATATTGGATAATATTCTATATTTTATGATGGAATATATAATACTCATTATAAATATTATATAAAACACTTTTTAAAATTAATTATTGAAATCACTATGTATCAAAAGATAAGTAAACCTATCTGTATATTCATCAAAACAACATTAATGTAAAATGTAAAACTATTTTATGGAAACATTCTATGTATAATAAAACTCAATCAGCATTCAATATTGAATATTGTGTTACCCCAAGGGCCATTATATTGATAAAAAAATTAAATTCTAATTTTATTAATATATGTAATGTGTGAACTCAATAAATTCATCATCGAAAAATAAAATAGGAAATAACCTAGTTTCATAACCACCAAGAAAATTTCCCCCTATACATTGGTCTACAAGATATAACATATTAAATTAGGAATTATGATCTAATCAATATATATCCATGACCTCATGTTACAATAGGACACATTGTATGTCTATACTATAAAGATACTTTTAAATATTTAATTATGTGATTATAGATTTTGAAGATGGATGCAAACATAGCATTCCATTAAATATATTGGATAATCATATTATATACCAAAAATAAATTATATAATCACTTCACATGACATGAATTTTTAATACCTGATAATCTATTATTATATATTAATTGAGTGACTAGAAGTTATGCTATCACACGAGAGGATAAATTCATTAATGATTAAACGAACAAAATTCATGATCACTAAAATACCTAAAAACACATTGATTACCTCATCATCAAGGATTATATAAGAAAAGTATTAATTTACGAAGGTTTTAATATAGGAATACATATCCAACCATAGTCAAGTGTAAATTTATATATGAAAATTTCCCTCGCTCATATAAATGATACAGTTTATAACAAACCATGTTTATTCCTTGTGGTTCATACAACATAAACACTAGTTTTTTTATCTTATTAGTTTTTTTCTCTATATGAAATTCTTCCTACAATAAAAGTAACATTCCATCATATCATATAATACAAAATTTCACAAATTCGGGATAGAAAACCATATGATAATAAATTTGATGAAATTTTTCAATTCACTTCATTTAATAGTTACTTAAAAAAATAATGAATAATAATGTAGAGTTTATTTTATTAGTACAAAAATCAATTTATATATTTTAAAACTACTGTTATTAATATACTAATAGAATAATACAAATGTTATGTTTGGATATCTAGTATGAAAGACCAAAAAATTCATATTTTTTATATAATTCATTTTCAATGAAAATAAATAATTATGTGTATAATTTCAAATAAAACATTGTGTTACCTCAAGATAAGATAAATAATATAATTTAATATATTCAATAAAAATAAATAATAAATGATTTTTGTAATATTTTTTAGAGTTATAAATCATTATCACACTGATAATAGTAACCCTCTATTTTCATACATTAACATTGCATCATCATTGTGGATAACTAGATACCTTACAAAAAGAGTGTCCCAATGATGATATTAGTTTAACACCTTTGGAAACATGGAATCATAAAACAATTGTACATAAGTGATCTATATTATCACCCATATGGTTCTTAATTTTTAGAACCCTTCATAGACACATAATATATACAACATATCTTCATAACAAGATGAAAAGAATAATAATAAGGGTTTATAAAACATGATTAGTTTTGAAAAATATTACAAAAATATATTCATATTGGAGATAATTAGTGTATGAAAGCATGATCATGAAAATATGACGATCATATACTTCATATTAACTGTCATATACATAAAACAAGACATAAATATTGGAATTTATTAATACATGAATAATAATAAAATCATGAATATATGAAATAAAATAATCACATAGGAATAAGACAAGGAAATTTTATATGCACATCGACATATAACATTTTTAATAGGTCCACCCATTATGTTAAGGATATGAAATATAGCCCTCACATAAACTTATGGATGTGAAACTAGGTCCATGAGTAACATTGTGAACGAAAAATATGTTTCCTTAAATAACATATAGACACACAACAAATTTGATGCATAACATTTTGAACTTGTACTCTTATTCACTCATAACATTTAAAACACGTAATATCATTTGATCAGAAAAATGTGAACATCTAATTAGATTCATGAATAAACATATGGAAATGCAACTAGTTCAATGCATAACATTATGAACATTTAATCAGGTTCCATCATAATAATAAAAATATGTAATCATGTTAACTAATAACTTTGTGATCATGTAATCAGGATCATGCATAACAAATAAATTCACGAGTTTTACATTATTAACCAATGCATTGGATGGATATATTGGTCGCAATAGTAAATAAATTAAATAATTCATATAACTAAAAAAATATGATAAAAAATTATAATACCATAATGACAGATATAAACCATTTTCAAATCCTATTTCATTTAAAATATATAATAGAATATTGAACATATTTTGGAAACCTTTTTCCATGAAATATTATAAGTGAACCATAAAAAAAAATTAAATGAACTTTCTATGATAATTTAAAAAAAACCATTGAAAAAATATTCGTGATAATTTATAAAATTATATTAATAAAATTTTACAATAAATTTTCAATGAAATTTTATATAAGATTCTTGATTTTTTTGGAAAACATATTTTCTAGAATAAATATATATATTAATAAATTTGAATAAAAAAGTTATAAAATTTATTTTCAAAATTAAATTTTGAAAACATATAATATTGCATGATCTCATTTTGAAATCCATTTTTAAATAAATCTATTATTATAATTAAATAATTGAAAAAATTATAGAAAAAAATTATTTGAAAGCCAAAATTGATATAAATTTATATTTCCATAAAAATTATTTCCTATATATCATAAAGACAATGGAATGGAAAAAATATACTAATACATGAAGATATCATGAAAAACCATATGAGAATAAAATTGATGTGTTTGTTTAAATATGGGTCATAATATTTCATCAATTAAAGCATAGTCATAAACATTATGTATAAACGATTATATCGTTTTAAATATACTATTACAACTTGGTATCATTTATTCATACATCTCATGTAATATAATGTTATAATATGAGGATTAAAATATCATGAAATTAATGCTATTTATTATATAAAATCTTAAAGGGATTTTTATACACCTAAAAGAAGAATATAGGTACATAATATGACATGTGTCTTAATGAAGGTAAATTAAGAATAAATTACTATACCGATTTGGAATCTTTTGAAACAGAAATATAATTAAGAAATATCATAAAATTGATATATAAATACCCACTATTTTATGTATACGAATCATATAAAAAATACTTAGATAGTATATATACCACATAAAAGAAATAAGTGATGAATATGTCTTATTTCCCATGGAAAATTAAACTTGCTTAAGAAGACACATAATACCTGTGTAACATTAATTACCTGATCCCTGTGAAATAATAATGTAAAATATATATTTGAATATAATTAAATACATAAAACTAAGAATATAATAATTAATAAGTAAGTATATACCCCACAAAATATATTTTATTGGGTAATATAGAATGTCTACTATAGAAACATAAAGGGAGATAATGTTCCCTTCCCTTATTTCTTGAATATTGTCGTACACATACAAACCTCCTATTATTTGTGTAATCATATTGGACATACCGAAGGGAATTCATTGTTAGACTGTATCCCATAAGGAGTCTTCAAGGTGGAAGGATGTAATGTTTTGTGTAAATCATGGAGGTCTTTTTAGTCAAAAGTGTTCCATATTTATATATATAGGTGGAGTATATGAGGTCATTTATATTTGAAGAGGAGTTTAATTTTTAATAAAATCTAAAAGAGAATTCTAGCCAAATTATTTCCATTTATTGTGGCTCCTTTAATTAAACAATTTTTATTAAATGGGTGGTTGTGACTATATATTTCTATACAATGGATTTTTGACTGGTGTCTAGGTTATTATTGAAATTATGTTTATGGTTTAGTCCCATGTGATGATTGATTCCAAACATATAATTAAAATTAATTTTAAATTAAATCACTAATATTTATTGGAAGAGAAATTAATTTGACAATATTAGTATCTATTCATTTTTCTGATTCAAAATCGGGACACTATTTTTTATAATTCTTGTAACATAATTGGGAAAAATATATTTAATTGAAATACCACAAATTCTATATAAAAGAAGGTTTTTAATGAATTTTTTTCAAAAGTATGAAAAAAACTTATATAGAATTTTATTATGAACATGTATTTAATGGCCGATTTCAGAATAATTGATAAATAATTTATCAAATTAATCTTTAAAATAATTTAAAATATAATATATTTATCTAAATAAATTATACAAAGAAGATGATTTTAATTAATATTTTGTAATTTTAACTACTTATCCCGACATGAAACATATTGGAAAACTATATAATATTTATCCAATGTGAATGTTGATATTATAATTCCAAATAATGATCAATATTTTTTAAAATAAATATTAACAATCTATCAAAAATAAAATTTAAACTAGATTCTCCATCAAGAGGTTGTAAAATTACCATTAAGCTTAATACATCTTTATATTCATAAAATTGGATTTATTCTTATCTTATAACAATATAATATATTTGATGATTATCAAAAATAATTATAAGATATATAAAAGATCAAATTTTAATAATAGAAATAATCAAATGTTTTTGATTAATTTATTTATATAAAAATGATTTTTTATATATAAAATTAGTCTTCTTATAAAAAGAATTTAATTATTATAAAATATTAATTACTTTCGATTTAAAATTATCTTTAAAAATATGATTTATTTTATATACATATACAAATCACACATTCACAATAAATTTAATATTATTCATACATTATATTCCATCAAATATGTGGTATTTATAACAATATTTTAAAAATAATGTTCAAATTACATTATAGTTTGGTAAAACTAGGACATGATTGCAACACAATCATTCTTGGGAACCTAAGATTGTGTGAATGAGAAGAAAAAAATAGTGTTGGGCATACCAAATGATATTTTATGTGTTTCTTGTATCACAATAACAACGTAGTGTTGTATGAAACATATAAAAAATATTGTTTTCCTCATGAAAAAGGTTATATTCAATTTTGTGTGACATTATAAAAAACCAAATGAATAAGTTAATAAAAAATTAATAATTAACAAAATATAGAGGAGTTACATTCAACCCCCATGAAATGATTTTATCCCTTGTAATTAATCTTCATTATAAATGGTTTAAAACATTATAGATCTTATCATAGAAACCCACATCATAAAATTTAATACTAAATTTTAGTAAAATAATTATATAGACATTAAATTTTCACAAACTATCCCATACCTATGTTTAAACATAGGACAACATTTGTGATTACATTGGAATGGGGGAACAATGTATATAATCATTGAAATTGAAAATGATTAGAGATGAAAATATACTTCATGGTCAAGAGAAATTTAACAATTAAAAAACCATAAACTGATGAAGTATTACAGATATATTTGATAATATAAAATAAAAAGATAATATGAAAACATTTTTCATAAATAAAATTTTTATATTGTTGAAAAATTTCAATTGTGGATATACTTACTTGATTTTTGGAAAACAACACCCATTATTTGGAAATGATCAATTTTTCCTTATATTTAATTCCATGCAATGAAGGTTAATCTTTCTTAACATAACAGTTATTAGAACATGATATCCATTAATATATTTTATGTTATTCCATCAATCATTATAAAAATGGAATGTATATCACATGTTTTCCCAATATGAATATATCCTAAAATAGAGAAAATATATATTAAATATATAAAATCTCATCTAATTTATAAAAATTAACATTCTATAAATAGTTATCCTTATAAACTATATAAAATATAATTCAATCAGTTTTACATAAAATCCAAATTATCAAATAAAAAAACTTTTTTATTGGAGAAATGGGAACATCGTAACATTGATAAAACATCATATGAAATTTTATTATTCTAAAACCCATGTTGTGGGATGCAATCTCATGAATCATTACTAAAGGAAGGACAATAATAATTTCGTAGGCATTATTCATACAAAAGTATAAGTTAAAATCCCAACTAAGTTGGGTGGACATGATATGTGTTACCTACTAATCATGATTAGCTTCATCCATTATCATTATATCGAATTTATCATTGACCATTATTCATAAATGGTTTTGTTCTTATTATATATATCCACCCATGGATTTGGGAAATTATTCACATAACTATTGAGATCCATGAACATACAACCCTATATTGTTGGTTATGAATTATTATGAGATTTCTATCAAAAAATATTTTTATGTTTCCTCTTCAAATCATGTATACATTCTTTTTCTCAGTTTCCAGGATCCCCACACACGAAACAACTTCTTTTTACATTCAATAGCTCACCCAAGTGATATTTCCCACATTTTTGGAAAGTATGAGTATGCAAATATTTCTTCACTCAATGTGAAATATAATTAGAGTTTACATTTATCCCCATTTAAAGTTTGTATCACTAGAAAATAGAGGGTTTCCTTGTTCCATTTCTAAATTTTTTAAAGTTAAATGATATCTTCGTATTATTCAAATACCCTTATGGATAATTCATATTAGACAATGAGTTTAATTTTGATAAAGAATCACTCAATCTTAATTTCTATTTTAATTATAAAACTGTAATATTACATTGAGTCTTTTGTACAATTGTATTTATATGAACAAGAAAATTAATAATCCCTCTTCTTAATCTCTAGGAATTCATCCCACATAATAATATAGAGAATATAATGAATTTACTTGGTCAGAAATGTGTTTTTAATCTCATCCCAAACCATGTAGTCAATTTTATATTGTATCCTTATATTCTTGATAGGATTCAATCATTTATCTTCCTTACTTTCTATATAGTATACAACCATTATGAATTTTTCATTTCATGGAAAATATAGAATTGAAAATATTAATTCAATGTTAATAATACATTATTAAAAATATTAAATATCAATGGAAATGATGAATGAATGTGGGTGTTGCCTCATTAATATATCAGAACATTGTTTTTTCCTCCTTTTCATGGTTGGATGTTCACTATGATTCATATCGTTAATATGTATAGTAATGAGTTATCCCATTTACCCTACCCTAACATTCATTTTATTAAGATGAAAAACATTTCATTTTTCATATAATTTCACCTTAATGTGGTTCATTTGGGATATTGACGTTGACTAAAATCGAAAATCATGGTGTGAACAATTCTTATCATAGTGTAAATCCACATAATCATAAGAAACCACTTATATGTTTTATAAATTATAGAACTATATTTTAAATCAATGACAACATAGTCTTACCATAGGTTATTGATATCCATAATCTATAGAAATTATTTTTAATTGTTCATGATGAATTTATAAATTGTTAATTCATATACCCCTAGTATGTAAAACAATATTTGTTGCAAGGCCACTTGTCGTTTACCAGGTAATGGTTTTGTCAGGCCGGATCCACCGTTATAGGTTCATTATCAATATGTACATTTCTTCTATACCCACATAAACTTGTACAGTCCATAGAATGAATGTATTTATAGGAATCCAAAAACTATATCATTTAATAATATTCCATGAAATTTTATTATACATTTATTTATTCTTGGACTTATCCTGGGGAATCTCCTTATGGTTATCACTATAATTTTATTATACATTATTAAAACATTTAAATAATTTTTTTTCTATTACCAATTGTAGTAAACCTTTCATATCATAAAATTAAATTACATCACATTTTTGAAAACTCAATATATTACACAAAAAATAACTAAAATACCATATTCGCATAGTAAATTTCAAAACATTATAACAAACAATACATTTAAAAAAGTGATTTATATTGTCTTCCAGTATTTTCTTTATTACTATAAACCTTATTATACATCACTTATATCAGAAATATTTTTTAACACAGGGAATGGGAAAAAATAAGTTTTGAGCATATCTATAGAGTAATGGTATTCAAGAGAGATATGTATGAATAATCTGGATCATAAAGGCTTCAAAACATGATCATGAAAATTGGTCAACATATAGAAAATATTAATGATAAAAAACATAAATAATGTAGTAATAATTTGATGTTCATAAGTAATGGGTCTTAATAGATGAAATAGAAAAATTTATAAAATTAATGAATATGAATATGTCAAAGAATTTTGGAATTTTCATTTACTTATAACATTGTCAATATATTCTCCCATTATGTGAAGGACATGAAATCATGACCACCCATAATCACAATGAAAGGAATCCATTTCCACCCATAAACATTTGATCTTGTAATCAAGATCATTTATAAACATATGAACATGATACTCAGTCTAGTTATAACATTATGACCATGTAGTTAGGTTTATGCATAACATTACAAACACATAATAACATCCATTCATAACAATGTGAGAATGTAATCATGTCAACACATAATAATATGGACATGCTTCTAGGTACATCAATGAAATCATGAACATGTTTTCATGTTCACACATATCAATTATAATTGTAATGAGGTTCACAGAAAACATTTTGCACATGTAATCTAGTTCATGAATAACAAGTATACTGATGAGTCATCCATCTTTACCCATTGCATTGAAGGGAGATATAGGACCCACCGATCACATAATAGAACCATTCATTCAATTTTCATAAGATTATAAAATATAATAATTTCATATACCATATAATGAAATGGGAATCATAAATATTTCTTCACATCATTACCAATGGAAACGTGAAAGTCATCATGATACTTTCACCAAAGCACAACGCACGAAAAGAAGAAGGTTCTAACAGAATATAACTCATTGAAGAGAAATGGGTGTCATAAATATCATTCAATCACAAAAAATTTCATGAAATTATATGAATGATAATCTAGGATTATATCCTTGAAAAAAAGGAATATTAAAAAATATTATCATCATAAAAGGGAAATATTAATGAAATATCTTTTGAAAAAATTTGTTGAGGAAAATACCTTTTTTCATTGGAGTGTGATTTTTAAAACATAAAATCTTTGAAAAACTATTATCCTTGAAAATATACATAAATTATTATGAATGGGTTCCAATATATTTATAAAACCATTTTCTCTTCATTACATAAAAATTAATATTCATATCAATTTGATAATAATACACACTAAAAATTATAAAAGATTATTAAAAACATTTAAAAAACCATATTCCGTAAAAATTTATAAAATATTCTTGAAATCCATTTATGTTTATAATTTATATAATAATAATTAAATAATATTGAAATTTTTTTCCCTGAAACTTATAAAAATGTCTTGAAATTATTTTTGAAAACTATATCTTTAAAAGTATATCGATTAGTTATAAAAAGTATTTAAAACAATATGATACTATGTTGGTTGAAAAAATTATTAAAAAATATAAATAAATCGTAAAAAAATTATTAAACCCATATATTTGAAGGCAAAATTAGAATCTTATAAATAAATACTTGAAAAAATTAAGAGAACACTAATTTCCAAATGAAATGTGAAATATTGGTTGCTTTAAATAGAAACATATATTAATCATCTTATGATATAAATAGCAGAAAAATAGTAGTAATACATGATGTAATCATGAATGAATATAGAATAATAAATTTTTGACTATTAATTATTGATGAATTATAGGATTTCATCAATTAATGATTAATCCTAAAAAATCATAATAAATGTTGATATTGATTCAATAGACTCTTTCAATTTTGATAAAATTGAATCATACTCCCCATGTAAGTAAATGAAATTACAAAAAACCATCATGAATAAATTAAATAAGAATAATTTATATATATATTATCTTATTAAAAATAAAAAATAAAATATTATTTTAACTATATTATTGAATTACATGAAAAAGTAGTTTTGAACTAAAATTCAACATTCTCCACTATTCATATAAATATTAACCTTATCAGAAAATACCAAAACTTTTCCCAATGTAAATTAATATATTATGATTGAAAAATGATATTTTATATTGAATAATTTTTTCTAAATCCCAATGAAAAAATATTTAGAAAATAATTTAAAATTAGTCTTGTAGACGGCATGACAATGCATGCATTGGTAATTAAAATGTTTAAATGTTTGATTAGTTATCATTTAAAATTTCAATGTAAAAATTGTTACAATAACCTAAATATGATAAATTTAGTAATATTTAAATTAATTAAACTATAAAAGAAATTAAAATATAATTTACAGTGATAAATAAATTATAAAAAAACAATTCGGGAATTATATTTCTTTTTTTAGCTATTAATAATAATATAATAACTTTATAGAAAACAAAAAAACATTTACACAATTTAGGTTAATATATTATAATTTCATAATTGAATTTTATTTTATAAAATTAAAATATTAAAAGTTCCTAACATAATATTTAATATGTGTTCTCAATGAAAATGTGGTAAAACTCTATTTTAGGAAAATGCATATTTTTATTATAAAACTTGGATTTTCTCATATATTATAAAAATAAAATATATTTTTTGAGTATAGTAAATATTTATTGGATATATTATAAATAAATTTCATAATAAGATAATGCAATGTGACTTGTTTTATTTATTGATTTAAAATTATGTTCGTATATAGAAAATTTGTTTTTATATTAGACAATGGTAATTTTTTTGATAATTTCTTATTTCAAAATTCAATGTTATATTGGATAAAATAAACTAAATTGAAGTAATTTTTGCCTATTTGATCTATTTAAAATATAATTCCAAATTAAATTATAATTTAACTATACAAATAAATTATATGAAAAATAAAATTTGAATTCAAATTAGGTATTTTTTACTATTCATCAATATTTGAAAATTCTCATAAGAATACCAAATATTTTCCTAATGTCTGTTTTTATATACCAATATAAAAAATATATTTTCTTTGGATGATAACATTAATAAAAGGGTAAAAAATTATATTTAATGTGGGTTCTCTATTAAAATGTGATAAAATTACCTTTTTGAAAAATACATCTTTTTAGTAATAAAATTTGATTTATTGTTCTAATATAACAATAATATATATATTTTATGAGTCTAAAAAATTTAATGGATATATAATATTAATTTTATATTTTAAAAATTAATCAAATGTATGTTTTTTAATCTATTCAGATAAAAGTCTGTTTATACCTAGGAAATTAGTTTTTACAGTACAAAATGATCAAGAGATTGAGAAGTTCATATTTCCAATTTAAATGTAACATTGTTTAAAATAATCTAGATTGTAATAAATGATTAATATTTGGTCTAAATAAAATATAATTCCAAATTATTATATTATTTATTTAAATAAATTAATTATACAGAAAAGGTATTTTGAATTAAAATTTTGTGTTTTTCACTAATCATCAAAATTTTAAACTTCTCAGAAAAATAAAAAATATTTACTCAATGTAAATTTTTATATTCCAACATTATCAATAGATTTTATTTTGTAAAATAAAAATATTTATAATGTAAAAAATTGTTTTTATTATGAATTATTTATTAAAATTTGTTAAAATTATCTTTTTCATAATATACATATTTTTATTCATAACATTAGATTTTGTTAATACAGCCATTAAATATTGTTTATGAGTATTGAAAATATATATACGATATATAATATATAATTTAAAAAAATTAATTTCATGTAACTTGTTTAATTTATTGAGTTAAAATTGAGTTTGAATATAGAAAAATAGTCTTGAAGAAAATGAATTTCTTTTTTTAAATAGTTGTTACATTCATTTATAACTAACTTATAAAAAATTATTTACTATATATATATATATATATGTTTTCATCAGAATTTGAAAATTTATTTAATATTATTCATAAATTTTATTCCATTGGCTTGGTGGTAGCTATGAAGATATTTTTTAATAATATTAATATTACATTCTAGTTTTGTAAAAATTATCCTTGTGTGTAGAACATGCTATTGTAGAATATTGGGACTGGATGTAACACCGGAAAATCATAATAATTCATTTACCATAAGTTAATAAAAGTGATTCATGTATAGTGGTATTAACTTGGGGTTGTTCACCCCTTAAGTTAATCATAATGTATTTGATATAATAAAAGATATATTTAGAATTGTTTGAAATGCGAAATATCAAAATTATTACTATAAATCGAAAATAATTTTTCTGAAAAAAATATGGGGTTATAGTGATAACTTGTTTTATCATAGTATTGAAACACTATAACATTTGAAAATTAAATGTTATCATTTTAATAAGATATACTATATGTATAAAAATATTTCTAAATTAATGATCTTTATAATACATAGAATTCATCATTATATATTTTCCTTGAGATAATATAGAGTAGTTAAACATAACTCATAACAATATTTATCTACCAAAATTTCATAAAATAGTTTATGATATAATATGAATTTCTATTTTTATTCTTACTAATGTTAACTAATTATTTATTTCATTATGGACAAACCATAAAATCATATAGTTTATTAAGTTACATTAATATAAAATTTTAACTGGTTTAATATGACATTAGTAATATTTTTTACTCCACAAGTTGAATCATACTCCCATAATATTCCTATATAATATATAATATCTATAATATCATGATAGAAAACCATAAAATAGGGAAAAGAAAGCAGCTTGTTTTTTAGTGCTAAATAGAAAGCAATGATAAAGAGGTGGGGAGGGGGGGCTTTGTTAGTGCTAGCTAAAAGCCGTAATAAATGAATCCCATTATGAGGGATAAAAACACTTTAATAATTGGTACTCATTTATGAGCTCTTCTATTATAACTAATTTATGATTTTAATAATAATTTATATAAAATTATTATATTTATATTATCTATTATTATTTATTTGTATACATTAAATATAAAATGGATGTTTATGATTAATATTTTTTAATAATTGAAATAAATATATATAATGTTTTAAAAAAGTGTTTATAAGATTATAATTAAACAAATATGTGTTTTTAATGACATTGGTCAATGAATATATTGATCATGGGTGAATATATGTGATGTATCATCAAGAATTTTTATACATTACACTCTTCTTATTATTCTTGTTGTCCATTGATGACTCATTTTTTATTATGTATATTTTAAAGGTGTATATGAAAAATTCATGCATGTTACCCATATATATACAATATTCTGTTCTCAATAATTATAAAATTTTGTTAAATATATATTTAAAGAATAAATATATGTATACATATTACAAATATAAATTTTGAATAATAAATAAATCCCTTGTAAATATATTTATTTGTAATTATAATAAGAAGTATATATATAAAATTCTTATAAATTAACAAAAATATAAACATATATTATATTTATATATATACTTATAATTATATACAAATATTTTGAAATATATTTATTTATTGTTATAATTATAACTATAGAAAAATTTATATATATAAATAAATATATAATTATAATAAATATATTTATTATACTTGTTATAATGTTATTAATATATAATTAAATATATATATATATATATAATTACAAATATTTACAATTGTTTATCATCATAATTATTAAATATAGATAGATATATTTTAATAATTAGGATATTATAATAAATATTATATATATATATATATATCTATAAAAATACAAAATGTTATGAATATAATTCTAAATAAATGTAATAATATTTATATAAATAAAATTTATAATAAATAAGTTAGTTATATATATTTATAATTTTATAAATATAATCTTTATAATATTAAAAATAAATATATAAATAAGTAAATATATATATATATATTTAAATAAAAACTATAGAAAATTCATTTTTTTAATTTTTTATTATTAATAAATAAATACATTTTTATTGTTAATCAATGTAAATAACTATATATATATTTCAATAAATTCTAATTCAACAATAAATTTTTATTATTTTCATATATAATGATATATATAATGAAATAAATATTTATCCAAATATATTTACAAATATTTAGAAATATTGAGAAATGAATGTTGATATTTGCCTTTATATTTATAAATAAATACAAATATAATTAAATATTTCTAAAATTATAATAAATATATTATTAAAATTATAAACAATAGAAATATTAATTTTTCATAATTTTATTATTATTTAAATATACATATGTATATTATTTTTAAATTATAATTATAATTAAATAAATATTCATATAAATAATTATAAAATTTGATGAAATATAGTTATATACATCTATAATCTTATAAATATATATAATTAATATACTTATTATATATATTTCTATGATTATATATATAAAAAGTATATTTCTTATTATTTTATAATTATTTAATTTAAAATATTATAAATATAAATGTACATATATGTTGTATGTTATTTTTTAATGATATATAATAATAGAAATAAATTAATAACATTATATCTTTATTAGTGATTTTTAACACGGATAAAGGATTGTCATTATGTGCAGTAAAATTGCAGTGACAAAACCTATTTTTATCAACACTATATTTTAATCACTGATAAATAAATCCTTAAAAGTTATTTTTAGCGCTACTAAATGCATATCTTTTTCAGGCATTAAAAGTTCTAAAAAAGAATATTCTATAATCACTTTATATTTTCGTGCTAAAAAATAATTACTTTATCTTATTTATTTTGCACTGATAAAATGTTCATCAGGTTTTATAAATAAACCCTAACATCCTCCCTCTTCCTTGAACTCCTCGAGCTATTATAGAAGCTAATCGCTACAGTAACTATCTCCTCTTCTTCCTCCCCATCAACTCCCATCGACCCCTCTTCCAAGAAACAACATTCTCCAACACGCCTCTCATCCACTATGCACCTCTCCTCTGATGCACGACTCTCTTCTACTAGGCGATACTCCCCTACTAAACTCCTCTCCTCTGTCAAAGGAGTCCTCTTCCATGTGCCTCTCCTCCTCCGCCAACTCCTCCACCTACCTGATTCCCTCTTTCATGAAACTAGCATCCCCGAACACCTCTCCTCTTTCATTCAACTCTCCTCCAAAAGGGGACTCCTCTATTGTGTGCATCTCTATCTCTAGAATAATCCTCTATCAGAGGACTCCACCATCATGTTCCTCTCCGCAACCTGGAACTGAACCATACAACCATAGTGATGTTTTTCTTCATTGTCATCTATTTTTTTCATTTTATTACATTTTGATATTAATGTTGATGTTGAGAATTTTACGGGCTATATTCCCCAGTGAAAATCATGTTCATTTGGGGTCCTTGTTTTTGCACTATATTATTTTCATATTAGTTGTCCTTATATGCACATCAATGAATTACATTTTTAATGTCATTGATATTTTATTCCATTGTATTTGTTTTATGACTTCTCCTTGGGTGATCCACTTTAATTTGAATAACTTTATTTAAGGGTCTTCGATATTGTATTATTGGAATTAAGTCAATTCCCATGCATCATTATAAGCATGTAGTATTAACATGACAGATGCTTCCCTATGTGTGATTTCACAAAAAATGATGGCTTAGTTGTTGGAACAATACATAACAATCATTTTTTGCTCCATGATATTTTTCACCCACTAATTTATTAATTACTTTTTCTATATAAAATAATTTACCAAGGATATTAGTATCCACACGTATTGTAATCTATATTCTCCTAACATATCTACATTCTTATCATTATTTTTTATTGTCTGATGGATGTAGAATGTCACCCCTACTATAATAACTCTAATGAATAAATACACACATTTAACATATATTAATTAACTACCATTTATTGATATGGTCCTCCAAATTTTTTAAGAGACTTCTCTTTTTCCATGTTCATCAAAAGAATGTTCATTGGGAATTAGATCTTTTTTACCTTGAAAATTTAATACTAATGAAAACCATATGGACACCATAATGTATTATTTAAAAGTTAAATAATAACATGAGTTATATTAATATCTCTCAATCCCTATATTTAAAATATAATTTAAGACATTACACTCATGCTATCTCATAATCCACTCATAGCCAGGCCAAACACAATATACCCAATATTATTTAGAATGGAGAATATAATGATATCACATTATGTGTTCAATAGACTTATTCATATTATAATAGAACAGTACCCCATCAATTTTATAGTACCCAATTTTATTTAATTTAACTTTTCATAAACTATTTCATTCCTAAATTTTGTACAGGTAGAAATTTTTACTAAAGCCTTAAAAATTCTATGTTAGTTTATTATTTCTTAATAATCATAAAAAATGTCAATCATTTTTCATTATATTCTTATATAAATTCTGTCACATGAAAGGGTAGTAGGTTTTGATATTTTAAATGATATTTCTCAATAACCAACCATTAACCATCTATTTATTTTAATTTATTCATTTATATTCCTACCATTAATTCTCAAATCTTACCTCAGCCAACTTTATTTTTTTTTCTTTTATCATATAATATAATTCCCAATTTTTAGAACTGTCATCTTATTTTTGACACCCCTAACAGTTCATGCATTGGGGAAGGTGTTCCAAACCCCCATTTAGAGGATTTAGATATTCCTACCAGGTGATATCTATCTTTTATTATATTGGGAGATGGGGGACTACATATTTTCAAATGTTGGGAAGGGTTTCGTGGATAATCCAATTCATTGGTGTTGTAGGGGACTTTTATCTAAAATAGATAATTATATAAAAATATTCATTTGTTGGTAGGAATGTGGTTGAATTGGAAATGATAAGTGGAGTGTTGAGAGAGCTCTTGATCTTGTAGTTGGTTTCTTGATTATATATTTTTATAGGTTAATTTATAACTTAAGGAATCTATATTACATCATGTGAGAGACATATAAATTTTTCGTGGGGTGTAAAACCAATTGATTTGGTTCGAGACAATTATCATTTGGATAATGCCGTTTTTTAGAAAACTGGAACATGATTGTGTCAAGGTTGTGAGAGTGGTCACTAACTATGGAACATATTAATTTTGAATCTAATGTTTCGATGAAGGACAACTGATATTACTAAAAAATCAAAGAATTCATATGGGATAACCAATAGTAGGGAGAACAATATCAAATTCTTAAAAAAAATTATAATTATTACACCATCCATTGGAATAATGTTATAGAATCATAAAAAATGATTGCTTTATGATGAATCTTTGATCATTCTATATATCTTTTATAACACGAATCACTTTGGATCTATTTATTTTTGAAAATTCCAAACTAGCACATTTAAAAAGATTCGTGTGTTTTGAAATGTTTAATAGATGTTTTTAGATCATTATAAATTATTAAGATTATTGGTACATTGTTCTTCCTTGATTTTTTTAAAAAAGTAATTTTGGTTTTTTAAATTTTGTTTGAAAGTGATTTATTTATTTTTAAAATCATATGTTATTTTAAGGAGAATTTATTTAATTGGATTTTTTTAAAGGTATTTAAATTCTGATTTTATAAATAGTCTTAAAAGAACAATTGAACAATATTTTTTCGATAATATTTTGTGTTTATATTTTTATTAAATAAGGAATACCATTAAATTATATTAATGTTTTGTTTATTTATTTTCATAAGTAATAATATATCCAAATAAAATTGGATTGATTTGAATAATGAAATGATGGATATCAATTGTCTGAAAAAAGAGGATATATATGGAGTGAAAGAGTTTACCATGTTTACAAATGATCATTCATCAGACTCTTCTCAAATCCTATGTTCGTGTTTACACTGTTGTTATTCATGAAAAGTCAGTCTATAAGAGTTTTAAGAACACAAGATTTGTTTTGTAATTTATTGAAGATATAAATGTTGAAATAAACAAGAAGAAATTGAAAATTAATCTAGAGAATAACATAACATTGATTTTTATGGATCATCTGATATGACTACATGTATGGAAAATGAAGAAGACCACATCGAGGACATGATTAAAATTTTAAATGACGATGAAGATCATATTGAAGAAATGAATTTTTTTTGAATATGTAAATCATGATTTCGCAAAATTGTTTGATCAATTAAAGGGTTGTGGAAAGACACCACTGTATGGTAGTTGTAATAAATATATTCCAATGTCTTCCACACTGAATTTGTATAATTTGAATGCAGGAAATGGAATGTGTGACTCGAGTTTTATAGAACTACATTCTCTATTGAATAACTCGCTCCAAAAGATAATGAACTCCCGATCTGAATATAAGATGCCAGATGAATTCTCAATCAATAGGTATGATCACTACAATAATTCAAACTTTTTTGAATGATGATATACATTTTTTAATGGACTAAAAATAACATGAAGAATTCTAAAAGTGTAGTTTTCTTCGATAAAATAAATATGAATCAGGTCTTACTATGTTTTATGGTACTTTACAATCATTTATGTGTTTAGGCTCCTATTTGGATGTGAGGGTACTATAGGGATATTGATGTGGCACATAGACAGATGCAATAAAGATAGAAAACTATGTCATGTGGTAGAATCTCCTCAGTAGTAGAGAATCGATCATGTTTATCTTGATTTTTGAAATGAGTTGAGAAAATTTTTTCATTCATTATCTATATATGGAATGAATCCTTTTGATTTCAAAATAACACTCATAATACATGGATAGTTATGTTGGTAAATTATAACATTCCATCATGGTTATTCATAAAAAGAAAACACATTATGCTATCTATGGTTATATCAGGACTAAATCAATCATGCAATGATATTGATGTTTATTTGGCTCTATTGATTGAGGATTTGAAATTATTGGGTGATTCAGGTGTTATGTTGTATGATGTATTCTGAATTGAATATTTCACATTAAGAGCCATGTTGAATAGGATGATAAATGACTTTACTACTTATGGAAATTTTTTAGGACATATAAATAATGGAAATCATGGGCGTCCCTTTTATGAAAAGATTCAATGTCAATGAGGTTGATACATTCATCATGAACTACGTTTCTAAGACATCTGCGATTTCTATCCCAACGACAAATGTACCGATCTTGGGTGACATAATTCGATGGATGTTTAGAATAACATATGAAATTATCTCCACTAATAAGTGATCAACTATTTGAGATAATATAATATGGGTACACTAATTTTGGTAAACCTTTTTTGAAAAAAACATATGAAAACCATTTGGATGAAGATATCAGTTTTTTTGAATTAACATATTGGAATTGTCAGTATAAAAGACAATATTTTGATATATTTCATGTTGAAAAAAATGTATGTGATAGATTCATTAGCATTTTTCTGAATGCACCAATAAAAATATTGGATAGAATTAAGGCTACATTGTATATGGTTGACATGGGAATATAAGAAGTGTTGGCACCAGTGAAGGGTGAAAAATGATTTTGTATTCTTTCATTTTCATGAAAACTTTCTAGGAAGAAGAGATATTTGTTTTCCAACTTCATTAATTGAAAAAACGTTCTATAGGGGCATTAATTGAATATTAATACCATAGTTTCAATGAGAGATTTAATGTTAAAAGGTTTGAAATCACATGACTGTGAAATTTTGAGGCCAGATCTAATTCATATTGCATTACATTGCATTTATCAAATAATGTACGTTATATATTAACAATGATTTGTTTATTCTTCAAATATATATTCTTCAAAGTTATAATCCCATTGAAATTTTTTAAAATTGAATGTGAAATTTTATTATGTTAAGGGAATTTCATATATTCTTCTTATAGACATTATTTAATTTGATGGTTCACTTAGTGAGATAGATTCAACTATGGGGTTTTTTACACTATGGATTGATGTACCCCATTGAACTATATATGAAGTCTTTGAATGGTTATGATAAAAACTAATTTCATCTATAGGGTTGTATTGTGGAGTTATATATCATTGAAAAACTAGTGGAATTCTATTTTCAATACATATATAGTGTAGAAAGAATTTGTCTACCAAAATCTCTTCACAGGGGGCATCTTGCGGGAGAATTAATTTTTGGAAGATAGGATTTCAAAATAAATATTACATATCATTAGTAGGCCCATATTTACATTTTTCACAATAGTTTCGAGGATAAACCATATGTCAAAACAAACATAGAAATTCTTATGAATTTGAATCCATCAAGACATGAAAAATGCATATCAAATACACATAATCGATAGATTATATGATGATTTCAGGACCTTATACGTAAGTACTCAAATGAAAATTGGGACTAAATTTCTAAATGAATTCGATGGCTATATGAAGGATCAAGTGTGTATGAAATATCTTATAATTATTATGTAATTTATGGTAATACATTCTATACTAATGAAATGATTAGGGCGGTACACTGGAAAATAGTTTTGTTACACTTGTGGCTGAAGGTATGCATGTTTCTAGTGATAAGGAAAAAAATCCATGTTACAAAAATATTTAATAAATTTTCATCCTTAAGGAAATATGAGAGTAGGACTATACAAAATTCCAATTACATATTTTTCAATTCTAGTGGATTGATAACAAGAGTGATATTAATATTGATGAGTTGGGATTAGTGAATTTTTATTTCAATAAGGTAGGGTACAAAGAAGAAATATTTATTATGGAATTATAGGACGTACAAGTATTTTATGTTCTAGTTCTTGCAAACTAAAACTGGTTAAATATTTTTGTTGTTGACAAAAACCACTGAAGGGGTAGGTGAAAATTAAATAGAGGATGACCCTTTCATTGGGATGTCACAACAATTTTCATGAGGTTCTTATAAAGATGGAATTTAGTATAACATCCCAGCTAGAGAAGAAAATAGGACATTTTCGTATTTATTAATATTTGTGAATTAAATATTAATTTTACTATAAATGGGATACTATGTTCGACGGTGTACCCGATAAGCAACAACGAGTCTCTTTGAAATCTTACGTTGCACATTAATAATATAAAATTAGTATTTTAAATTGTAGTTAACGCCTAACCATTATATTGGTGGGAATTGAAAGCACTAACAACAATATGAATATACATTTTTGTCAAATAATTTTTTTTTCATTTATCCAATAAATATTAAATTCCCAAAATGTGAATGAATCTAATTTTAAGCATAAACACTCTAATATTCATTAAAAGTCTGATTTACAGCCTTTTGATGGTGAACCCTCATTAAATTTAGATTTGGTCACTATTATATGTTCTACATTACAAAATATAATTATTCATTAGAATCGGGACATCAATATTTTCTTTGTGTAAAATATTGGTGTTTTTCTGATAAAATTCATTTTTTGATGAATAGTGAAAAATTCTGTATTTTAATTCAAAACTGCATTTTAATATATTTTATTTATATGGCTAGATTATTTTTTTAAATTGTTTTAATGTGTATTTAGATTATATTTTTAACATTTAATCCAATGTTTGTCATCAGAAATAATTCACTTTGAAATTGGACCTAAATAAGTGTTAATATTTTGATAGTTATTATTTCGTAAGAACATGTTTTTTGTTTTTACAGTGGGAATTGATTTTAAATTCATTTAATCCACTTCATTGTTTTGAATTTGGAAAAATGGATTCCATATTTGTAATAATAAGGTAATTTTTTAAATATATAACTTTTGTTTTAAAAAAACTATGAATATTTACTTCACTAAAAATTATATTTACCATGGTTAAAGGGTAAATATGGTAAATAAGGGTACCAAAATATTATAATAATATTAAATTACCCTAACATGTGTATTAATCCCATTTTTTGACTCATGTCCGATCATGGGAATCCTTGAGTCGATTTGGGTACCCCATGGAGCCACGTTGGATTAATAATGGCACGTTATATTAATTAATTTAATGTAACGAAAAAAATGACTTAAACAAATATCATTTAGTAAATAAATTTTTAGTTGGTGTTATATAAGTTATATTTTAGACTATAAAAATTAATTTGAAATATAAAAATACGTCATACATAATGTTATTTTTTAATAATTTTTAGACATCATGTAAATAAATATATTTATGACACAATAATGATTCATTGTTTACATCATTAATGAATGATTTAAATAAATAAGATTATAAAGAATAAAATAATATTCAAAACCATTCCCATTATTATTGGATGATTTAATTTTGACCATTAGTAATATTAAACTTGACTTAAATATGTTTTGGACTTTTAGCAACTGAAAATCATTATATAATAAAATAATATTTTAAAACATTCCTAAAGAACCCCTCCTTCCCCTTATAGAAATCCCCCAGTTATAACCCATTCCTCACACCTCTCAATCCACTTCGCTCATCCAAAATCCACACAATTAATCTCCCAACATCTCTATCTTCTTCTTATAATATTTACTGTAGGCATAAGGCACTTCAAGTAATCATTTTCGTTCATACCAAAGGTAGATACCCAATTTAAAGGTAACATATACTCTTAGGGTATTTTCTTTTATTTTACTTTCTCCAACTTCCTAAACTATTTTATGTTTTTTTATAAAATAATGTGCTCAATATAGTAGTAAATTGTTATGATAATTATTTTAACTACATGTTCACACAACTCCATCTAATGGATAGGAACATATTGTTTCTTTGGACGGCGAACTACTCCCTCATTATATGATTATTGTTCAAATATCTCCAACAACTTCTCATGGTGGCCATTATGATGGATCTTTATTTATATATGTTATATCTTATGTTTATGTTTTCATTTTTCTCATTTTTAATTTATATCATACCTTTATGGTTTCTATAATGGGTAAACACGATAATTTTATTTGAGGAAGTACAGAATATCGCACCCTCAAAGTGATGTGACTCATTAATAACATATGTGGGATGTATAGAGGATGGAGTTAATTTTTTATATATTATATTATAATGTAATTAGAATATTTTTTTATCATTATTTTCTCATTCCATTATAAAATAAAATATGAATAAAAGTAGCATTCATGTGTACGTACGACATACCGTCTCCATGAATGGTGCATTTCATTTCTTATCTCCAAATGTTATGTACTATTATAAATACATATATATACTGGATATATATGATATATATAATATCTAAAACATGAATATATTTCTGGAGATAATGTAATTTTTACCACATGAACAACATGTAATTTTAAGATGTTTGTTTTTAACTCATGTTCCGAAGATAAACAAAATGTCAGATATGAACTCATGTAATTAACTAATTTTTATAGTTAGGTAATATGTGATATAAAAAGAATAATATAAATTAAAATTTTTCATCAACTAGTAGAAATTGACGTAGTTTTATTATTCAGGGAATTAAGGAATGAACGGGTCAAGCCGGACATGAGGTAAGGGAACTTTTTAACTCAATTACCATTATTTGGTTTGACCATATCTTTCTTATTTATATCATTATTTGATTATGTGAGAAATGAATTTTTATATCTTATCATGTATTAATACTTTCTATATATTTGATTATAATGAATACAAATAATCAAACTATTTTATTTAAAAAATGATCTTTGTAAGGGACTTCATCTCAATCTCCTTTCATTGTGGCAGATTTTTATACACGAAATTATTTTATATGGGGTATAAACCCCTTTCATAGTTAATTTCGTTCAATGGGAATATTTTTTCAGAAAATCATTTTAATAAATGACATAAGAATGGTTTTTACCATTTATTGTGACAAGGGCCTCTCTACCTTTTTAATCATTATTTGGCTTCCTATATATGTCAAAATGTTTTCTAAAATGAAAATGTAATACCTTATTCTATTTTTGGGTGTTTTATTATTGAAAATGGTTTTTGAAATGGATTTATTATTTCAATATATTATAATGATTTCTTGTGATTTAAAATTAAATGTTGTTAGTGAACTGTTTATATTTGCAATATTTTACGTGTTATGATTTTACAATGGTACTTGGAAATTTGACATGTGGTTACATGATAAGTCAAATGATAGGTGGTTCCGTGATGAACAAGGAAATGTGGTTATGTTATATCTTCCAATTCATGGGGTATGGTATTTAGCCATATGGCTATTCAATTTAGTTATTTATGTTCAATTCCACTGTATGGTTATTAAATTTATGTATGTTTATGTCCCAAGTAGCCTTTATATGTTATGTGTTCATTATATGAGTTTATTGTAATATTTTGTTTAAAAATGGTATGAAATGAACTTTTATTTAGTGAAGAGTATTTAATACTTCATAAAGGTAAAAAGTATTACTTATGTAAATATATTTCTGGTTTACTTATAGTTTTGAAAAACTAATAGTTATCCTTCCTTTTGTATCCCTTACTGAGCTTTCTATGATCATCCCATGTTTTTGATATGTTTTTCACATGACATATAGTGAAATAGGGACATGGATGGGATCATGGAAAATTCATGCCATCTGAAACATTGTACTATACATGACTCATTTTTCAAAAGTTTTTATTTTGTGAAAAAAATTGAAACTGAGTAGATATTTCTACATGTAATATTCAAGTTGTTATGTGTATGTTATATGATAAGTCTTTAAAACACTAAACTTGAAAAGATCTACAATGTGAATTAATAACATAATTCAAAATTATGCAATGTTTAAGGCCATGTCCTTATATTATGTATGTCATAGGATAACACAACGAAGGTATTTTCATAGTCGATAGAGGTGTCAAATCCATTTGGAATCTAAAAAAGAGAGCGTACAATAATAATGTTATAATTTTTTGTAAAACATATTTTTTAACCTTATGTTATTACCTATTCACTACTCTATTTATGTCATCTAAATTAAATATTAATACACTTCTATAGATAATGACATCTGCATTTGATAATTCTCTCAATCCTAAGGCACAACAGTTCACTAAACATGGTGCTGCTCAAAGAACAGAGGAATACAAACTACCTTTAGATGTTGTTGCTTGCAGTGCAGAGGACCAACAGGTTTCTCAACCTACTGTTTTTTCTCCCTATGCAAATGTATAACCAACATCTTTAAATGTCGATTCTATAACATTGGAGGAACATATTAGTTATTTTGAAACTAATGAAATGGTAGGTAATGAAACAATTGTGGTGCCAAAAAGCAGGAGTATCATAGTTTGATGATGATTGCAAAAATCCATAAGGAAAAATCAAAAGGTCTTAATTACTTGGCTGGAAGGAATAGTGAGGCCAAAATGTTTTCCCCAATAAGGCCAAGTTTTGTTGCAACATTGTATTAATCTCCTGGAAACACATACTCATTGATGTATTGTCGTGGAAACATATTGTCCCCAGGCCTAAGATACGGATGTGGGGGTATATTATTGTATCATTAGAATAACATTTCCTTACATTACAAGAAAATATAATAATGATACATTGACTTACTCTTCATCATCCATTGTAGAGTGAATTTATAGTAGATACTAGAAAATAAACTATATATTTAAGGTTTCATGAAATATTATCATTGGATTTCACAAAAATTTAACAATATATTATCTTATAGATGATGAATGTAAGATAAACCCTCACCCACTCCTTCATTATTCACACCATATAACCCAAAGAGCATTGGATGTGTTTACCTTCCATCGTGCAGAGCTTTATTTATAGGTACATTGTTTTTAGTAATACAATTTTTATAGATATAGTTATTCATTAATTTGATTGATAATATCATATTAATGAAACAAAAACTATGTTATGAAAATAAGGAATGAGAAAAAAAAACCATCATACCCTTAATGTAATGTAAGTATAGGGTACACTTCACTGAAATATTTTTTCAAATATTTTTAATATACCATAATAATTTTATGTAACATAAAACAACACTATAACTATTTCCACCTATTCATAAGAATATTGATGAATAAAAATCCAATTTCACTTCAATACATTTCAATGTGATATAAAAAGAGGTGAATGTAAATAATGATGTCATACTAATAGATGAAAACACACAAAAAGTGTGTTATTAATTTTCAAGTGTTAATGAATAAAAATATGTTTCATCTTGATTAAATATATATTACATATAATTAAGACTTAGTTTCTTATATTTTCAGTGTAAAAAATTCAAATGAATCAAAAACATGTAAACTAGATGAAAACATACTTTTGATGGCCTTGATTTAGATAGAAATGTATGTTGACATCTGAGGTGCATGTTTTGTGGTGATAGCCGAAACATGTTTTGTGAAAAAAACAAGAGGGTAAAAGTGAAGAAATGAAAATGATGAAAGAAAGGGTAAATATTATTGATGAAAAAATACAATGACAGAGATATATCATAAAAAATAATATAGTGCGGGAGAGAGAAAAAGACACTCAAGAAAATCCAGTATGGGAAGATCCATCCCCACCCCACAAACATTCTGGCGAGAAATTCCCCTAAAAAACATATCATAGATAAGGTAATCAATGTACTTATAACAATTTTATTGAATATTTAATTAGATAGACACTAATACCATTTATGAAATCATATTATATATGGTGAAAATGAATATGATTTATATCTTCCAGCACCCACCCATCACCTAGTTGTGAGGGCTACATTGTTCAACATCCAAAATTCCATGCCAGAAAATATACCACTATAACAAGTCATGTTATAGTGTTGATTATTGTGCCCCATGGGTTAAGAAAAAAGTTACCTATTCCCATTGATGGTGAATATCTACATAAGGCTGAACAATCTCTTGGAACATTTATCACATGGTCATCACAGCTTGTAAAATAACATGTAGACTAGTAGGTATTCATTTGGAATTTATTTTACATGATCAACCATTAAAATTTAATAAAACATTTTTCAAATCGATTAATTTTATTAAAGATAGACACAAGGTAGAGGTTGAAAATAAATAAGGGGTGAATACTATTTCAATGATTAACCAAACGATTGAAACTATCTAATGAATGCACCTTATACTTCCCCATTCTATAACCAAATTTTTTATCATTGCATGATCATGTTAATATGAAGTTCATAGACAGTGATACTCAAAAAAAAATTCATGAAAATATGTATAGTATGGAAGATCCATATTTAATTGGAGTTGACAATGTATATAAAACCCTAGAGAATGATTGTCTATGTGGATCAGTTGTAAATGTATATATGAGGTATGTATTCATGATTTTATTTTCCAAAAGCGGATATACTATCATAATTATGATAAAAATACATTTCCTATTTATCGAAGGCATATATAAGAAACAAATGGAATGGATTTCCATATGAACAAAAATTTGGATTTATTATTCCTCACATTACCACTAAACAACAACAAAAAGAATCCAATAATGAGAGTGATATAGTGGTTGGCCTACTCAAATAGTTTAACTTAAAAATTATGAATTATATGCTCTTCAACATAGCCATGATGAATTGGTAAAACACTAAAATTTAATCATATCAAATATATTTTAATTTTATACACTAAATATTATATTTTTAGTTCTTAGGCAGCACTGGATGCTAATTTCGATAAATTAAGATACGCAAATGTTTCTTTCCAAGATTCAATGCACATATATCTAATAAAATTACTACACGTGGTTGTGTTTTTCAATTTTTAATACACTACTTTCAAAATTTTATAACTAAATATCTAGTTATATAATTTAAATTATCCTTTAATGTGGATTCTATTATGATATAGTTGTGTATAAATATTATCTACATCATGGAATGAGGCCAGTGGAAAAGGATAACAAACCTCACAAGTTTTATGATTGTATAAATATTAGGGCATATATAATAAGAATTCTATATCCATATATATATAATTTTCTTTTCATATTTGTATCTTTGTTTATTCAATTTATGAAAAGAAATTAAAAATATCATGATAGTTGTGTTTTAAATTTATGAAAGTTATAATATTCTCAGAACAAACTAGTATCCAATATGATGTATTTTCATAGATAATTACTGTTAAATGTGAAATATTTATTAATCAATTATATATTTTTTCCAGTACTACAATGGTTTTTGAAAATAATCATATTAACATGAAAATATTGATTCATTTGAAATTTAATGGGAATCATACATGATTAACAAATATAGAAAAATAGAAAAAAGATGTGACTGAAATGACTAGAAGTGTCTACTTTTATTTAAAATTGAAAATATTTTTATTAAAAAAACACGCGGCATAATAAAAAAAATAAAAAACATTAGGATTGATTTCATACATTAAGAAAACGACCCATAAATCATTTTTATGTGAATTATTCAACTTCAACTTAATCTGACACATGGTGTAAATAGTATGAAATTAAGTGTCTAATATTATTTTAAATTAACAATAAATTTAGAAAAAAAAATATTTGACATACTAAAAACTGATAAAACATATTTATATTATTTTGAATCATTAAATAAATAATCCATATGTAATTTTGGGCATGTAGAAATCAACCACACCTCAATCCGAAGAATGGTGTGACTGATACGAAAAAAAGTTGATTTCATTTTAAAATTTAAATTTTAGTTCAAAATGATTCACCCACTAAATAATACTAAAAACACACTAAATATAATTATAATTTTTTACCATGATTCATAAGTATTTGTGATGTGTGTGAAGCATTATCATGTCAAATTGATGCACAATACGATCTGATTCACTCAAAATGCATGATTATAGTTTGAAATTATACTTTAGAAAAACACAGAACATACATACTAAAAATAGATAAAACACTTTCATATTTTTTGATACATTGGTAAAATGATATATATGTCATTTGTGACTTGTGGGAATCAAAATCACCTCAATCTGATGCATGGTGCAACCAGTATGACTCAATGCATCTCTATTTATTTTAAATTGTAATTAGTTTATGTAGAACGCACAACTGACATACAGAAAACTGAGAAAACATATTAATATTGTTTTGATATTTTATAAAAATGATCCATGACACATTTGTGATGTGTAAGAATCAACCCCACCTTAATAGATCCCAGGATGTGTCTGGTATAAATCCAAATGTGTCTCTTTATTTAAAATTATCATTAACTGAATTAAAACACAACTGGTGATATATTGAAAACTAAGAAAACACATAAATATTGTTTTGATACATTAAGAAAAAGATCCATTAGTTATTTCTATGGTTTAAAAATTCATTGATCCTCAATCAGAAGCATAGTGTGACCGGTATAACTAGAAGTGTCTATAATAAGCATAATATTTACATTTTAGATCAAAAAGTGTCACTCCCTGAAAACCAATCCAACACTTTCTGATTTTCATTATAATATAGGACAATGATTCATATGTATACTGTGATATGTTGGAATTAGTCTCACATTAAACTGACACACGATGCAATGGTATGAATCAAAAAGAATGTTTTCTATTTGGAATGATATTTTAGTAAAAAAACTAACATGATGAAAAATGAGAAAAAGAATTTTTATTGTTTTGATACATTAGAAAAATGATCCATCAGTCATTTGCGATCTACGGGAATTAACCACAAGTCAATATGATGAATAATTTGACCAGTTTTAATATAACTGTTTTTTTAAATTGACATTAATTTTAGCAAAAAGGACAACTGACAAACTTAAAACATGGAAAATGCATTCTCATTATATTGATACATTAATAAAATGATACATTAGTCATTTTTGATGTGTAGGAATCAATCGAACATCAATCGGATTCACAGTTTGACATGTATGACTAAAAGTGTTTCTTATCAGTTTAAAATTTTAATTTTATCTCAACATGTTTAACTTAATGAAAACCAAGTCTTCACCCATTTGATCACCTTCAAAATTAATTTGAGTGATTCGTGGGGCCATTTCAATATGTTTGAATTTGTTTCACATAAAACCAACTCCTGATGTGACTGGTATGAGGAAAAAAATGTTTCTGGTTTGAAATGTTATTTTAGAAACAAAACACAACTTACATAATGAAAACTGAGAAAATGAATTCAGATTGTTTTCATACATTGCAATAATGATCCATGATCATTTCGTAAGTGTATGAAATAACCATACCACAATACAAAGAATGATGTGACTAGTATAAATCAAAATGTGTCATTTAAATTTGATATTATTTTTAGTAAAATAAAAATAGACATTCTTAAATCCATGTAAACTCTAATATATTGTTTTGATATTTTATAAAAAAGATCCATAACTCATTTGTGATTTGTAAGAATCAACCACACCACAATAAAAAACACAATGTGATATTTATTACTCCAAATCTGTCTTCATTATTTGAAATTAAATTATATTAATATATAATTTCATATTTATGTTTAATTTGTGACTCTATAGTATTACATACATTATATGTGTATTTATATTTAGGTCGTTCGTTTTTTTTTTGAGATGATTTTTTTAGGAACTAATACCATGGGATGTCATTTTATGAGAGGGGATCACATATACAATGCATTAAACATTGATGTTTTTACTTTTTTGTTGGATAATTGTAAATGTAAATATGTTAAACACTATTGGAAATTTATATAGAATAATTTTCATAATTCTTATGTGCACTGCAATGTTCTTTTGTGCCCAAATTTGTAATTGTGTGTGTTGTTCAGGTCCTGTTTTGAGCAGGTGGTGTGTGCACTGTGCAGGATCTAGTGTGTGTGATATTATATAAATAACACATAAAAAGATCCTAGGCCTTTTTTAGCTCTATTTTGAGTGCTGATAAAGTCCCTGTTTATTAGTAGTATTTTGATCACCAATAGAGGCCCCCTTTATCAGTTCTTTCTTTACATGGTAAAGGGGACCCCACCCCTTTATCTTCAATATGATTCACAGTGCTTTTCTAGTTCTACACAAATAGAGATTCTTGCACATTTAAAATCACTATCAATATTTTTGATATGATACTATAATACATTATATACCTGAAATAACACTTATTTTATTTATAGGTAATTTTTAAAAATAAAACCATTAACTTCCATATCACATATTATAATATATATTATTGTAGAATTATAATAAAATAATGTATTCTATAAAATATGAAAAAGATATGAATAGTTATCTCAATCGAACATAATTTATAAAAATTCATTGACAATTATAATTCTAGATAAAATTATATTATCCCTTTTTCAATTTTACATCGGTTTATATTTTTTTCAAGTTAAAAACTCACATTTTTAAAAAATATTACATCAATATATTGATAATAAATATTTTTTAACAAATTAATGTTTCTACAAAATATGTTAAATATTGTGAGAATGATCCCCCTATGATATATTAAATATTTTAATTTTCAATTTCAATTTATATTTATATAACAGAAACCATTGATATGAATTTCAAATGAAAACTAAATGCTCTATCCATTAAAAATAATATATAGTATCTATGTATATTTGACGATTTATGAATTCTAATTTTTTGATATTTTCTAAATCATGTGTAAATAATTATTCAAAATTTATATAGCCTACATATAATTATATACATATTATACATATTATACATATTTTATTATTTGATAAACTGATATAAAAATATACTATAGAATACACAATTTTTCCTATTTCATATTTTATGATTTGGCGATGAAATTTCATGAAAGAAAAGCATCTGAGTTCTTATGATCACCACCTCCCACATTGTTTTTTTATTTACAAATTGATGACGATTGACAATTTTATGGATTATATATTTTTATTCGTGTGTTCATTGAGTTATAATTCACTAGGATATAACATACCAACTCCAGGAGATGAATCAAGATATGGACCATAGTTCTAACCCAAATAATTTAATATAAATAATCATATATTGACATATAATAGATGTTATAACTACTTTTTGTTTACATGATTTCATTAAATCTAATTAGACATCCCATCATCCTAAAACCCCATTAATCACTTGTAGAAGGTAAAATGTGGATGTTTTTTACATGGTATACTTATAAAAATATATACTAATATATTTGATTCATGAATGAGGAAACAAGGAAGATTTGATGATCCATTTATCCTAGAAATGATATTTCAAATATATTAAATATATTAAAATCATGCACATATAGTTTTCAGAAAAAAGTGTCTGAAATGATATAAGTATTCTGACATCAGAATTATTAGAACATCAATGATTCTTGATGAATGTTGTACCCCTGGTATAATGTAATATTAGTTGGTTTTGGGTGATTGATAAATTTACATTCTGATCTAAAATAAAAATATAATTATCTAAATTTATTTTATTTGTTTTTTGGTGATGTATTGACCAATGTAATCTATATATAACCTAGTTATAACCAAAACCACAATATTCTATAATATCCTCGAATTTAGTAGAGGTTCTTATGGATGTGATTATGTGGATGATAATCAATGGTTCATAATATGATTTCACGAACCAACCAATGTACCCTTCTAACTTAATAATCGATCCAACCCTTACATATCCCGGAAGGAATTCCTGATCCTCATGGTTTGGTGACTAGTACATTCTATCATTCAAACTATGTGTGGAAATTATAGGTCGGAAATATAATAATTACCGTACCTTTAAAATTAATTCTTATAAATATTATATCATGATGTGGTATTTTATATAAGTAATTATATATATATATATATATCTATTATTAGATAACTGAAATTTTGATTCTTTATGCATAGATATTTCAGGGTGTCTTAATAGGTATTGTTATATTCACCCATTCATGGGATATTCCCACACATGTCATGAATTATGATTATGAATGACAATCCATCATGGTTCTAGGTGTACCAGGACTTGATAAAAAATATGTTTTTGATTCCAGACTCTGGTTCCTACCAAGAGTTACGTTATTCTATAGTTCCAACTTTCAAACCGTTATTACTTTTTTATAGTTACTCACTATATTTTATTTTTCCCGTTAATTATTCACATATTATTTATTGTTCTATGAAAATATAATTTTGATATATGCATTTATTTAGAATAATTTTTATTTTACACTTCACCATTTTATGGTCATGGAGATTTGAGTACGTAAATGTCCCTTAGACTAAGGCCTCCAATTTTTTATTATCAATACTCCACATTAGTCTTCAACCCCCGACTTATTATAGATTGCATTGGGGTAGTGACACTCAGCTCATCATCATCCATGCAGAACCCAGTGGTTCAGTTAGTGACTGAAGGTTATATACCCTCATTGGTGCTTCGAGGACCACATAATATGGTCACAATAATTATGGTAAGTGAATCACATAAAAAGATAGTAAAATATTTCTTCAACATCAAAAATCATATTCTATCATATATCATCAATTAATGATTTTGTTTATTTTGAATATTACGGTATGTAGTATTATATTCATTTGTTTACCTTTCACATTATTCTATTGAATTTAGATGTGGGAATTTTATGAATATTTTCCATATCATAGGATCATTAAACAATCCCCCATTAAATCTGTTAGTTGTATCAAGGTTAGGTTCATCAGAAGGTTGGAATATTAATAAAATTGTTTTTAAAATAATGTTATACATTATAATGTATATTGTTATATCATATAATTTTTATGAATAAAATATATTTATTTTATTAGAATAGAATCTGCCTAGTCTATTTCATAAAGAGTTATATAATTAATTCATGAATAGTTTTATAATTCTATATAATACGAAATCTGATATCATAAAATATGAGAATATCAATAATATATAGAATATAAAGGATCATAGTTTAAATCTAAAACCATCCATAACATTAAATTAAATTAGAGCTTATCAATAATCAAAATTGTATACAATGATTTTAATCACAGTGATTTATCAAATATTTAATAATGGAAATAAATTTACACATCTCAATTTACCTCATATATCTGTAGAATTTTACCACCACTACGTGTATTATCAATCAAAAAATATGAAATAAATTTAAATATATATATATATTAATGTTTTTTTAAATTTATTTTAGAAAATGATTTAATAATTATACTTCTCTTGCAATATAAAATATGACTCTTCAGGGCTAAAAAATTGAAATTATCAAAATAGAACCCCATTTCATAATAAATGAATAATAAATGTATAATTTTTATATATTAGTTAATATATTATGGTATGTTATTAATTATCATTTATATTTACACTTCCACAAATATAATACATGAAAAAAATTTATAAAATGATTCTTTTCGAATAATATACAATGAGTATTATCCAATAAAGTGGTTGTTGTTTATTTTATATAACATTAAATTTATGGAAGCTAAAAAAACTATTGTTTTTAACTACTAGGATGAAAATAATATAATGTCCCTCAATTGAATCATATTGAGAAAATTAATGGAAATGCTTCGTTTATAAATAGAGTATGTGGTCATATACTAAGAAAATGGACATGTTATATAACATCCTAGATAAATAAATAATAATAAATTCTTCATATTTATTAATATTTGTGAATTAAATATTAATTTTACTATAATTGGGATGCTATTTTTGATGGTGTACCAGATGCGCAATAACGGGTTTCTTTGAAATCTTACGTTGCACACTAATAATATAATATTATTATTTTAAATAGTTGTTAACGCCTAGCTGATGTTTTGGAGGGAATGAATAGAACTAACTAAAATATGATTATATATTTAGTTTAAATGTTTTTACAATTATCCAATAAAATTTAGAGGCTTAAAATGGGAATGAATCTAATTTTAGGAATAATTTTCACTAAAAGGTCAATTTACTGCCTTTTAATGGTGAAATGACATTAAATATAGTTTTGGTAATTATTATATGTTATATTGGACAATGTAAAATAATTCATTAGAATCTAAAAATGAAAATTTACTTTGGATAGAACTTTGGTATTTTTCTGATAAAATTCATTTTTTAAGGAATAGAGAAAAATACTACATCTTAATTCAATAGTTCCTTTTAATCTAATTTATTTTTATTTTTAAATTATCTATTTAATTGGTTAAATAAGGTAATTAGAATATATTTTCACCATTTAATCTAGTTTTTTCCATTTGACGTAATTTCATTTTGAAATTGGACATAAACAAGTTTCAATATTTTGATAGTTAATATTTCTAAAAAACACTATGTTTATTTTTACAGAGGGAATTTATTTTAAATTAATTTCTACACCTTATGTTTTATGAATTTAGAAAAATGGATTCCATATTTGGAATCTTCAGGCTCCAATTGTGTAAGTAGGTAACTTTTATTTTTAGACAATTTAAATATTTACATCATTAAATATTTTATTTACCATGATTAAAGGGTATATATAATAAATAAGGGTAAAATATAATATTATAATTATATTAAATTACCATAACATGGGTCCTTATCCTATTTTCGGATACATATCCAACCATGGACATCCTTGGGTCGAATTTGGTACCCCATGCAGCCACATCGGAGTAATAATGACACTTTATAACAATTAATTGAAAGTAAAGATAAAAATGACATAATCAAGTATATTTTAGTAAATAAATGTTTACATTAAGTTATATAAGATATCTTTTCTACTATAAATATTATTTGTAAGGATAAAAATATTTCTTACATCGTGGTATTTGTTTTATATTCTTTTAAAATCATATAAATTAAATTATTTATAACATAGTAATGATACAATATTTACCTCATTAATAAATGATTTAAATAAATAAGATTATAAATATAAAAACAATATCCAAAATCACTATAATTAATATTGGATATTTTTTAACATTAGTCATCTATAATTTTTTTTTAATGAATATTTTACCTTTTTGATACCGAATATGAGTTTATAATAAAATAATTGTTTCAATCATTCTAAAAGATCCCCTCCTCTCTATTATAAAAATCCCTGACTTCTAACCCATTTCTCAAACATCTCAAGCCTTTGGCTCGTTAATACTCTTCGCTAATAAGCTCCCAAGATCCCTCTATTCATCCTATAAGCACTTCCATAGGCATAAAACACTTCATGAAACCCTTTTGGTTCAAACCAAAGGGATTTACCCGATTTAAAGGTAACGTCTTCTATTAAGATCTTTTGTTTTATTTTCCTTCTCCTACCCCTAAAATCATTTTATTACATTCTTTTTTAACAACACCAGTATCCTCAATATACTAGGATGTTGTTATGAGAAGTATTCTAACTACACTTACAAACACCTCCATCTAATGGGTGGAGAACATACTTTTTATGTGGATGGGAAACTAATGCCTCACGAAGAGATGATTGTTCTATTATCTCATACCACCAATCATGGTGGCCATTATAATGAAAATGTATTTATATATGATATATATTATGTTTTTTTCTATAATGTTCTGTAATTTGTTTAAAAAAAAAATACCTTTATGCCTTCTAATATGTGTAAACACGATAATTTCATTTGAGGAAGTGCGGACTACCGCCCCCTCAAGGTGATATGATTCGTTCATGACATACATGGAACGTATAAAGATAGAGTTATTGAAATTATGTAACATATGTATAATATTATATTATACTAGAATTATAATATACCTATGTACGATTGAGTTTTCTTTCCGTTAAATTTTAAATAGAAATGAAAGTAGCGTTCGTGCGTACGTATGGCTTACCATCTCCGTGGACAGTGCATTTCAATTTTTATCTCCAAATGTTATGTACTATTATAAATTTATATATATATATATACACTGAATATATATGATATATATGATATCTATATCATTAATATCATTCTTGATATATTGATTTTTTGACCAAATGGACAAATTGTAATTATAACAAGTTCATTTTTAACTAAAATTCCAAACATCGACAAAATATTCGATATGAACTAAAATAATTAACTAACTATTATTGCAAGGTAATTAGTTATATAAAAGTAATAATAAACATTTAAAAAGTTATAAATCATTTTGAAATTAACTTAATATTATTATCCAGGATGAACAAGGAACATACGAGTCAAGTTTGACACAAGGTAAGATATTTCTTATCTCACTTTTAATTCCGTGAGATTTCTATTGTTCACCACTTATTTATTGCATGTGGTGTATTGTGTACTGAAATTAGATATATATTATGATTATTATATTTGTATGCATTTTATTATGTGATTTAATTTTGTGGTTATTAACTTTTCTCATAGGACTCTATTGACTACAACGTGGTAAGGGTTTTTCATCTCACTTTTTATTCTCGTGAGATTCATGGTATATTAGCCATCATTTCCTTTTTTTTGTTGGACTTACTGCCCATGATTTTATTATTTGTGTAATATAATTTAATATATGGTGATTTAGATATTCATTTTGTGTTCTTTATTTCATGGGGTGTATGTTTCGTAAGTTACCAAATTGGTAAGAGAACCTTTTACCATCCTCTTTTTAAAAGAATTATTTTTGTTATGTCTTTTAATTAAATTGTTATTATGTTGGGATATGTTCTTCTATATCCTGATTAATGTAAATATTATTTTAAAGTGATGATATATGATTTTCTCTCTAATCAACTTATTTTATTAATATTAATGTGATGTCGTTAGGCTGTTGGATTTCTATAAGAAAACTTCTTAACCCAATTTCAATTTTTGGGCTAAACATATACTTATTGATTATGTCGTGCTATGAAAATGTGTGAATAATATACGATTGTTTTACACTTAATATCCACTTATATTTGATGTATTTATCTTTTTTCACACATAATTATGTAATTTATTGATCTTGAATCAAAGTATACCATCTTTATAAGGGATTTCGTCTCAATTTATATTTCCATTGACACATCCTTATTGATATGAAAACATTCACTCTTATAATATGTATATACTGTCTTCTAGAATATTATATCATGAATACCATTTTTCTCATTATATAATTAAGTTATTATTAAATTTTATTCCTCAATTATTTGTATTCTATGGTATCTCATTTTTTTAGTTACTCTTTAACTAAAATATCGTTTTAAATATTTTAAAGGTTTATTCTTCCAAATCATTCACAATAATGTCCATGTTTTAAAAATGGATTTAAGGATTTAATCAAATATACATGAATGTTTTTAAATAGAAATTTCATTCAAAATATTAAATGTTTTATGAGACACTTTGATTCAAAAATCTCTTTATTTAATATTTTAAATGGTTTTGAAAAAGTTTTGATAAATGCTTTGATTTTGTCAATATTTTTGAAATAACATATTGTGATTGAAATATGTAAATGTTATCTTTCAATCATGTTTGTTTTATGGGTTATGAATATTTTATGTCTATTGGGAATTGTTTATGTATATGGGTGGTTCGGTGATAATCTTAGGGCGGGTGATACCGAGATGTCTCTCAAGTGCATTGGGTAATGTGACAAAGGTAAACATTAATGTTTCTCCTAAGAGATTTTGGGAATATACAATGATGTGTATTCCAAATTTGACTACCTTTGCATCTATGATAGCTAGAATTTATTTATGTTATTAATGTATTAGTTTACCAATATGATTTTTGTTTTCTATGTGTTGTTCATAAATCTTATGATTTCATGAGTTCTGTTATGATTGAAAATAATGGTTTCATGGTTTTATATTTATTGATGGGATAATGTTTTCATTCCTTAATTTATATCCCTTAATGAGCTTTTTATTCTCATCCCATGTTTTTTAAATGTTTTCCACATGACTTAATGATGAATAAGGGTCAAGGATGGGATCATGGAAAATTCATGCTGTCTAAAACATGGAACAAGAAATGACTATTTTTTTCAAGTGTTTTTTAAATGGATACTGAGTTGAATATCCAACATGTAATATTCATGTTTTTATGTAAATATTATGATCTAATTCTCTAAAACTATTAACCTGAAATGATCCATAATGTGAATTTTATAATTAATTCGATATTATATAATGCTTAATGCTGGGTCCTTATAGTTGGTGGGAGAGGTCGGTTTAGACAACTTTAAGGATTAGGAGTTTTCGTTAAACACATGGTTTGTCCCTATGTCAATTATTATATTTAAATCCTTGTATTATAAATTTTTTCAGATCAAGGAAATATAGTTACAGATGGAAGGAGAAGGATTTCAAATGATATTCCTATCTCTTTCTGATGACTTACTTGTTATAATTTTTAAAAAGTCATGTGCGAGTGATTGTGAAACTTTTTCTAACATACAACTCACTTGCAAGCAGTTGTTTGAGATATCAAACACATCTACTATACCCTAATATAATCATGGATCATGGGTTGTATTTAATCAAATCACATTTTCATAATATTCTCATATTTTCATGAAAGGTAAATATTTTCAAGGAATTTTCAAATATTTTACCATATCACTATATTTTAAAGCATATTATGACTTTAAAAAAGGTGATGAAGAAGAAGAAACTTAAGAAACATATTTATATTTACATTTACAATATATTATCTCATAACATACCTATGTTATTTTAAAAGGACCATTAATGGAATGTTTATACTAAAATTCAGTCCAACTGTTTTATAAAAATCTTGTTTTATCGGATGTTTTGAAATTATATGTCATAGATGATTATTTTCCAAAACCGTTTTTTTGTGAATAAACATATGACCCATCTTGTACAATGTGAATTTGTATGAAGTAATAAAAGGATTTTGAAGGATCAATAAATCATTGTTGAAATGCATAGACATTCTACCTACGTGAACTAGATGACGATGAAACCAAATTCGCACCATGATCCAAGTATGATGTTATTAATTTTGAGGATCATTTTATTTTATCAAATGGTGTTGAAATAAGACTTCAAGTTTTCAGATGTTGATATCATAATGAATTGGGATGAAAATGAAAGGTATAAGGAAACAATTGAGGTTAAGACATGTTAGTGTTATTTTTGAGTTTTATAAAAAGGACAACATGCAAACGGTGTGAAAACCTGTCACGTCTGACAATGATGCGGGAATCGAACCCACAACCAAAGTGCGATTGGGATTTACCACCTACCATTAGATTATGTGAAGTTCCTGGTTAGTATGACTTATTCTTTTTAGTTAAATGAATTTATAGAAAAATAATAAGTTGATTTGGGAAACTTATTTTTTTTATAATGGTTATACATAGTATAGAAAAATGATTTAGTGATTAAGTGATTAAGGTTGTTGTGGAAGAATTTATCTATTTTGAGAAGACACTATATGCCTATTGAAAATAGAATACAATGGGATAACAATTGTGGAATACTAAATGAAATTTTATTTTGGGAGAAAATATGTTTTCATTATGGATATATAGTGATTTGGGTTATTTATGGAAATGATTAACCTATCATAGAGAATGTGTGATTTGGTTAATTATGATTAAGTATGAGACTTTAAGATTAGTTTATGCATGTGTAGTTAAATGTATAGATTTACTATGGAAGTCTATTAGATTAAATGCTTATTAGTATTGGGTTTCAAACATAGTTTGGATAATTTGGAATAATTTTAAAGACAATTTTGTATTGAATGGTCTTTTTTGATCATTTGGTACTTTTTGTTGAATTTTGGAGATTAATAGTAGTATTTTTTATAAAATATTAATGTTTTTGGAGATTATATGATCTCATACTGTCAATTTTGGTTTTAGTTGATGGTTAAAGACAAGGGAAATATATAGTTCTTCTTTTTTGGATTATGTGATTCTCTAGAAGATGATTCCTGTTCTTTTGTTGTGACCATGTCTTATTGAATGCTCATTGCTTGGAGGAATTATTAGTTTTGGGTAGAAACTTATTGAAGGATGAAACTCTACTTTAAGGTAAGTATATTTCCATATGTTCTTATTCTATGTAGTAAATGAATTCACCAAAATTATGAAATGGAATGTACAACAAAAATGTTGTTGGTTTATGTTTCCTACTAGGTAATAAAATACCATTTAACACATCATAAATATGTGATTTTATGGTGGTCAACTTTCTCTTAATCATTTTTTCTAACACACTCCATCAAAACATGACCATTTTTCTCTCTTCTATATCCATGTTTTCCTATATGGAATCATAGTATGGGTTATCTCGGGTGACCTTTGTACTTCTATTTCTTTCTTTTAATGTGATATTTTTACGGACTCTTTTCCGATGTGGGACTTTTAATGAAGTTTCCAAGTCCATTTTTAAAATTGTGAGGACACACTTTCCAAAAGGGAGGAATTATGTAATATCCTAGATAAATAATAAAGAATATTGTTTTCATATTTATTAATATTTTTAAATTACATATTAATTTTTATTTAAAGGGGAGTCTATGTTTGATGGCATACCAGATACACAATGAAGTATTTCATTAAAATCATACGTTGAACACTAATAATATAATATTATTATTTTAAATGGTAGTTAATGACTAGCTATTGTATTGGTGGGAAAGAATACATCTAAATAAAATATGATTATATATATTTGTTAAATGTTTTTATAATTATCCAATAAATTTTGAAGTCTAAAAATTTGAATGAATCTAATTTTAGACTTATTTTTCTTTAAAATGTCAATTTACAACATTTTAAATTGGAAACCTATTTAAATGTAGTTTTTTAACAATTATAAGTTCTATTTGATAAAATAAAATTCTTTTTTATAATTATGACATTAAAATTTACTTTGGATAAAATTTTGGATTTTTTTCTGATAAAATTATTTTTTTAATGAATAGTGAGAAATACTGTATTTTAATTCAAAAGTGCCATTTTATCTAATTTATTTATATGGTTATATTATCATATTAATTATTTATAATGTTTAATTAAAATATATTTTTACCATTTAATCTATTTTTTTAATTGGATGTTATTTTATTTTTAAATTAGACATAAACAAGTGTCAATATTTTCATAGTTATTAGTTCTTAAAAACACGTTATTTGTTTTGAATGCGGGAATTAATTTTAAATTAATTTCTTCCACATGTGTGTTTTTAATTTAGAAAAAGGGAATCCATATTTGGAATCATTATGTCCAATTTGTGTAAATATGTAACTTTTATTTTTAGAAGTATTAAATATATACTTCAGTAAATATTTTATTTACCATGATTAAAGGGTCAGTATAGTTAATAAGGAAAAAAATAATATTATAATAATATTAAATTACTCTAACGTGTGTCCAAATTATATTGGCTGATACATATCCATCCATGGGAATCATTGGGTTGAATTTGGGACCCCATGGAGCCACGTGGAAGTAATAATTACACTTTGTATTAATTAATTTTATATAAAGACAATAAAGACATAATCACATATATTTTAGTTAATAAATTTTCAAATGGGGTTATATAAGTTATCATTTCGACTATAAATATTATTTATAATGATAAAAATATTTCTTACATCATGTTATTTTTTTATAGTTTTTTGACATCGAATAAATTAAATTATTTATTACACAATAATGATACAATATTTACCATATTAATATATGTTTTAAATTAAAAAGATTATAAATATTAAAACAATATCCAAAACCACTCCAATTCTTATTTTATTATTTTATGTCGACCATGAGTCATATTAACTATATTTTAACAAATATTTGACCTTTGAAACCGAAGATGAGTTTATAATAAAATATTTGTCTCAAACATTCCTATAGAGCCCCACCTCTCCCTTATAAAATACACTCACTTCTAACCCATTTCTCACACTTATCAAGCCTTTTTCTCATGAAACCTCTTCTCCAATAATATCCCAAGATCCCTTTCTACATCCTATAATCCTTTCCATTGGCAGAGAAAACTAAGAAACTCCTTTGGTTCAATCCAAAGGGAGTTAACCGATTTAAAGGTAACATCTTCTCTTAAGTTCTTTTGTTTTATTTTAATTCTCCAAACCCAAACCCTTTTTATTCCTTTATTTTTATATAAAAACATTATCCTGAATAAAATAAAATGATTTAATGAGAAGGATACTAAATAAAGATACACACACCTCCATCTAATGGTTGAAGTACATACTGTTTTTGTGGATGGAAAACTAACGCCTCACGAGGCGATGATTTTTTATTTATCTCCTACCACCTCTCATGGTGGCCATTATGATGAAAATGTATTTATATATAATATTTATTATGTTTTTTTCTATATTATTCATTTATTTTTATTTACATACATATCTTTAGGCCTTTAAATATGTGTCAACACGATAATTTCATTTGATGAAGTGCGGACTATCGCCCCCTCAATGTGATATGATTCAATCTTGACATACATGGAACGTATAAAGATGGGGTTAATGAAATTATGTAACTTATATATGATATTGTTTTATAATGTAATTATAATATACATATGTATCATTAAGTTTTCATTCCATTAAATATTAAATAGAAAATGAAAGTAGCGTTAATTCGTACGTACGGCTTACCGTCTCCATGAATGGTGCAGTTCATTTCTTATATCCAAATTTTATGTACTATTATATATATATATATAAAAATATGCACACTAGATATATATGATATATATGATATATAAATCATTAATATCATTCTGGGGACAATGGAGTTTTGACGACATGGACAAATAGTAATTATAACAAGTTCATTTTTATCTCAAATTCCGATCATCGACAAAATGTCCGATATGACTCTAATAATTAAATAACTGTTATTTAAAGGTAATAAGTGATATAAAATTAATAATAGACATTAAAAATGTTATTAATCAAGTATAAATTAACTTATGTTTATTATTCAAGAAGAAAAAAATACCATATGAGTATAGTTGGACATGCGGTAAGTGATTTTTATCTCACTTTTAATTCCGTGAGACTTATTTTGTTCACAACTTATTTATTTCATGTGGTGTATTGTGTACTAACATTTGATATATATTATCATGATTCTATTTATATTCATGTGATTATGTGATTAATTTTGTTGTTATTACCATTTCTAATATGACTCGATTGATTACAATGGGGTAAGGGGTTTTCATCTCACTTTTTATTCCCATGAGATTCATGCTATATTAGCCACTATTTCTATTTGTGTGGTGGATGTACTGACCATGATTGTATTATTTGTGTAATATAATTTATTTTATGGGTATCTACATATTCATTTTGTGATCGTTCTTTCATGGGGTGTATGTTTCATAAGATACCAAATAGGTAAGGGAACCTTTCACCCTCCACTTTTTAAAAAACTTATTTTTGTTATGTCTTTTAATTTACATCTTATTATGTTGGGATATGTTCTTAAATAACCTTATTGATGTAAATTTTATGTACAAGTGATGAGATATCCTTTTCTCTCTAATCAATTAATTTTGTGAATTTTAATGTGACGTCGTTAGGCTGTCTAATTTCTGTAAGAAAACTTATTAAACCAATTTCAATTTTTGGGCTAAACATATGCTTCATGATTATGTCATGGTATGAATATGTTTGAATAACCTGTAATTGTTATAAGAATAATATCCACTTATATTGGTTGTATTTATATTTGTCACGCATAATTATGTAATTTATTTATGCTTAATCAAAGGATACCTTCTTTATAAGGGATTTCGTCTCAATTTACATTTCCTTTTAGACATCATTGTTGATATGCACCAATTCACTATTATATGGTGTATATAATGTCCTTTGGAAAATAATATCATGAATACCATTTTTTCATGATATTATTTAGTTTTTATAAAATGTTATTCATCAATTATTTGTATTTTAGGGTCTCTCAATTTTGTATAAACTCTTTAACAAAAATATCGTTTTAAACGTTTTAAAGGTTTATTCTTCTAAATCATTCACATTAATGTCCATGTTTTAAAAATGGTTTTAATGATTTATTGATATGCACATGAATGTTTTTAAATTGAGGTTTCCTTCAAAATCTTCAAAGTGGTATGAGACATTTTGATTCAAAAATCTCTTTATTTAATATTTTGAATGGTTTTGAAAAAGGTTTGAGAAAAGATTGAATTTTGTCAATATTTTGAAATGATATATTGTGATTACAATGTGAAAATGTTATCTTTTCATTATGATTATTTTACGGGTTATTAATATGTGATGTCTATTTGGCACTTTTTACGTATATGGGTGGTTCCGTGATAAACCTATGGCGGGTGAGCACGAGATAGCTCACCAATGCATTGGGTCATGTGATAGAGGTAAACATTAATGTTTCTCCTAAGATATTTAAGGAATATACTATGATGCGTATTCCACATGTGACTCCCTCTATAGTTGTGATAGCTATAATGTATGTATGTTATTTATACCATATTTTACATATAAGATTTTTTATTTTTATGTGTTGTTCATATATCATATGATTTCATGAGGTAAGTGATGATTGGATTGTATGGATTCAAGGTTCTGTATTTATTAATGGGGTAATGTTTTTATTCCTTATTTTATATCCCTTACTGAGATTTTTATACTCATCCCATGTTTTTGAAATTTATTTCATAGGACTTAATGATGAATTAGGGTCAAGGATGAGATCAAGGAAAATTCATGTTTTCTATAACATGGAACAGGACATGAATATTTTTTTCAAGAGTTTTTTTTTTAAAAAAAATGGATACTGAGTATAATTTTCTATATGTAATATTCATGTTGTTATGTAAATATTATGACCTAATTCTCTATAACTCAAAATTGGAAAAGATCCTCAATCTGAATTATCCATTTAATTCAATATTATGTAATGTTTAAGGGCGGGTCCTTATATGTTTTGTTTTCATATACTACAATAATGATATATAATATATTAAAAATCATTTTTAGTATCTTTAGATGAAGATGAATGAATAAAATGACTTATACAAGACTGAATTTTTACTATGTATAGTGGTTAGTCGATGTTATGGACAACGAGCTTCTACAGTTATAAATTCTAATTATATGATATATATTTTGTTAAAAATGTTCATATCAGAAATGAATATGTTTGTCCAATATCACACCAGTACCCTTATAATATTGATCACCCACGATGATTTCTTATAATATACTTTTTCAATCATTAATTATTTTGATATTTTATTTTATTTTAGTGATACTAAGTACAATGGTGACAAATTGATTGGATTTTTTATAGAAATATTATTTCGAAGAAATATTATTTTCAAAATGAATAGAGTATGATAAACCAAATCAAACTGTGTTTTGGGTATATTAAAAAATAGTTGTAATGTTTGTCATAATTTCCTTATGGAATATTTTAAAATTTTTGGAAATTAATTTTTACGAAAAAATCTTTGGTGATTTATATTACTGTAAACAACTAGGCCGTGTTGTATGAAATAAATATATTGAAAATATGAGTGTGATCATATGAACTTTCAAAATTTACTTCTGATGACGAATTTATACATTATCAATTGATTTTATTTGTTTATGATAAATCATTAATGACATGTGCGTGAATAAATTGGATAACCATATTCAATTTTTTTTGAATAACTTAAAATTAGAATATTTATGAAATTAAATAATTCATTTGAGTGTTCATTTAGTAATAACATGACTAGTTATAATATTTTTTTTATAATATGGACCTAGATATAGTATATATGTTTTATGGCCTTAATTTAAAATATAAATATATCCATATATGTATATTACTAAATATGTTATGAGAACAATAATTTTTGTGTACCAGAATTGTATGAAACAATGATGATGAAATCTTCTTCTCGAAACAATAGTCATTTGGAAGGTTCTCCCACCCATTTTTTAGTTATGATCCAAATAAATTAATCATGGATTTTTTGATCATGTAAAATATGTTAGATATGAAATCATGGGTTTTCCAATCTACTGATACTAAATATTTTTAAAAGGTAATTGATAGTGTTTTTAATTTGAAGTTATCAAAATATTATATTGTTTGGTTTATCATTTAGGATCATTTAATAATTATATATTAGTAATTTAGGGTTTTTTCTTCGGATTATTTTTACTTGATTATCATCATAATCCCATAAAATATTTGGTTAATATAAACTTTATAATTTGGTTTTTTTATTTTTATAACACTATATCCTAATATAAAATCTCAACAATATTTAACACACCACAATTAAGATTTTTGAAATTTATATAAAATTAAAATAGTAACCTATTTGGATAATAACCTCTTTTATGCTTCCCAAACCTAGGCCAACAATTTTACCATACATTCATATCTATATTTTCCAAACCATTATGTTATAAGAATTCAACATTGTGTAAAAGCTTCATTTTCTGGTATAATTATCATATATCATCAATAGTTTTTAGACGATTATTAATAATTATTTATGTTAGTATATTTGTTGGATAATTTTTAAATGATAGTAATTGAATGAATTACATTTTGAATCCGCGCTATAATGGAATCTATTTTTCATTCGAGGTCATTAAAATAACCTATAATATTGACTATATGAGTAGAAAATAAACTTCATTATGCTATTTCATAACTATTTACTTCTAAAATATTCCAGAATATATTTTTTCATTAACATGGAATCTATATCAACATGGTTAAAAAAATCCTTATATGGTTTCTTAATAAAGGTTTAAAATTATAGAATCATTCATCGTGATTATGATTGTAATGGACTGGGTTTTTGGGGTCCATTACTTTGTCAAAATCTCATGTTGGGTTTTATGGTCTGGGAATCTCGGTGATGATCGGCCTAACGGTAGGCCTACCGATAGCCTTAGCCTACCGGTAGCTCGGTTACCCATAGCTGTCAGCCACAGGTAGCTCTCAACTATCGTTAGCTCTCACTTACCCCCATGGGGTCTTTCCAGTAGCCCTCTTTTTTGCGCAAATTGGGTTTTAAACCCTATTTTGACCCCATTAATCTTCTTTTAAAGCCTGGTAATGCCCATAAATGTTGTTTAATTAAATATTTAAAGAATTAACCTAGAGTGTGCATAGGTTTAAACTACCCGACCCTTTAAAAATGTGTGGGGCCGCGTGGTCAACCCACGAACCCACTCCTTACGTGGTTTTGCGTTCATATCTCAACCTTCCCTGACCTTTATAAACTAAAAGGGTTCTCCTGGGTTTCATTTCGTGATCACCCTATGCTGGAGTACCCTTTGTTTAGAAGAGCATCTTTTCGTTCGGGCGAGCCGCATTGCTATACGTGAAGTTCCACGCCCGGGATTAGCGTCAATCGTTGATAATAGGAAGGGAATTTCTCCTTCGTCTCTCCATTTTTGTGTATCATGGGGGGTGAGCATGCTTTTGATTTTGTAGAATTGGATGAACCGAAAGTAAATAAATATAATAAACAGATTCTATAAAGAACTATGGGGGGCTATGATTGATGATGCTACTCTGTTTTTATATTCATCTTTTCTAAATTGTGCGGGATTACGACTATTGAAAATCATGGCCGTTGGTGGTCTTTCTCTGTGCACTAATGAACCCCTGGTGATGTTTTAAATGGATTGTTTTGTAGTTGTGAAATCCTATTATGAGAAAGAAATATGTTAATCACGTATATCTGGCTAAATAAATTGAGGCACTAGGATCAATCCTTCTGTGATAACCCTACATAAAGCACACATAAATCGATATCATGGTGTCTGTTAAATCTTATAATTTTGAAATTACCGGCATGGGCCTGCTTAGTGGTGGTGGGTTGGTTGTTTTTCCTTCATGGTCCGTTTGCTGTGTGATGTGGGTGGGTATGGGATCCCCTATAGTTATACTCTCAGTGGTTATGAAATTGGGGATTGCATCCCCTGTGTTATGCTTTTAGTGGTTGGGAATTTTAAGACCGGGTGGTTACCTTGTTTATATCACGAATTGGGGTGGGATCCTCTATTGTTGAGAAAACTTTTGGCTCCTGGGTATTGGACATGGGGATATATCTTGGGGGTTCCCTTGGTTGTTGTGGATTTACGAGAGAACCAGGTGTAGATGTTGTAGTTAATGCTTGAATGTTTTCATTCCTGGAATTGTGCCTATTCTTACTAGTTGTCCAAGTAGGTGCAGAACATAATTAAACATCACTACTGAACATGATAATGTATGGGACAATTGGTTTTGTTGGCAAGGGTTGTGACTCAGACCAGAGTGTTGTTTGTGTTCCTTAGGTTGGAAGAAAAACCTAAACATTGGAGAGTTCTTGTTACCTATATATATATACTAGTAGTTTTGTGTTTCTTATTCGCGCCCCACCAAAGTTGAGAACTTAGTGCCGAACACCCCCATTTCATGGGGGAGGGTGTTTTTTCCAAAACTATTATTAGTGGCTGGATATTAAATCATTTTCTACTCCCTTTCCCGGATAGACCAAGTATCTTTGGGTAGCCTGTGATGGCATGAGGTCCATTATTAGGCCAAGAACGTTGGGCGAGTTAGTGTGGTGGTTATGGCCCAGGTGTGTGTGGGCAGGTAGTTTCCCATGTATCTTCAGGATAAAGCCCAGGTGTCTTCGAGCGTGGTGGTGGATCTTCTAGCCCAGGTGACTTCGAGCGTGGCGGTGGTTGTTCTGGCCTAGGTGGTTGTTGGCATGGTTACGTTTGATAGTTGTGGCCTAGGTGTGTGCGGGCGAGGTTTGGCAGTGGGACTACGTGTGGTTGTGGCCCAGGTGTGTGCGGGCGGGGTGTGGCAGTGGGACTACGGTGAGAATGTCGGGATTGGTTCGCTGCATAGGATGTCTTCAATAACCAGTGGTAAAGTGGAGCGGGGTACCCAACCATCGATGTGATATTATTTTAAATATATTACTAGACTTTCATTATTTGGGGAGTGTGACTTGGTGAGGCTTTGGTGGATAGTTTACCTTTGGTTTACTCTTTTTCTCACGGGACATTAGTACGTTCCCCGACATGTGCCCGAGAGTCTTTGTTTTTACCTACTGAGTATACTAGTATGATCACCCTACGTATATAAAACTGTTTTCAGGTTTCCAGGAGGACATCGGGGATCGTGCTGGACCATACTAGCTTGGACCTTTGGGGCAGTTGCAGTCGTTGTTTTTCTTTCTTTCCTACTTTACCCTTATAGTCACTTGTACTTTCTGTATTTTTTTACTTTTGTAACATGTATTGGGAGTGATTCTTGGCTTTACTTTTACTTTCTATTTTTGGTGTTGTTGGGATTTACCATTCTATATCTCTATCTTATTAAATGAAAATGGGTCATGCCTTCCATTTAGTGTGTGATTCTATACCCTTGGTGAAAGTTGCCACTCCGGGACCTATTGAAGGTTGGTCTTAGGGGTCATTATATCTCCTTCAACTAAAAGAATGAAGGGCCCATCAATCTGTTGACCCTTCCCTCATTTTGGTGAAGGAGGGTCAGGACAAAATGGTATAATAGGTAGGTTTGAGAGATAGGATGGATTCAGGAGTTAGGCAGAGTGAGGATTGCATGGGATGGTAGGGCAACAATGTTGGGTGACCTTGGTGCGTGAATTAGGCCAGGGAAGACCTGCTAGGACACGAGATTTTATCCCCCCACCCCGTGATCCAATTCATGGACTATGGACGTACCAAACGACCAAGTGAGGCCATGCTGATTGCAAGGTAAAGACCCTAGGAAACATACATGCATCATAATTACTTGTGTTCTCATGTTTCTGGGGTGTCTTAGGAATTATGAATAAAATAAATGTTTAAGAAGTTTTAGGAACAATATTTTGCACTACTTGGGCTTAGGAATTCCTTGTTTACCTTGCAGCTATGGAACTCCGATGGAGACCACGTTTGGTGTGGACGATCGAGGCCCCGAAGACTACCATGGCCGATCGGCAGAGAGCTGATAGAGAGGAGGAGGATGACCAGTGGCAGAAGACACTTCGGGACTTCCAGTGACAGAACCTCGAGAAGTATGAGGGCAGCACCTCTGATATGAAGACGAAGGACTGGATAGAGGAGCTAGTGATATCCTTCAGCTTGATCCGGGCTCTGGCCGAGTACTGGGTTCCTCTGGCCATTAGGCAGATGCGGGCAGCAGCGCGTCAGTGGTGGATGCTTTACCAGGGGGAGAGGAGAGAGGCTGAGGTGGCATTGACTGATTTCGAGAGGGAGTTCCGGGCGGAATTCCTCTCTTCGACGATGAAGACTGAAAAGAGACAGGAGCTACTCTCCCTCCAGAAGGGGATTATGTCAGTGAGGAAGCTATGAATAATGTTCAACGACCTCCTCTGATTTTCTCCAGACCTCTTTCAAGACGAGGAGTCTCAAGCAAGATGTTTAGAGGAGGGGCTCTGACCCTCCCTCCGGTATGTTGTTACCCCCTTTACCCTACCGACGTACTTGGAGGTCCAGAAGAAGGCCAAAGTGGTGAAGAGGATGCACGGTCTAGGAGGTGTGTCATGAGAAGGGATCCAGCTGGGACCATCGAAGGGGAAGGCCATCAGCACCAGGCCTCCAGCGTTAGGACACTCCAGGTTCTGACTAGCTGGGATTAGGCCGTAACAGATTTAGTTTCGATCCCCTGGTCCTCACCCTTTTCCCTCGGGCCCAGAACCACGGTGCTTCGTCTGTGGAAGCCATGGAAATCTCTGGAGTCAGTGCCTTGACCGGGTACAGTACGACGGTTGTAGATAACCCCAACACCCGCACTAGCAGTAGCTTCCAGCCAGGCCTTTCGAGCAGCAGCAGCAGGGATAGCGAGCTCCCGCTCCCCCGAGTCCAGATGTAGGAGGAGGATCCTGACCTATAGGTTCTCCTCACGGACCTTGACCGGGGCGTGGTTGGGGAGGTGGCCGACAACCGAGGGGCAGAGGAGCTGGGCGCGGATAGTTACACACCACGGAGGCAGCAGTTCCAGCAAGGCCGGAGGTTGTTTGAGGTATGATCAGCTTGATCAGCACCCTTGCATTTGCCATGATCGATACCGGAGCTTCGCACTCCATTTTTGCACCTAGTCTATCCCGTGCCTTGGGTCTAGATGCCGAGAGACTTCCAGTGCCCTTGGTGCTGAGCACACTAGTCAGAGGTCATACCGACATGTTATTTGTTTGTCGAGGATGAAGACTAATGATAGGGAAACATCAGGAAGTTAGGGATCTTCTTCTTATACAGATACAGCCATACGATGTCATCGTAGGCATCGACAAGCTGTTCTTTGTGTGTTCCGTCATCGACTGCTTCCGAGGAAGGGTTTTGTTCTCATACTTGGGCAGCAGGTGTGTTACCTTCAATGGTGAGAGGAGCAGTTAGAAGGGCAGCAGGCGAGAGGAACCCCTCCTCTCCTTGTTTGCCGAGTTGTTAGTGGATTCAGTAGATGTTGAGATGGTGGAGGTTCCATAGATCATCCGTGAATTTACGTATGTCTTCCATAAGGAGGTGGCGACTCTTCCCCCTCGACGTGATATCGAGTTCGAGATAGGCCTACAGCCAGATTCTCATCCGATTTTGATGGATCCTTACCGGATGGAACCTTCGGAGCTATGAGAGTTGCAGATTCAGATTGACGATTTGATGTAGAGTGGTTATGTTCGACCGAGTGCGTCACCGTGGGGTGCTCTAGTCTTGTTCGCAACGAAGGAAGATGGTGGTCTGAGGTTGTTCATAGACTATAGGAGGCTGAATCAGGTAACAATCAAAAATCGCTCCCCTCTTTTGAGGATAGATGATCTTTTCGACTAGCTGAAAGGGGCAGGGTGGTTCTCGAAGATTGACCTATGGTCTAGGTATCACCAGTTGAGAGTGAAAGAGGTAGACATCCTGAAGACGGTGTTCAGGTGTAGATATGGACACTTCGAGTTCGTAGTCATGAAATTCGATGTTATGAACGCCCTGGATGTGTTCATGGGTCTTATGAACTCCATCTTCCGGGAGTACCTGGATCGGTTCGTATTTGTGTTCATCGATGACATCCCGGTCTATTCATGAACATAAGAGGACCATGTGGAGAACCTGAGGATGGTTTTGGAGGTCCTCCGACATCACCAGCTTAATTGGAAGTTGTCGAAATGAAAATTATGGACACAAGAAGTGCACTTCCTCGGACACGTGGTGTCCAAGCAGGGGGTAGCTGTGGACCCATCAAAGTTTCAGGCAGTTGTTTCTTTGGCAGCACCCAAGAATGTGGCAGAGGTCTGTAGTTTCCTCGGGTTGGCGGGTTACTATCGGAGGTTCGTACCTAACTTCTCCGGAGTTGCAGCCCCTCTGACATCCCTGACTAAGAAATATCATGTTATCATGCGGAGTGAGTTGTGTGAGTCAAACATCAGCTATCTGAAGGGGAAGTTGGTTAGTGCCCGAGTACTGAGGTTACCAGAAGAAGGGGCGGCATATGAGGTGTTCTGTGATCCTTCAGGGAAAGGATTCAGATATGTGTTGATGCAGCGACAAGGGGAGATCTCTTATGGGTCTAGGAAGCTACTCCCTCATGAGCATAAGTATGCCACCCAGGACCTGGATCTTGCATTAGTCATTTTTGCGCTAATGTTATGGCGGCATTACCTCATCGGGGAATGCTTTGTGGTCTTCACAGATCACACAATTTTGAGGTATATCTTCTCCAAGTGGGACCTGAACCTGTGGTAGAAGAGGTGGATGGAGTTCCTCCAGGATTAAAATATAAACATTTCCTACATATTAGGGAAGGGGAATGTAGTGGCTGATGCCTTGAGCAGGAGGACGTAGAAAGATGCGGTTTGAGAGTCGGCATACGCCTGGAAGGCGATGTAGGAGTTGGCTTCCTTGCACCTGGATGTGAGGATGGATAGCGGTACAGGTCACATGTACCAGAGAACAGTGCAGTCATCGTTGTTTCAGAAAGTGGAGGAATCTGAGTGGGGGGACCCAGAGTGCAATGTGATGCGTGACCAAGTTAACCAAGGCAATGCTCCAGAAGGGTGTGCGGAGGATGGCCAAAACAATATACTTTTCCAGGAAAATTAGTTTGTTACAGAGGTGATGCGCGGCAAAGTTCTCAGTGAGTCCCACAACTCACCCCTGGAGGTACACCCAGGAGTTTCCAAGATGTACCAGGGACTGAAGAGACAGTTTTGGTGGCCCGGTGTGAAGCGACCAGTGGCAGAGTTTGTGGCCAAGTGCTTATTGTGTCAGCAGATGATGGTTGAACACCGTGTTCTAGGTGGGCTGTTGTAGTCTCTGGATATCCCCGAGTGGAAATGGGAGTAAATATCAATGGATTTTGTCACAGGACTACCAAAGGTTTAAGGGGGACACGACGCCATCTGGGTGGTAGTGGACCCGTTGACGAAATCTGCTCACTTTCTGGCGATCAAGGAGTCGAGTGCAGTGGATGCTTTGGCACGAAAGTACGTGGATGAGGTGGTGTGATTGCTTGGAGTTACGAGGTATATAGTCTTAGATAGGGATGCACGTTTTACCTCACGAGTATGGAGGGGTTTGAAGCATGATTTTAGTGCCCAGAAACGAATTAGCACTGCTTTCCACCCCCAGACAGATGGGTAGATAGAGCGCACCTTCCAGACATTGGAGGATTTGCTGCGGGCATGTGTTCTAGACTCAGGAGTATCATGGGTGTGATACTTGAATCTGGTAGAGTTTTCCGATAATAATATCTATCAATCTACCATTGGTATAGCCCTGTTTGAAGCCTTGTATGGAAGGCCATGTTGTTCACCTGTGTGTTGGACCGAAGTTGGAGAGGCGGGCTCCTTGGCCTGGAGGTGGTGCAGACCACGATGGAGAAGGTTCAGCTCATATGAGAAAGGATGAAGGTGGACCAAGATTGAAAGAAGTCGTATGCCGATACCAGGAGGAGGCCCATGGAGTTTGAGGATGGAGACCACATGTTCTTGATGGTGTCCCCTCGTCGTGGACAACAGAGGATTGGAAAGGGGAGAAAGCTTTCTCCCAGGTTCATCAGGCCCTTCGAAGTGTTGCGGCGGGTCAGCGAAGTGGCTTATCAGCTAGCATAACCACCGCCGATACTGAGGATACATGATGTATTCCAAGTGTCCCAGCTCTGTCGGTATCTGCACAACGATTCACACGTCCTCGGGTGGGGAGAGCTAGATATCGAGGATGACGACATTTTTGTGGAGAGACCAGTGATGATCGAGGATCGCCAAGAGAAGGTTCTTCGTGGGCGAACCATTCCTTTGGTTCGTGTGTTATGGAGACATGGTGGGCTTGAGGAGAGTACGTGGGAGAGGGAAGCACAGATGTGTGCTAAGTACCCAGAGTTTTTTTGAGTTTGTGACATTCTGTTTGTTATACCTTTTACGGTAGGACGTTTTGTTTTGTTGGCTTTGAAATATGCAGTTTTCATTTCTCTGAATGTGTATGGTGGGAAACATGACTGCTAATCAGAACGCATTAATGTGGATGTGATTGAACCCGTGCGGGGGAGTCAGTGCTGCCCAAAGCAGATAATATCCTGACATGTATGAGGGGACTCCCTAACTCATACGTTGGACAATGTAAGTGTTCCTGGATGTAGGGAGGTTATGTTCCTGCTTTCAAACATAGGGGGCTTCCCCTGAGAAGTATCATTAGAGGGTGGTTGTTCGGACCCCACTATTTTCCTTTATGGTTTTCTCTTATATTCTCGAGGAAGGGAATAGTTTGGTAAGTATCTGATGTAATGTCCCGGGTTTTTGGGGTCCATTACTTTGTGAAAATATCATGTTGGGTTTTCCGTTCTGGGAATCTCTGTGACGATCGGCCTAACGGCAGGCCTACTAGTAGCCATATCCTACCGGTAGAAGGCCTACCGGTAGCTCGGCTACTGCTAGCTATCAGTCACTAGCAGCTCTCAGCTAACGGTGGCTCTCACCTACTGCCACAGGGTCCTTCTAGTAGCGCCCCTTTTTGCGCAAATTGGGTTTTAAACCCTATTTTGACCCCTTGAAGATTGTTTTAAAGCTTGGTAACGCTCATAAAAGTCGTTTAGTTAAATATTTAATGAATTAAATTGGTCTGTGCATAGGTCTAAACCACCCGACCCTTTAATAACATGTGGGGCTGCGTGGTCAACCCACGACCCCACTCCTTACGCGGTTTTTCGTTCTTATCTCAACCATCCCCGACCTTTATAAACTAAAAGGGTTCTCTTGGGTTTCTTTTCTCGATCACCCTGTACTGGAGTACCCTTCGTTCAAACGAGCAGCGTTTCATTTGGATGATCCACAAAACTATCCGTGAAGTTCCAAGCCCGGGATTAGCGTCAATCGTTGATAACATGTAGGGAATTTTTCCTTCATCTCTCTATTTTTGTGTATCATGTGGGGCAAGAATGTAATGACCCGAAATTTTGAATAAATATTGTTCCTTGATTTTATGTGTTATTTTATTTATTTATACTCAACAAAACTATTTCATTTGATACCATGAGTATAATTAAAAGGAGACCTTTGGGTTTTTATGGTTATATGACCATTGGTCGATATGACCGCTGGAAACTAAACATTTCGATATTTTTCTCTAAATACAAGTGATCGTGGTTAATTAATACAAAAAGAAGATTCGATGGCCTCACTCAGTAGTCTTAGTCCGATCGAAGCCCATTTAACAGAACATGGGAAGGAGGTAGCACCATTGGCCTTTTCTCTAGTCCAAACCCAAGCTGAACTTCATCGTGTGAAGCTAGAACAGAATCTCCTTCACGAGAAGTTTAAACTGATAGAAATTACTACTCGTGCGATGCTGGTCGAGCCTCCCTTAGATTCTCTCACCTTAGCACACCTTACACATAGGTCTTATGATGGTGTGATAAGGGTCCATGTAAGGAGACCGTAACTGCCATGTGTAATCCTTTGTTTTAAATAAAAATAATGATTTCTTCTTATAATGAAGTTTATGAATTTTCAAATGTACAGATAAATTTAGTATGCATATTTTGGTGAATTTTAAAGAAGTGATATTTTAATAATATGTTTATGTAAACCGTAAATAATTAAAAATGTGTAATGATTTTCAAAAAATGGTCGTCTACAATTATGTTCTGTACGAAATTTATAGTCTAATAAGATCAACATAATTTTTGATAAATAATAAATTATGAATAGTGATTTTATGCTTAGGATTTGTAATGTGACATAATGGATTAGTAATCTCACTTAAAGAAAGTATTAACATAATCTAGGCACCTTGATTAAGTAATGTGATTCAATAAAATGGTAAAATAACAGTTTCATAAATTATTAGCCAAGTATTAGTTATTTCGGGTGAATAGTGTTTTTTAATTAAAAATTAAATTAAAAATATTTAGAAAATTATTTTTAAAAAATGGATTTCATTTTTGAACTGAGAGCATCGATATTATGTTATGGTAATGTTTTGGGATTTTTCTAAAAAAAGGAAATTTTGGTGAATAGTGTATTATTTAAAAATTAAATTAATAATTTATAGAAAATTATTTTTATAAAATGGAGTTCATTTATGAAATCAGAGCATCGATATTTGGTTAAAGTGAAATTTTGGGATTTTTCTGAGAGTTGAATTTTCGATGAAAAGTGAAAATACAGTATTTAAGGTACTGATGTTTAATGACATCATTAAATGATGTATTAAGTATGTAAAAAATCTAGTCGACTTATGAATAGTAAGATAAGTTATGAGGTGTCCCATGTGGCCAAGACCATGGGCACACCCATGGTTTTTCCAAAACCACCAATGAGGTGTCCCTTGGCCATTAATGCCTTGTCCCCTCACTTTCCCTATAAATCTCAATCCATCCTCTCATCCATTCGACTCCCAACTCTCCCCCAATGAAGATCTGATCCCATTTCTTCCCAAAAATTCCTCCCAAGGTGCCCCCAAGACCTCGAGTTCCCAACCTTTGAGTTTTAAGAGTTACGTTTTAAGTTAAGGGATCTTGACTCCCTCTTTCTTTCCAAGTACTATCTCTTATGTCATTTCTTTTATGATCGACGTTCTAATGTTGGAGGATGTTTCTTTTATATTCATCATACTGTCTTTTTCATTTTCATATGTTGAGAGACCCCCTATTGCTCTCATCATTTAATTTTAAAAATGTTAATGTGGAGCCGTTAGGCTGCCGAATTTTTAAGGGATTCTTTCACCCTTCTCATTTTCAAGATCTACTTTCATTTCAAGCCTTTCATGTTACTTTTTATTATGTTGGTGTTGATCTCTAAATCAATCATACTGATATTTTATGTTCATATGATGAGAGACCCTATTTTATCTCTTCAATTCAGTATTTTGATCTTTTAAGTGGCGCCGTTAGGCTGCCGAATTTTTAAGGGATTCTTTCACCCTTCTTGTTTTAAAGTTCTATTTCCATGTCAAGTATTTCCAGTTCCTTTTTATTTTTATGGGGTGTGATATCTATATCTATCATACTGACCTTTTATTTTCATATGATGAGAGACTCTATTTGATCTCGTCAATTCATTTTTTTTGAAGTTTAAGTGATGCCGTTGGGCTACCGAATTTTTAAGGGATTCATTTACCTTTCTATTTTTTCAATGTTCTACTTTCATGACAAGTCTTTCAAGATATTTTTTATTATGTTGGGGTATGATATATACATATATCATACTGATATTTTATGTTCATATGATGAGATACCCTATTTGATATCATCAATTCATTTTTTTGAATTTTAAGTGACGCTGTTAGGCATCCGAATTTTCATAAGAGAAATCTTATTTTTGTCTTCCATTCCTGTTCTTCATTTCTTATGGTATATCATTAAAATTCCATTACCATTCTCTTAAATCCCTTATATTCTGTCTCAATAATGTTTTATGGTTCATTTATGAGTGGGTGACCCATGTCCCCTCTCTTTTTAATGTTTTCTGAAACCTCGTAACATAGCCATTATACTGCAGAATTTTCGTCTCAAAATGTCTCTCTCTTATTCTAAAATTCATTTTTTTATTAAGTTAATACTCAATGCTCATTCATCTAATGGGTTATTCACATATATTCCAAAATTTTATATTTTAAATTCTGGGATTTACATACATTAGACTCGTTTTCCCTTTTCGAGGGTTTAAAGTGACATAAAGATCATGTCTGTAAAGCAGTTTTTGAAACGTTATGATTATGAAATGAAAACCATTTCATTTATGCTATATGAGTTGTTTATGAAATGATTGATGATGATATATGTGGCTCACATGATAATAAATTCAAAATTACGGGTGCACCCTAATAGCTCTCCAATGCATTGGGTGGAGACTTAATCTCTAGAGATGACCATTTTTAACGATGCCTTGCTGAATAACCTTTGTAATTTTTAATGACACCTTGGGGATGGACATGTAACCCCCTGACCCCAGCTACCCAGAGTCGGTGCATTATTACATAACATTGTCATGATTACAAGAAAGATCAAATCTCGAAAGACCGATTGGTTTAGTAGCCTTGGAAACACTAGATATATTCATAAGTTTTACATTACATCATAAAATGAAAAACTACTACAACAACATAATGTCTCCATAATCCACACTCATATCCCCACATAATATCCCTGCAGGTCATTCATAATTTACTTTTTCACTTCCTGGGAAAAATAAAACATAGAAAAGGGGTGAGCTCAAATGCCCAGTAAGGATAACAATATAGTGGAACATTCAAAAATAAGCATAAACATTTAAGGCAATGCATTACTAAAACAAAAGCCTTTTAAACTTGATCTTCAACATAGTATGGAAAAAGTAAAATGAAATAATTCCATTTACTTATTCACATGGATATTCTACTAATCGAATAATCACATGAAATATCAATAACCACATTCATAATGTCGGAATGCATAATGTTGAACTTTAATTTCTTTGTCAAGGCCTCGTCCCAAGACCATGGGGCTAACTGTAACTGGAACCCAACCCGGAGTGCCTCTAATAACCGGACACCAAACCGGAGTGCTTCTAATAACCGAAGACCAAACCGGAGTTCCTCTAATAACCGGAGACCAAACCGGAGGGCTTACTTTTACCGGTCCCCATCCCAGAGGGCTTACTTTTACCGGTCCCCAACCCGGAACATACTTTTCTAACACATTCATCTGAATGAAAGGTTGAAATATAACATAATCATTCGGATTAAAAATAACTTATGAAATGTCAATACATTATAAAAAACCATGAGTGACATAAGAATAACTTATCCACAGTCATAAATATCACAAAACCATCAATAAAATATAGATGTTTTGTATCATAACAAATCAACTTTAAATAAGCGTAAAATCCCTCAAAGGATATTGACATAGATGAAATTAGAATTCTTTGTAAAGAAATATCTCCTCTTATTTTGAAATCATTTAAGATCCATATAAAATAAAACATTTTCTTTGAAAATATTCTTATAATCTTGTAAGGAAAACTTTGAATATTTTATAATGGCAGAAAATAACTGCACCCGCCATATAAGTTAAAAAAAACATTCTTACATTAATTATGTCGAAAATGTTAAAAAGGACCTTGTTTTGAAAACGACGGAAATATTCCTCTTATAAAATTTCAAACAAGGGTATAAATGACTTTAACCCATATTCTTGTAAATAATAAAAATGTTTTGAAATACATTTTGAAGAAACTTGGATGTGGATGATAATGAGATCCCAGTAGATTATTACATATAAACAACATTGGATAATGAAGAGATTGTGAAATAACCCTTACCAATTTGGTAACTTATGAAACATACAACCCATGAAATAGGTATCATACAATGAATATGTAAATACACATAATATATAGTTTATTACACAACGAATATAATTATGGGTAGTACATACACCACACAAAAGGTGATGGTGGCAATATGGCATGAATCTCACGGGAATAAGGAGTGAGTTGAAAACCCCTTACCACGTTAATCAACTGATTCGTATGGCCAAAAGTTAATAAACACCAAAGGATTTACAGAATAACATGAATATAAATAGAATCATGATAATATATATCAAATGGTAGTACACAATACACCACTTTCAATAATTTAGTGGCGAACAATGGAAATCTCACGGAATTGAAAGTGAGATAAGAAAATCCCTTACCTTGTACTTTTACTTGGTTAGGGTAGGGTAACCTCCTTTATAATAGTGAAATAATTGTTATTAAATTATACAAAAAATCATATATATTAATATGATATCATATATGATCTTTTAACATTGCTTTGTTAATAATATCTTAGTATTATCGTTGTTTCGGGTGTTAACTTACTCGTTTTCTTTTATATGTTTTATTACGTAAGCCATGTTTGTAATAGATAGGTTGTATATTATTCATATCCAGAATGATATCAAGTCCATAAAAATCATTTTTAAATCAGCAAATGATAATTATACTTGAATGTATATGATGGAGAATGAATCTCATCGCGTTCGTGGAGACGGTAGTTCGTACGTACGCACGAGCGACAATATCATTCTTTTGATATTAAAATAATATATAAATGGATGGTATATCATATATACAGAATCATTAACATGTTATATTTATTATTTACATGAGTTACACATCATTATTATACCCATCCAAATAATAATATATTGAATAACAATTACACCACGACGTGGAGACGGTAAGCCGTACGTACGCACGTATGGTGACATGTTATTCAAAGGGAGGATAGAATATAGAATATGGTTGTACCATATTTATAATAACATCACAGTATATATATGACACTGGAGTTACTATTTTAGAATGGTAACAACAAAGTAAGAAGAAGTGGAAGAAGAAGGAACTTGGAAAAGGGTGGTGAAATCATTACCTCTTCTTCGGTTTCTTCCTTTTGATTTGATCAAAAGGTCTACTTAGGTTGGATTTCTGATCAAACTATGGCCTCTAGGTTGTAGTGAGGGATGTTGGGAGAGTATTTGGGCAGAGTTTGTCCGATCCAAAAGGTTTTGAAGGAGTGAAGAAATGATAAGGAGGAGTTCCCTTTTATAAGAGGGGTGAGGGGCACCTTTGGAAAAGCTAGAAATATTAATTTATAATAAATTCATATTCGGTTTCTAATGGCTCCAAAGTTTATTATTTAAAGGTTAAGGTGGGTATGGGTCTAAAACAACTCAACCAATAGAATTTAGACAGGTTTGTGTACTTATATTAATCTTATCTTTAAGTATTAACTCTAAGGTAATTAGTTTCACTTTTACAATGTCTCTTTGTATTTTTATATAATATGGTTAATAAACTTACTATATACATCCAAACGACCCCCAAGTGGTCCATTAATGATGAACTTATCATGATATAAGTATCTTTCCCGAACCTTGGATTTTTAGGAATTTAATATCAATTAATAATATAATATTTGTTTTAAGAACTCTTTTATGTCAATTTTGACACTATTCAATAGTTGATTTTTGTGAAACTCATAACAGATTGATTACTTCGAAAAACGTCAATTGAATCAATCCTAATATATCATATTATCATATAAAATTAGTTTAATTCATTAAAAGTTTCATATTATATTTATTTGGGTATTTATAATATCAACTATTTTAATTTTTCACTATTATAGTAATTACTGCATCATCATTGTGTCATAAATAAAATAAATTATTTAATGTCTAAAAATTATAAATAAAATATCATTATGTAGGAAATCCTTTTATCTTTCTAATTAATATTTATAATCTAAAATACAACATATATAACCCTATGTAACAATTGTTTTTCTAAAAGATATATGCTTGTGTCATTTTTGTATACATTTTAACTTATTTAAAATAAAGTGTCATTATCACTTACAAGTGGATCCATGGGGTCCCAAAATCGACCCAAATATGACCATGGTCGACCATGTATCAACCAATATGGTTAAGACACGTTTTAGGGTAATTTAGTATTATTATAATATTATTTTTTAACCCTTATTTACCGGATTTACCCTTAACCATGGTAAATAAAATATTTACCACAGTAATTATTCAAAATGTCTAAAAATAAAAGTTACCTATTTACACAATTTGAACATCCTGATTCCAAATATGGAATCCATTTTCCTAAATTCAAAACACAGAAGTGGCAGAAATTAATTTAAAATTAATTCCCGCTGTCAAAACAAAAAGCGTGTTTTCAAGAGATAATAACTATCAAAAGATTGACATTTGTTTATGTTCGGTTTAACTGTAAAATTATGTCCAATGAACAACATTATATTAAATGGTAAAAATATATTCTAAATATACTTTAAAATTACTAAAATTCATAATTTGTCACTATTAATTATTTTGATTAAAAAAAGTTGTTTTTAATTAAAATTTAGTAATTTTCACTATTCATCAAAATATGAAAGTTATCCGAAAAGTACCAAAATTTCACCTTAGGAAAAATTAGATATTCCTAATCCAAAAATGAAGTCTATTTTGAAATATAAAATATATATAATTTTAAAAAGTAGGTATTACTATTCATAACGGCTAGTTTGGTAAGTCATGGTGTTCTTGAACTCGGTGTTGCGTGTAGTGCAAGTTATTGTATTATTTTAAAGAAATAACACACTATGAAATCTTGGTTTGTTACATTCTCTCCCCCTTCAATAAATTGCGTCCTCGCAATTTGAAATTGTTCTTCGAAAATAAAAGGTTGAAAATAAAAAATATCTTTGTGGGAAAACCCACATCGGAAATTGGGTTACTAAAATTTAGTCTTAATATGAGGAAAAGAGAAATGAAAGGGTCACCACCAAATTATGATCTCGATTAGGAGAACATTTGTGGAAATTATAGACATATAATTGGAGGAAAAACGTAAATATTTATAGGTAGTGATTGAGGTCATCAATCACAAACAAGTATAAAATTGATGTCCTTAAATTCATCAATCTATGATGATTTGAAATACCATCAGTTCAACAAAACATAGGGTATTAGGATAACACATTTTTGACGTTTCAAAATATCTTAGTTGAAATCCCACATCGAAAAAGGAATTAATGAGGCCTCTATTTAAAATAAAGAGTGGAAAGTATGAAGATTACCTAAAATAACACATACTAGGGTTCCATGTAGGAAAATATGGATTTGGAAGAGAAATCTAACCATCAATTATCTGATGGAGAGTGGTAGAGAACATGGCTATGAAAAGGCCAACAATCCCAAAGCCATAAATTAGTGATGATTTAAGGTACCATCTAGGACAACATTTTTGTTCTAAGTTGCTTTCTTAATGTTGAGGAATTTATTTATGAGATTGGCTATGATCATAAGGAGGTATACATACTTTATAATTAGAGTTTTATCCCTTAATAAATTTCTACCACAAACTCATCTTTCACTCTAAAAGATAATAGAATGTTAAAAAATTCTATTTACACTATTCGTATAGGGTTCCAAAATAAACGAATTTATAATTCATCTACAAGATCTTTTAATAAAAACTACATTATTTTATCCAGGACATCTCATGGGCCAGTGGTATGTGATACACCCTTGTCACCCTTCGGTTGCGGGTTCAAGTCTCGCGGCCTTGCAGGACGCGATGGGTTGCCGCCCGACCTCCGGGTTGTCCTTTTATGGCAATCCAAAATTAATCTCATACTAGAATTTATCCAAAATACTTCTGACCAAACTCACAGTCCAACATTTATAAGGAAGTTAAACATAATGTAGATCCTTTTTACCACGTAATAGCATATGAATACCTTCATCGTGTATTCTTTTAAAACACTGAAACATCCTGAATTACTATAATCCATATTGATTACATTCATGCTCCCTTATTTCATATAGAATGCTAGATATACTTCATCAATACAAAAAAATTTTAAACCCCAACAATGATGGAATATACAAATCATTAGTTAGTTTCAAGGTAGTCAATAATATCCAATATAATTTATCCAAATCAATCATGTATTATTCTAAAATCACTACCTCGGTATCAGAACCATATTATGGTTTATCATTCTCTCAACCATATATTTTCCAAAAATTTAACCTGCTATTGAGTCAATTTTCTTTGTTCCACACAATCTCAAGTCCTTAATGAAATAGTACTGCAGTACAATCCTTATATAATCCATAATTACTATAACAAGTACATTGTTGATACAACACTCAATTGACATAATCAACATAAGAACTCTAATCATTCCTCTTCATCTGTGGTAGTATCATAACTTGATTATTATCCAATAACATCATTTGAGGCATATTCTGATGAATGGGAAATAGGTTCACATAGTGTCCAAACTCCTTGTAAATGAAGCATTGTACATTTGAAACCATTTTCTTACCCTTGCAGTCATGTACTTTGTGCCCTTTTCCACCACACTTATAACAAACTCCCATTCCTTTCAGACAAGTTCCAGGGAGTTTCTTCCCACAGTTATCACATATGGGAAAATTCTTCTTTTCCCTCTTCCCTTTATCCGTCTTTCTCTCTTCCATCCTTTTCTTCTCTTGCTTCCCTTCAAATCCATATGACTCAGTAAAATATTTACTTATCTTATCAACACATGATATTATTTCTTCGTATGATGATAATAAATGGGAGACTATTTCTCTTATAAATTCTGGATGAAGGCCATGAAAGATATGATCCTTCTTTCTCTTTGGATCATGTGTATTGCTGAAGTTCACATTCCTTCTACTGGGCGCCATTTCTAAACAATGGAATACACTAGATTAGTTTATGAATAACAATACCTAATCCCAAACTTGTAAGACACATAACATAAATTAAATAGTTTATGGATATAATCCATAATCATATAAATTTCTCCTTTGAGGAAGTAAATCCACATAAACCCTTCATAATGGTTTGTAAAGAAAATGAGAATTATCCTAAGCATATCCCCCAGGAGTGTCGTAACCAAGAGTGCAGCAAGGCCCGATGTCGTGCACCAGTTCCCGTTCGAGTCTAGCTCAAAGCGGTGTTTTCGGGTTTTACCCCTAGGTACATCTGTTCCAGAGCCGCCTCTACCTGCTCGTATCCAGACATGGATGTATTTCTCGGAAAACTCACAAAATCCCTACAATACCAAAATTCTAGGAATTTCTTCTACACTAATCCTCAAAGTTCATCTTAGGTCTACGTGCTCTAAGCAGAGTTTATCTAAATCTAGCTTCCAAGGTTTGTACTAAGCTTCCTATGATACCAACTGTAATGCCCCGACCCGAGCTACCCAGAGTCGGTGCATTATTACATAACATTGGCATGGTCACAAGAAAGATAAAATCTCGAAAGACCGAGTGGTTTAGTAGCCTTGGAAACACTAGATATATTCATAATTTTTACATTACATCATAAAATGAAAAACTACTACAACAACATAATGTCTCCATAATCCACACTCTTATCCCCACATAATATCCCTGCAGGTCATTCATAATTTACTTCTTCACTTCCTGGGAAAAATAAAACATAGAAAAGGGGTGAGCTCAAATGCCCAGTAAGGATAACAATATAGCGGAACATTCATAAATAAGCATAAACATTTAAGGCAATGCATTACTAAAACAAAAGCCTTTTAAACTTGAACTTCAACATAGTATGGAAAAAGTAAAATGACGTAATGCCATTTACTTATTCACATGGATATTCTACTAATCGAATAATCAAATGAAATATCAATAACCACATTCATAATGTCGGAATGCATAATGCTGAACTTTAATTTCTTTGTCAAGGCCTCATCCCAAGACCTTGGGGCTAACTGTAACCGGAACCCAACCCGTAGTGCCTCTAATAACCGGAAACCAACCCGGAGTGCCTCTAATAACCGGAGACCAAACCGGAGTTCCTCTAATAACCGGAGACCAAACCGGAGGGCTTAATTTTACCGGTCCCCATCCCGGAGGGCTTACTTTTACTGGTCCCCAACCCGGAACATACTTTTCTAACTAATTCATCTGAATGAAAGGTTGAAATATAAATAATCATTCGGATTAAAAATAACTTATGAAATGTCAATACATTAAACAAAAACCATGAGTGACATATGAATAACTTATCCACAGTCATAAATATCACAAAACCATCAATAAAATATAGAAGTTTTGTATCATAACAAATCAACTTTAAATAAGCGTAAAATCCATCAAAGGATATTGACATAGATGAAATCAAAATTCTTTTTTAAAGAAATATCTCCTCTTATTTTGAAATCATTTATGATCCATATAAAATAAAACATTTTCATTGAAAATATTTTTATAATCTTGTAAGGAAAACATTGAAGATTTTATAATGGCGGAAAATAACCGCACCCGCCGTATAAGTTAAAAAAAACATTCTTACCTTAATTCTGTTGAAAAGGTTAAAAAGGACCTTGTTTTGAAAACGACGGAAAGATTCCTCTTATAAAAAGTCAAACAAGGGTATAAATGACTTTAACCCATATTCTTGTAAATAATAAAAATGTTTTGAAATACATTTTGAAGAAACATGGATGTGGATGATAAAGAGATCCCAGTAGATTATTACATATAGACAACCTTGGATAATGAAGAGATTGTGAAATAAACCTTACCAATTTGGTAACTTATGAAACATACAACCCATGAAAGAGGTATCATACAATGAATATGTAAATACACATAAATTAGAGTGTATTACACAACGAATATAATTATGGGTAGTACATACACCACACAAAAGGTGATGGTGGCAATATGGCATGAATCTCACAGAAATAAGGAGTGAGATGAAAACCCCTTACCACGTTAATCAACTGAGTCGTATGGCCAAAAGTTAATAACCACCAAAGGATTTACATAATAACATGAATATAAAGAGAATAATGATAATATATATCAAATGGTAGTACACAATACACCACTTTCAATAATTTAGTGGCGAACAATGGAAATCTCACGTAATTGAAAGTGAGATAAGAAAATCCCTTACCTTGTACATTTACTTGGTTGGGGTAGGTTAACCTCCAGTATAATAGTGAAATAATTGTTATTAAATTATACAAGAATCATATATATTAATATGATATCATATATGATCTTTTAACTTTGCTTTGTTAATAATATCTCAGTATTATCGTTGTTTCGGGTGTTAACTTACTCGTTTTCTTTTATATGTTTTATTACGTAAGCCATGTTTGTAATGTATAGGTTGTATATTATTCATATCCAGAATGATATCAAGTCCTCAAACATCATTTTTAAATCATAAAATGATAATTATACTTGAATGGATATGATGGAGAATGAATCTCATCGCGTTCGTGGAGACGGTAGTCCGTACGTACGCACAAGCGACAATATCATTCTTTTGATATAAAATAATATATAAATGGATGGTATATCATATATACAGAATCATTAACATGTTATATTTATTATTTACATGAGTTACACATCATTATTATACCCATCCAAATAATAATATATTGAATAACAATTACACCACGACGTGGAGACGGTAAGCCGTACGTACGCACGTATGGTGACATGTTATTAAAAGGGTGGATAGAATACTGAATATGTTTGTACCATATTTATAATAACATCACAGTATATATATGATACTGGAGTTACTATTTTATAATGGTAACAACAAAGTAAGAAGAAGTGGAAGAAGAAGGAACTTGGAAAAGGGTGGTGAAATCATTACCTCTTCTTCGGTTTCTTCCTTTTGATTTGAAGAAAAGGGCTCCTTAGGATGGATTTATGATCCAAATAAGGCCTCTATATTGTAGTGAGGGATGTTGGGAGAGTATTGGGGCAGAGTTCGACCGAACCAAAAGGCTTTGAAGGTGTTAATAAATGAGAAGGAGGAGTGTCCTTTTATAAGAGGGGTGAGGGGCACCTTTGGAAAAGCTAGAAATATTAATATATAATAAATTCATATTAGGTTTCTAATGGCTCCAAAGTTGATTATTTAAAGTATAATGTGGGGATGGGTCGAAAACAACTCATCCAATAGAATTTAGACAGGTTTGGGTACTTATATTAACATTATCTTTAAGTATTAACTCTAAGTTAATTAGTTTCACTTTTACAATGTCTCTTTGTATTTTTATATAATATGGTTAATAAACTTACTATATACATCCAAACGACCCCCAAGTGGTCCATTAATGATGAAACTATCATGATATAAGTCTCTCGGCCGAACCATAGATTTTTAGGAATTTAATATCAATTAATAATATAATATTTGTTTTAAGATCTCTTTTATGTCAATTTTGACACTAGTCAATAGTTGATTTTTGTGAAACTCATAACAGATTGATTACTTCAAACAAAGTAAATTAAATCAATTCTAATATATCATATTATCCTAGAAAATTAGTTTAATTCATTAAAAGTTTCATATTATATTTATTTTGGTATTTATAATATCAATTATTTTAATTTTTCACTATTATAGTAATTACTGCATCATCATTGTGTCAGAAATAAAATAAATTATTTAATGTCTAAAAATTATAAATAAAATATAATTATGTAGTAAATCGTTTTATCTTTCTAATGAATATTTATAATCTAAAATCCAACATATATAACCCTATGTAACAATTGTTTTGCTAAAAGATATATGCTTGTGTCATTTTTGTATTCATTTTAACATAATTAAAATAAAGTGTCATTATCACTTTCAAGTGGATCCATGGGGTCCCAAAATCGACCCAAAGATGCCCATGGTCGACCATGTATCAACCAATAGGGTTAAGACACGTTTTAGGGAAATTTAGTATTATTATAATATTATTTTTTAACCCGTATTTACCGGATTTACCCTTAACCATGGTAAATAAAATATTTACCGCAGTAATTATTCAAAATGTTTAAAAATAAAAGTTACCTATTTACACAATTTGAACATCCTGATTCAAAATATGGAATCCATTTTCCTAAATTCAAAACACAGAAGTGGCAGAAATTAATTTAAAATTAATTCCCGCTGTCAAAACAAAAAGCGTGTTTTTAAGAGATAATAACTATCAAAAGATTGACATTTGTTTATGTTCGGTTTAATTGTAAAATTATGTCCAATGACCAATATTATATTAAATGGTACAAATATATTCTAAATATTTTTTAAAACTACTAAAATTCATAATTTATCACTATTAACTATTTTGATTAAAAAAAGTTGTTTTTAATTAAAATTTTGTAATTTTGACTATTCATCAAAATATGAAAGTTATCCGCAAAGTACCAAAATTTCACCTTAGGATAAATTAGATATTCCGAATCCAAAAATGAAGTCCATTTTGAAATATAAAATATATATAATTTTAAAAAGTATGTATTACTATTCATAACGGCTAGTTTGGTAAGTCATGGTGTGCTTGAACTCGGTGTTGCGTGTAGTGCAAGTTATTGTATTATTTTAAAGAAATAACACACTATGAAATCTTGGGGTGTTACAGACCTTGATGAAACAGAAATTATTGTCAATATTAAATGTTGTACCCTCATCTTAAAATTATGAAATACGTTATTTTTATTATTATATTCCTCATGATTTCTTTCTCATGCCTTAAAGTTCTTTTTCATGACATTGTTGATGTATCTCAAGTTCACATGTTAAATGTTTCCCCTTGATTCCCTTACTGGGCCTTCTTCTCACCCTTTCTTTTGATGAATGTCCCTAGGTTATGAGATGCAGTAGTGAACCAAGGATAAACATAAGGAGAAGCCTTTCAAGTGTTTAATAAGAATGTTTTAGGTTTTCATGTTTTATGTTCCTGGTTTCCAAGACACTAAACCTTAAAGATACTCGGTTTTGTAAAATAAAATGAATGTTTATGTGATAAAAAGGAGGGATGGTATAGTTGGTATCAAAGTGAGGTTTAGTTATTTGTTGAAATTAGGATATTAAAACTCTAGGAAGAACCCTATAGAAAATTTTATATATAGAAAATCTTCCTGGAATTTTGGTGAGTTTTGAGTAAGGGGTTACCATGAAAATACATCCCTGTCTGGATACGAGCAGGTAGAGCAGGCTCTCACACAGATGTACATAGGGGTAAAACCTGAAAACACCACTTTGAGAGAGACTTGAATGGGAACTCGTACATGACAACTGGCCTTGCTGCACTCTAGGTTACGACACTCCCGTGGAATATTCTTTGGTAAATTCACAAGCTTAGTATGAACCATTATTAAAGGAACAAAGGTAAAATAAAATAAAGATCACATAAGAATATATTATCATGGATAACCTAGATTAGAACCTAGGGGATCACAAGTTAGGGATTACTTTCCTTCTACAAGTTTATCCTTCTATGCTTAATGTTTCCTTTTAATGATTATTAGCTAAGTATTTAAGCCCCCTAATTATACGTTTTTTTCTTAGTTAATGGCGGGAAATGGAAGAGCATTTCCCGACAAACAATGTGATAGGAAATGTGACGATTTACCTATTAATGTGACATAGATGACAAGAGATCAAGTTTAACATATTGTGATTATGCCAAACCATCTATAAAAAATCACATTTAATAATAGGCACCAAGTTGAATTCCAAAATTCATCAAGGAAGAAGAAGACAAAGTCTCAAGGATGTTCATCTGATAAAGTTGATCAGGGAAAGAAGACCCAATTTCTTTTTTGAAAATGTGTGGGAAGAGGTACAAAGGAGAATGTCACAATGGAACTGGGAGATGTTTTAAGTGTGCGAAGATAGGGCATAAAGTAGCCAATTGCTTTAAAAAAATCGGTAATGTGATGAATGGAGATAAGGTTCGATCTAATGTACCATATACATTTTGATGTCCTAAATGTGGAGACGTTATACATTATCCAAGGCAATGCTCTCTTGGAATGGGTGAGAAGCATGATTAGCATCAACAATCTTCGAGGACAAGGGAAAAACGCAAGTCCTATGATGAGATGGATCATGATAGCTGAAGTACATGTAACATCTTCATAATAATTGTCTATGTCATGTTGTATTTTAGTTCATGCTCTATGACCATATATTTTATGTTTTCTAAGATCATCGAGTCACTACCTAAGGTGATTTTATATCATTAAGGAAAAAATATGTTGTTATGTAGCACTTGATGATGTAGTGAAGCTGTTCTCCTTAAAAAAATAGGTTGATTAGGGGATTAAAATGTGATTATTATTTTGGAAGATGTTCACTATTTTGGGAACCCTATTTGATTGAGGTAAATAGATTACTACTATATTTTCTTTGAGGAGTAAAGGATGACTTATATTTTGAAGAATCGATGAATTTAAGGCGAACATATAGTAATTTAGGTTACATATGGAAATGATTACCCTATATTGGGGAAAATGTTATTAGTTTAGTTACTGTTGTTATAAGATGATAAGATTGGTTGATGTTGTTTGAAGATGAATGATAAAGTCTATCTTGGAAGACTATGTTATGATATCGTTCTTATAATTGGGTTTCAATATTAGTTTGGTTTATTTTGAGGATTTTTAAGGACATTTATTTATGGAATGGTCTATGATGAACGTTGGGTAGTACCATAGAACTTTGATGATTTAAAAGTAGTTTCCCTTCCTATGGGATTCTGTTTTTTGAAGAGTTGTTTTATCTTTCCCTTTATATTTTTGGATAATATTTAATGATAGAAGAAATTTTTAGTTAATCTATTGTGGATTATGTGACTCTCAAGAATATGAATCTTGTGTTTTGATAAGACCACGTTTTTTTTGAATGCTCACCATTTTAAGAAAAGAATATTTTTGGTAGAATCTTATAAAAGGATGAAACTATACTTGAAGGTAGGTATATTTCCATATGTTTTTATTCTATGTAGTAAATGAATTTTTCAAAATTATGAATTGGAACGTAAAAAAAACATTGTTGGTTTACCTTTCCTACTAGGTAATCAATGACCGTTTACACACATCATATGTTTTGGGATTTTCTCATGGTTATATTTCTCCCAATCATGTTTTCTATCTCTCTCCCTCAGAACTTGACCCTTTGTATTATCCTCCATGTTCATGTTTTACTACATGGAATCCTTGTGTGGGTTAACTCAGGTGACCTTTGTACTTCCCTTTCGTTATTTTAAAGTAATATTTTTACTTAATCCTTTTCCGATGTGAGACATTCAATGAAATATCAGAACCAAATTTTAAAAATTATGAGGATGCAATTTCTTAAGGGGGGAAGATTGTAATGACCCGAAATTCTGAATAAATCTTGTTTCCTGATTTTGTGTGTTATTTTGTTTTTTTATACTCAACAAAACTGTTTAATTTGATAACATGAGTATAATTAAAATGAGACCTTTGGGTTTTGACTGTCATATGACCATTGGTCAATATGACCACTGGAAACTAAAAATTTCGATATTTGTCTCTAAATACAAGTGATCTTGGTTAATTAATATAGAAAGAATATTTGATGGACTCACTCAGTAGTCTTGGAACGATCGAAGCCCTTCTAACATAACTTTGGAAGGAGATAGCACCACTGGCCTTTGCTCTGGACCAAAACCAAGCTGAACTTCATTGTATGAAGCTAGAATGGAATCACCTTCGCGAGAAGTTCAATCTGATAGAAATTACTACTCGTGCGATATTGGCCGAGCCTCCCTCATATTCTCTTACCTTAGCACAACTTACACTTAGGTCCTCTACTGGTGTGATAAGGGGCTATGTAAGGAGACCGTAACTACCTTGTGTAATCCTTTGTTTTAAATAAAAATTTTGATTTCTTCTTATGACGAAGTTTATAAATTTTCAAATTTCTGGATATATATAGTTTGCTTGTTTTGGTGAATTTTAGAGAAAGGATATTTCACAAAAATGTTTATGTAAACTGTAAATAATTATAAATGTGTAATGATTTTCACAAAATGGTCTTCTACAAATATGTTCAGTATGAAATTTAAGGTCTAATAAGATCAACATAATTTTTGAGGAATAATAAATTATGAATAGTGTTTTTATGCTTAGGATTAGTAATGTGACCAAATGGATTAGTAATCTCACTTAAATATAGTATTGATATAATCTAGGCACCTTAATTAAGTAATGTGATTGAATAAAATGGTTAAATAACGGTTTCATAAATTATTAGTCAAGTATTAGTTTTTTCGCGTGAATATTATATTTTAAATAAAAATTAAATTAAAAATATTTAGAAAAATATTTTTATAAAATAGATTTCATTTTTGAACTCAGAGCATCAAAATTATGTTAAGGTAATTTCTTGGGAATTTTTTGAAAAAAATGAATTTTTGGTGAATAGTTTATTAGTTAGAAATTAAATTAAAATTATTTAGAAAATTATTTTTATAAAATGGAGTTCATTTTTTAAATCAAAGCATCTATATTTGGTTAAGGTGAAATTTTGGGATTTTTCTGAGAAAGTTGAATTTTCGATGAATAGTGAAAATATAGTTTTTATGTTACGGGTGTTTAATGACATAATTAAATGATGTATTAAGTATTTAATCAATATTGTCGATGTATGAATAGTAAGATAAGGTGTTAGGTGTCCCAAGTGGCCAATACCATGTGCAAATACCATGGGTAAGCCCATGGTGTTTCCAAAACCACCCGTGAGGTGTCCCATGGCCATTAATGCCTTGTCCCATCACTTTCCCTATAAATACCAAGCCATCCTCTCATCCATTCGACTCCCAAATCTCCCCCGACTTTGCTCTGGTCTCATTATCTCCCAAGGTGTTCTCCCAGGGTGATCCAAATCCCTCAAGGTCCCAACCATTGAGTTTTAATAGTTAAATTTTAAGGTAAAGGATCCTACCTCCCTCTTTCTTTCCATGTACTATCTTTTATGTCATTTATTTTATGCTCCATGTTCTTATGTTGGAGGATGTTCTTTTATATTCATCCTACTGTCCTATTCATTTTCATATGATGATAGACCCCATATTTCTATCATCATTTAATTTTATGAATGTTAAAGTGGCGTCGTTAGGCTGCCGAATTTTTTAGGGATTCTCTCACCCTTCTCATTTTCAAGATCTATTTCCATGTCAAGTCTTTCATGTTCCTTTTTATTATGTTACGGTATGATATATAATTCTATCATTTGGATATTTTATGTTCATATGATGAGTGACCCTATTTGATCATTTCAATTCAGTATTTTGATGTTTTAAGTGGCGCTGTTAGGCTGTCGAATTTTTAAGGGATTCATTCACCCTTCTCATTTTCAAGTTCTATTTTCATGTCAATAATTTCAAGTTCATTTTTATTTTTTTGGGGTATGATCTCTATATCTATCATACCAAGATTTTATGTTCATATGATGAGAGACGCTATTTGACCTCATTAATTCAATTTTTTGAATTTTAAGTGATGCCGTTAGGCCGCAGAATTTTTAATGGATTCGTTCACCTTTCTCATTTTTCAAAGTTCTACTTTCATGTAATGTCTTTCAAGATCTTTTTAATTATGTTGGGGGTATGATCTCATATCTATCATACTGATATTTTATGTTCATATGATGACAGACACAATTTGATATCATCAATTCATTTTTTCTATTTAAGTGACGTCGTTAGTCTTCCAAATTTTCACAAGAGAAATCTTATTTTTGTCTTCCTTTCATGTTCTTCATTTCATATGGTATATTTTAAAATTTATTTACCATGTTCTTAAATCCCTTATATTTTGTCCCCAAACTGTTTTATGGATCATTTATGAGTGGGTGACCCATTTCCCCTCTCTTTTCAATGTTTTCTAAAACCACATAACATAGCCATTATGCTGCAGAATTACCGTCTCAAAATGTCTCTCTCTTATTATCAAATTCATTTATTTTATTAAGTGAATACTCAAAGAACATTATTCTAAAGGGTTATTCACATATATACCTAAATTTTCTATTTTAGATTCTGGGATTTACATACATGATATATGCTTTCCGTTTCTGTGGGTTTAAAGTGACATAAAGATCATGTCTTTAAAACAGATTTTATAACGTTATGATTATGAAATGAAACCCATTTAATTTATGTTATAAGGGTTGTTTATGAAATTATTGATGATGATATATTTGGATCACATGATAATAAAGGAAAATTTAAGGGTGCACCCTGATCGCGCTCCAATGCATTGGGTAATGACTTAATCTCTAGAGATGACAATTTTTAACGACACCTTGGTGAATAACCTTGGTAATTTTTAATGAATCCTTGCGGATGGACCTTGGTGAAATGAAAATGATTGTCAATATAAAATGTTTTAGCCACATAGTCACATTATGAAATATGTTATTTTTTTTGATATGCCTCATGATTTCTTTCTCATTACTTAAAGTTCTTTTTCATGACATTATTGATGTATCTCAAGTTCAAATGTAAAATGTTTCCCCTTGTTTCCCTTACTGGGCCTTCTGCTCACCCTTTCTTTTGATGTATGTCCCCAGGTTATGAGATGTAGTAATGAACCTAGGATGAACATAAGGAGAATCCTGTCAAGTGTTTAAGAAGAATGTTTTATGTTCTCATGTTTTAAGTTCCTGGTTTCCAAGACACTAAACATTAAAGATCCTCGGTTTTTTAAAATGAAATGAACGTGTATGTGATAAAAATCCAAGATGATATAGTTGGTATCAAAGGGAGGTTTAGTTATTTGTGTAAATTAGGATATGAAAACTCTAGGAATAACCCTATAGAAAATTATAAATATAGAAAATATTCTTGGAATTTTGGTGAGTTTTGAGTAAGGGGTTGCCAAGAAAATACATCCTTGTCTCGATACGAGCAGGTAGAGGTGGCTCTGGCATAGATGTACATAGGGGTATAACCCGAAAACACCGCTTTGAGTGAGACTTGAATGAGAACTGGTACACGACAATAGGCCTTTCTTCCCTCTAGGTTACGACACTCCCGGGGGATATGCTTTGGTAAATTCATAAGCATAGTATGAACCATTATTAGAGGATCAAAGATAAAATAAAATAAAGATTCACATAAGAATATGTGATCATGGATAACCTAGATTATAACCTAGGGGATCACAAGTTTGGGTATACTTTCCTTCTACAAGTTTATCCTTCTATGCTTAAATTTTCATTTTAATGATTATTGGCTAAGTATTTAAGCCCCCTAATTATACGTTCTTTTCATAGTTAATGGTGGGAAATGGAAGAGCATGCCCCAACAACCAATGTGATAGGAAATGTGATGATTTCCCTATTAATGTGACAGAGATGACGAGAGATCAAGTTGAACATATTGTGATTATGCCAAACATGCTATCAAAAATCACAATTAATAATTGGTACCTAGTTGAATGCCCAAATTCATTATGGAAGAAGAAGAAAAAGTCTCAAGGATGTTCATCATGTAAAGTTGATAAGGGAAAGAAGACCCAATTTCTTTTTTTAAAAAGGTGTTGGAAGAGGAACCATGGATAATGTCACAAAAGAACCCAGAGATGTTTTAAGTGTGTGAAGATAGGGAATAAAGAAGCCAATTGCTTTAAAAAATGGATAATGGAATGAATGGAGATAAGGTTCGATCTAATGTACCTTATACATTTCGATGTCGTAAATGTGGAGAAGTTAGACATTATGCAAGGCAATTCTCTCTTAGAATGGATGAAATGAATGACGAGCATCAAAAATCGTTGAGGACAAGGGAACAATGCATGTCCTATGTTGAGATGGATCCTAATGACTGAAGTACATGTAACTTCATCGCAATAATTGTCTATGTCATGTTGCATTTTAGTTCGTTCTCTATGATCACATCTTTTATGTTTTCTAAGTTCATCGAGTCACTACCTAAGATGATTTTATATCATTAAGGAAAAAATATATTTTTATGTAGAACATGTTGATGTAGTGAAGCTATTCTCCTTAAAAAAACAGGGTGATTAGGGGATTAAAATGTCAGGATTATTTTGGAAGACGTTCACTATTTTGGGAACCCTATTTGATTGAGGTAAATATATTACTAAGTTATTTTGTTTGAGGAGTAAATTTTGACTTATATTTTGAAGAATTGATGAATTTGAGACAAAATTATAGTAATTTAGGTTACATATGGAAATGATTAACCTATCTTGGGGAAATTGTGATTAGGTTAGTTACTTTTTTATAAGATGATAAGAGTGGTTCATGTTGTTTGAAGATGAACAATAAAGTCTATCTTGGAAGACATTGTTATGAGATCGTTCTTATAATTGGGTTTCAATAATAGTTTGGTTTATTTTAATGATTTTTAAGGACAGTTATTTATGGAATGGTCTGTGATGAACTTTCGGTAGTACCAAGGAACTTTGATGATTTAAAAGTAGTTTCCCTTCCTATGAGTTTCTTTCTTTTTGAAGAGTTGTTTTATATTACCCTTTCAGTTTTTGGGATAATGTTTAAAGATATAAAAAATAGATAGTTAATCTTTTGTAGATTACGTGACTCTCAAAAAGTTGCTTCTTGTGTTTTGATGAGACCAAGTTTTTTTGGAATGCTAATCATATGAAGAAAATATTAGTTTTGGTAGAAACTTATTAAAGGATGAAACTCTACATGAAGGTTGGTATATTTCCTTATGTTTTGGTTCTATGTAGTAAATGAATTCCTCAAAATTATGAAAATTAACGTAAAACAAAAAAAGTTTTGGTTTATGTTTCCTACTTGGTAATCAAAGACCATTTACACACATCATATGTTTTGGGATTTTCTCTTGGTTAAATTTCTCCTAATCATGTTTTCTATCACTCTCCCTCAGAACTTGACCTTTTGTTTTCTCCACCATGTCCATGTTTTCCTACATGGAATCCTAGTGTGGGTTAACTCAGGTGACCTTTGTACTTACCTTTCATTCTTTTAATGTAATGGTTTTGCTGACTCCTTTTCCGATGTGGGACTTTCAATGAAATTTCCGAACCCAATTTTAAAAATTGTGAGGAGGAAATTTCTTAAGGGAGAAAGATTGTTAGAACCCAAAATTTTGAATAAATCTTACTTCTTGATTTTGTGTGTTATTTTATTTTCTTATACTCAACAAAACTGTTTCATTTGATAACATGAGTATAATTAAAATGTGAACTTGGGTTTTGACTGTTATCTGACCATTGGACAATATGACCACTGGAAACTAAACGTTTAGATATTTGTCTCTAAATACAAGTGATATTTGTTAATTAATATAGAATGAAGATTCGATGGCCTCACTTATTAGTCTTGGACTGATCGAAAGCCATCTAACAGAACTTGGGAAGGAGGTAGCACCACTGGGATTTGCTCTGGACCAAACCCAAGATGAACTTCATCGTGTGAAGCTAGAATGGAATCGGCTTCGTAAGAAGTTCAAACTGATAGAAATTACTACTCATGCGATGTTGGCCAAGCCTCCCTCAGACTCTCTCACCATAGCACACCTTACACATAGGTATTATGATGGTGTGATAAGGGGCTATATAAGGAGACAAAAACTGCCTTGTGTAATCCTTTGTTTTAAATAAAAATTTTCATTTCTTCTTATGATGAAGTTTATGAATTTTCAAATGTCCAGATAAATAAAGTACACATATTTTGGTGAATTTTAGAGAATAGATATTTTAAAAAAAAGTTTATGTAAACCTTAAATAATAAAAAATGTGTAATGATTTTCAAAAAATGGTCTTTTACAATTATGTTCAGTACGAAATTTAGAGTCTAATAAGATCAACATAATTTTTGATGAATAGTAAATTACGAATAGTCATTTTATTCTTAGGATTAGTAATGTGAACAAATGGATTAGTAATCTCACTTAAAGAAAGTATTAATATAATCTAGGCACCGTGATTAAGTAATGTGATTCAATAAAATGGTTAAATTACTGTTTCATAAATTATTAGTCAAGTATTAGTTTTTTCGTGTGAATAATGTTTTTAATTAAAAATTAAATTAAAATTATTTTATTAAAATTATTTTTATAAAATGGATTTCATTTTTGAACTCAGAGCATCGATATTATGTTATGTTAATTTTTGGGGATTTTTCTGAATGAAATGAATTTTTGGTGAATAGTGTATTATTTAAAAATTAAATTAGAAATATTAAGAAAATTATTTTTATAAAATGGAGTTCATTTTTGAAATCAGATCATAAATATTTGGTTAAGCAGAAACTTTGGGATTTTTCTGAGAAAGTTGCATTTTCGATGAATAGTGAAAATACAGTTTTTAAGTTACGGGTGTTTAATGACATCATTAAATAATGTATTAAGTATGTAATAATATGGTCGACTTATGAATAGTAAGATACAGTATGAGGTGTCCCAAGTGGCCAATACCATGGTAAAATACCATGGGCAAGCCCATGGTTTTGCCAAAACCACCAGTGAGGTGTCCCTTGGCCATTAATGCCTTGTCCCCTCACTTTCCCTACAAATACCAAGTCATCCTCTCATCCATTCGACTCCCAACTCTCACCCAACGAAGCTATGGTCTCAATACCTCCCATGGAGTCCTCCCATGGTTCCCCCAAGCCCTAAAGGTCCCATGCTTTGTGTTTTAAGAGTTACACTTTAAGGTAAGGGATCCTACCCCCCTTTTTCTTTCCAAGTACTCTCTTGTATGTCATTTCATTTATGCTCAATGTTCTTATGTTGGATGATGTTATTATATATTCATCCTACTTTCCTTTTCATGTTAATATGATGAGATACTCTCTATTTCTCTCATCATTTAATTTTAATAATGTTAAAGTGGCGTCGTTAGGCAGCCGAATTTTTAAGGGATTATTTCACCCTTCTCATTTTCAATATCTATTTTCATGTCAAGTCTTTCATGTTCCTTTTTATTATGTTGGGGTATGATATATAAATATTTCATACTGATATTTTATGTTCATATGATGAGAGACAATATTTGATCTCTTCAATTCAGTATTTTGAAGTTTCAAGTGGCGCCGTTAGTTTTTCGAATTTTTAAGGGATTCTTTCACCATTCTCGTTTTCAAGTTCTATTTTCATGTCAGGTATTTCAAGTTCCTTTTTAATTTTTTTGGGTATGATTTCTATATATTTCATACTGAAATTTTATGTTCATAATACGAGATACCCTATTTGATCTTCTCAATTCATTTTTTTATGTTTAGGTGATGCCGTTAGGCTGCCGAATTTTTAAGGGATTCATTCACCTTTCTCATTTTTCAAAGTTCTACTTTAATGTCAAGTCTTTAAATCTCCTTTTTATTATGTTGGGGTATTATATATATATCTACCATACTGATATTTTATGATCATATGATGAGAGACCCTATTTGATATCGTCAATTCATTTTTTTGATGATTAACTGACGCCGTTAGGCTTCCAAATTTTGATAAGAGAAATCTTAGTTTTGTTTCCCTTTCATGTTCTTCATTTCATATGGTATATCTTTAAAATTTAATTACCATGTTCTTAAATCCCTTATATTCTGTCCACCTACTGTTTTATGGAGCATTTATGAGTGGGTGACCCATGTCCCCTCTCTTTTCAATGTTATCTAAAACCTCGTAACATAGCCGTTATGCTGCAGAATTTCCGTCTATAAATGTCTCTCTCTTATTCTAAAATTTATTAATTTTATTTAGTGAATACTCAATTCTCTTTCTTCTAAAGAGGTATTCACATATATACCAAAATTTTCTATTTTATATTCTTGGATTTATATACATGATACCTGCTTTCCCTTTATATGGGTTTAATGTGACATAAAGATCATGTCTTTAAAGCAGTTTTTAAGACGTTATGATTATGAAATGAAACCCATTTCATTTATTCTATATGGGTTGTTTATGAAATTATTAATGATGATATATGTGACTCACATGATAAAAAGGCGAATTTAAGGGTGCACCCTGATAGCGCTATAATGCATTGGGTAAAGACTTAATCTCTAGAGATGACCATTTTTAACGACGCCTTGGTGAATAACCTTGGTAATTTTTAATGACACCTTGGGGATGGACCTTGGTGAAAAGGAAATGATTTTCAATTTTAAATGTTGTAGCCACATCTTTAATTTATGAAATAAGTTATTTTTATTATGATATTACTCATGATTTCTTTTTCATGCCTTAAAGTTCTTTTTCATGACATTGTTGATGTATCTGAAGTTCACATGTTAAATGTTTCCCCTTGTTTCCCTTACTGGGCCTTCTGCTCACCCTTTCTTTTGATATATGTCCCCAGTTTAGGAGATGTAGTAATGAACCTATGTTGAACATAAAGGTAAGCCTTTAAATTGTTTAAGAAGAATGTTTTATGGTGTCATGTTTTATGTTCCTGGTCTCCAAGACACTAAACCTTAAAGATCCTCGGTTTTGTAAAACGAAATGAATGTTTATGTGATAAAAATGAGGGATGCTATAGAGAATTCTTTTGATTCTGTATATTTGGATGAACCAAATCTAAATAAAGATAATTAATGGATTCTATAAAGAACTATTGGGGGATGTGATTGATGATGCTACTCCGCTTTTATGATCTTCTTTAATAAATTTTGTGGGCTTACAACTACTGAAAATCATGGCCTTTGGTGGTCTTTCTCTATGCACTAATGAAACCCTGGTGATGTTTTATCTGGATTGTTTTGTAGTTGTGAACTCCTGCTATGAAAAGGAAGTCTGTTAATCACGTATATCCGACTAAAGAAATTGAGGAACCATGATCAATCCTTCTATGATAACCCCGATTAAAGCACATAGAAATCGATATCATGGAGTGTGTTAAATCTTATAAATCTGAAATTACCATCATGGTAATGCTTAGTGGGAGTGGGTTGGTTGTTTTTCCTTCATGGGCCATTTTCTGGGTGATGTGGGTGGGGATGGGATCCCTTGTTGTTATACTCTCAGTGGATGTGAAATTAGGTATGAGATCACCTGTGTTATTCTTTCAGTGGTTGTGAATTTTATTATCGGGTGGTTACCTTGTTTATATCACGAATTGGGGTGGGATCCTCTATTGATGAAAAAATGTATGTCTCCTGGGTATTGGACATGGGGCTGTATCTTGGGGTTTCCCTTGGTTGTTGTGGATTTACGAGAGAACCGAGTGTGGATGTTGTAGTTAATTCATGATTGTTTCCTTTCCTGGACTTGTGACTATGCTTACTAGTTCCCCAAGTAGGTGCAGAACTTAATTAAACATCACCACTGAACATGAAAACGGATGGGACAATGGGTTTTGTTGGAAAGAGTTGTGACTCGGACCTAAGTATTGTTTGTGTTCCTTAGGCTGGAAGAAAATCCTAAACATGGAAGAGTGCTTGTTACCTATATATATATACTTTTAGTTTTTTGTTTCTTATTCGCGCCCCACCGAATTTGCGAACTTAGTGACGAACACCCACATTTCATGGGGGAGGGTTTTTTTTCCAACACTAATATTAGTGGCTGGTTATTAGCTCCTTTTTTGCTCCCTTTCCTGGATAGCCCAAGTATCTTTGTGTAGGTTGTGATGGCCTGAGGTCTATAATTAGCCCGTGAACCTTTGGGTTGGTTAGTGTGGTGGTTATGGCCCAGGTGTGTGTGGGCAGGTAGTTTCCCAAGTATTTTCAGGATGAGTCCCAGGTGTCTTCGGGCATGGTGGTGGATCTTCAAGTCCAGATGTCTTCGGGCATGGCGGTGGTTGTTCTGGCCTAGGTGTTTGTAGGTGTGGTTATGTGTGACAGTTTTGGCCTAGGTGTGTGAAAGAGGGGTTTGTCAGTGGGACTATGCGAGGTTGTGGCCTTGGTGTGTGCAGGCGGGGTGTGGAAGTGGGACTACAGTGAGAATGGAAGGATTGGTTTGATGCATACGATGTCTTCAATAACCAGTGGGAATGTGGTGTTGGGTACCCAAACATAGATGTTCTCTTATTATATATATATTACGTGACTTGCGTTATTTGGGGAGTGTGCCTTGGTGAGGCATGGGTGGATTGTTTACCTTTGGTTTACTCTTTTTCTCATGGGACTTTAGTACGTTCCCCCACATGTGCACGAGAGTCTTTGGGTTTCCCTACTGAGTATACTACTATGCTCACCCTATGCATATAAAACTGTTTTCAGGTTTCCAGGAGGACTTCGTGGATCGTGCTAGACCATACTAGCTCGGACCTTTGGGGGAGTTGCAGTCACTATTTTCCATTCATTGGTATTTTACCCATGTAGTCACTTGTACTTTCTAGATTTTTTTACTTTTGTAACATACATTGGGAGTGGTTATTGGCATTACTTTTACTTTCCGCTTTTGGTGTTGTTGGGATTTACCATTCTATCTCCCAATCCTATTAAAAGAAAAAGGGTAATTCCTTCCATTTAGTGTATGATTCTATACCCTTGGTGCTATTCACCACTCCAGGACCTATTGAAGGCGCGTCTCAGGGGTTTAGTATCTCTCCTTCAACATAAAGAAGGACGGGCCAGACAATCTACTGACCATTCCCTCTTTTTGGTGAAGGCAGGTCGTGACAATGATAAAAATGTTATATTCCAATTCTAGTCATGGAAATTATTATATAACATTTAACAACATAATTATTACTTGAAAATTAATTATTGATTTTGATTATTCTAGTTTTTCATTAATTTTGTTTTCATATATGATTATTATTTTACATTTTTTAAAAAATTGAATTATAAAAAATTATACAACAAAAGAGATGTTTTTAAAAATTTTCATAAAAAGTTGTCTGAAAAGAACAACATTGCGCTAAAAAATCATTATTGTATCATTTATCACATTATATATTTAAATAAATATAAAAATCCTATATCATATTATATATAAATATTGAATTTTTTTAATAAATAACTCCATACCCATATCCATCATACATATTACCTAAATAATATAGATATGGTATGATAGTTATATTTTGTTTCGCAACTAACATTTCATATTGATCAGAGTATATATGGGAACATAATATTATTAGGGCCACCTATAAATTTTTTTAATTGAAAACAATAATCCATGGGATTTTACATTTATCATGACCTATGAAATCGATTGTCAAGGGCATGCCCATTTTTCACATTAGAAGGAATATATCAATTAGTATTTTATGTACATTAAAATGTCTCACAATATTTTATCATTTATAATATATATCTATTTCCATGATTATAAGGATTTATTTTGGAATCCACATTCCTTCCATGGTAAAATTCTTTTCAAATCATTTTTAATGTGTAATGACTGACACAAAATATAGACAATGTTACTTACAAAAATGATTTATAAATGTATATTTATAGTAATTAAAATGGATATTATTATAATGGAAGTGAAAACCACTATATATAAATGATTGGAAAACTATGAAAACAATAAACCCCATATGAGTATGCTTTGAGAGACATGTATCCAAAACTAACATTTTTTACAGAGCATAAGAATTAATGGGAGTGGGAAGTCCAATAAAAATTCCTTACAACCAAGATACATTAATCATGATTGACTTAAACTCCACCATAATTTTATACCCAATATGTATAATATATAATTTACTTCTGAATTAACATGTGTATACTACATAAATATTTTTCCAATGTATATAATTGTGAAATCAATTATTATTACATGAGATTAAATCCAAATATCAAATTGTGATAATTTAACTTATTTTTCAGAAACATATTAAACTAAATCATACACTAATTAAAAATATAAAATATATATCTGGAAAAAATATATAAATAAAAGAAAAAGGAATAAATTTAAACATGAGATAAACATTCAGAAAAAAAAATTATCATGTTATTAAAATTGATATTTTCTCCATTAATTTTGATCATTTAATTATACATGAGTTTCACATCTATTTTATCTAATTTTGTTATTTGTCCAATTCAATTACCCATTTAATAAAAAGTTTAATAAATTTGATATTTAAAATATATACATTTTATATTTAAAATATACTATGTTAAAATTTTACATAATAAAAATTTCACAGATTTATATTGATTAGAACCATTACAATATCAATAATCAAAAACAGTTTTTATATTTGTCAATAATTTAATTAAATAAACCATTTTACATTTGAAAATTCAAATTTATAATATAAATTTATTCAGATTTGACATATTATATATTATACTATATATTATTTTATTATTTTTATATATTTTTAAATGTATTTTAACATCACCATATAATTGAAATTTTATGAATTATATGTCACCTCATATATATCAAATTTTATTTTAATATTATCAAATAGCTTCATAGATATTTAAATATTAATTATTTCCAAAATATGTATTACTTAATATTAAACACATTATGAAAAATTAATTTATATAACATTTATAAATTAAATAATTATATAAAAATATTGGTTTTTCTGGTTTATAAACATTTGCAATTTCTTATTACCTGTTTCTTAATTTAATAATATATGAATTAAAATATTACAAAATATAAGTATTTAAGAAATAATTGATAAATTAAAGTGTGGTATAAAGGTCCACAATTTTTTGGTAATAATTGATATAATGTATTTTAAGAAGAATAAAATTACCATTCTATATAGTAAATTTAGATATCCTTACATCATAAGGAGCATTATAGTTCTAAAATCAAACCATGTTTTATGAAATGTATAGTGGTGGAAAGAACTATAATCTATGAAGAATTGGAATTTTATTATTTGATATACCTTATATAATATCCATGATGATAAAAATTATTATACAATTTGGAATATGTTATATCTACACCATCATTTCTTATCAATCACCCTCACATATTCCATGATATGGTAAAAAAATATATTTTTTATTATGTAATCTTTTATTATTTATTACACCATATAAGTTAGTAATTCAATATGATAAAAATCATAAATTATAAAAATTACACATAAAAATTCCAAATTTATATTTTATGATCTCTATTATCACAAATCATTCTACAATTCAAACTCTATATAATTTTTTGTAATTAAATTTGACATGTCAGATGATATTAATATTCATAATTTTAAAACATGATTTCATAATCAGGAATCATGGTGATGCTATGATGAAACTAAAATAGTTCAGTGGACTAAATAAAAATTATTCAATATATGGGAAGATAGTAAAAAATAACAATATGAATATAACCATAATATAATATTAAAATGATGTTTAAAACATTATTAATATATATACCATACTTTTATGAATAAAAAATAATTATCTATTAAATCACGTTTTATGAATATAATAATGGGAATTCTAAAATACACATCCCTCTGATGTATATATACATGATGATGATTTACCCATCATTTGGGAAGGATCGTCAACATTATAGTACCTATTGCTACAAATGAATATGGAGAAGAGATTACATATTGGGAAAATTTTTAGATGATTCAACTCTATAGGAACTATGTCAATGGTTTCAATCTCTTTTAGATAGGATTCAGGGAATGTTGATATTCTTATATGAATTTACACACATTCAACATAAAATACAAGAATATAGAATGTTTTTAGAACATTTATAGCCATTTACAGTAATTAATTTCTGATATTATTGAATTAATGAACCTGTCAAATATTCATTTGGAGAAGCAACTATTATAACCAATTTGAATGAAATATAAATGATAACACTTATCATTTTTTTGCCCCATTATTAATTGTAAAATATCATCAACCGATATAAAAACATCTAAGATATACCCATTTTATACACTAAAATAATGAAGAGGTATAGGTTTGACAAGACTCTATTGCATACTATGATACTACAAAAACAACAGAATGATCTATATATTACTCTACATTTTAATCACACAATACTATATGACTTATAACTGTACAGTCTAATGTTCTTGTAGAAACACAATGTTCAATATTTTCACATTTTATCTATAAATGAGACTCAATTTTATTAATATATAATTAAAAATTAAATTGAATAATGGAAAAAATACATTCCAAACATATTTAATGTTGACAGTTTTATAGAAAATGAGAAACCAATTTCTAAACAAAATAATTATCACACTCATATAATTGTAATTTTTTCCTATTATTCATGAAATAGTTATTCCATGAATTTTTTTTCAACACCTCCTATAATATAATGTAAAAATTAATACCATCCTAAAATAACATAATTAAAATAATTCTTAATAACATATTAAAATAGAAATATAAGAATGGTGAGCTTAATGGCATAGTATGTATTGGAATATGTACTAAAAAATGGATGTCACCAATGTGATTAAGATGATAATAATTGTTTCTGAAACTAATAATTTATAATTAGAACCACCTAAGAATATTTAAACCAATAAAATTACAGATAATAATATATGAGTTAGGGAATATACCCGTTAGCAAAAGAAAATATTATTTTGAGTTAATATTCATGGAAATGTGATACCAATTTGATTTAAATGGAAACGTTAACATTTTATATAGGGGTAGATAAATTATTAATAAATAAAAGGGAGTTATTTTAATCAATTACATTCAATTGGGGACAAAACAATTCAGTATAATATATTCATAGATAATTCCATATGAAAATATTCCACGTTAACAATATATTTTCTTCCTTAAGTCACTATGTAATTACTTAATTAATTTGATATAAATTAATCTCTCACCAATAATCATTTCTTATTTAATTATATCAATGAAACATAGAAACATTACAAGTTCCATATAATGTAATAATATGTTATAATGTTTCACTTTTCATCCTGAAACCCTTTGGAAAAACCATAAATTTTGTACATATTTACTAAGAAATTCAAAATAATTTTTTAAAAGAAATTTATATTAATTTCAATCATCAAACACACCATATAAACAATATATACAGAAATTATTGTAAAACTGTATCCCCAGGGACGAATTATAATTATTTAAAAGGTGTTAAAATAAATTAAAAATACTTTTACAATATCATATTAATGTATTCTTTTTAATATATAAGGAATAAAATTTTATAAAAAATAAAACCTGAAAGTAAAATAATGGTAAAGAAATTTATTTTGATCTAGATTTAATCAAGAAAACGAATCATTATAATGAATATCCTAAATTACAATGGTAAAATCTAACCAAGATATAAATATATTAAAAACCATTATTTTCGGACATTGGTAAAGTGAGTCAAAATTGACAACTCTAAAGAAGGATACAAATAATTATTTTATATACTAATGTATAAAAATAATATCTATTGTTATAGATATTAGTTAATATATTATTAAGTTGGATCTAAATATCAGAAATCATGTCCAAATGTATGTAATAATATATTCTGTATGTAGATATGGATACTTAAGTCAAATTCACATTACATTTTAAAAAATAAGATGTAGTTATAATTTTCTAGGATATTTTCACAATTATTTTTAACTTATCCCTGCATTTGAAAGACAAAACACTTCTACATATAATATAGAAAATAATACTTAATAAAGGGGTGAACTAAAATGCTCTATAATGTTAATAAAATCCCAAACCTCCCGAAGAATTAGGATAAAACATTACAATAAGATAATTTATAAATATAATTCTATTTAGTTATTAACATTAGAAAAATAATGAAACATTTATGGATAATTAATTTTTTCCATAAAAATAATAACATGAGAAGGAAACAAAAAAATGAATATTTTTAAAGAAATATAAAAATAAAATGAAATATAAATAAATAAATTCATAATGATGGAATACATAATGTCATACATTTGAAAATTATCATTTAATCCATGTACCATAATTTCCAAATAAATAGGTAAGGCTATGTCCACAAATTAATTTTGTTACTCACCGGAGAAACTAATATTCATTGCGGGGATACATATAATTAGGCCCAAACAATCAAATTCTAATTACAAAGGATTAATCATATTGATGGTGTGAATAATAATCAATATATTTATTCATTATTGAAAACTTAAATTGGAAAAGCTAATACCTACCCCAATCAAATATACAAAATCATAACCCATCTGGATTAATAAGGTCAATGGTAATAAAATATTACAAACTCATTCAAACATAAGATAAACCATCCAAATAATGAATACAAATCATATTAATAAAATATATCCTATTTTATTGATAAATATAATAAATGGTTTTTTTCATCGATGAATATATATATTATATAAATTTCAGCAATATCATTTTTGAGAAAACTAACTTTTCATATTGAATGTAATTTTCAAAAAAAATCAAAAAATATTATTAAAACTCATTTTGCTGAAAATATATTTTTAATTCATTAAAAATAAAATATAAAACATTGATTGGTATTGATGGATAGAAATTCATTTCGTGTCCTATATATTAAAACAATGATTCCATTCACATTTGTGGTAAATCCCAAATGAAAATTATTTTGAATATAAGATGAATATTCATTTAAAAAATATAATGAACATATTGAATCTTGTTAAAAATGTATTTTATAAACAATTTGGATACACACAAATTATTTTTTAACATTTTAGTAGGAAATGTGGTTTTTTATGAAAAACGATTTTCATTTTAAGAGAGAAATAATAGTTATTTTACTTAAAAAACACTTTCTATGTCATTGTATGTACCACAGAGTGCGAAAATGGTACTACTTCATGGAAAAGTTCATGGATAACTATGTTGGACGAAAATAAATTGATATAAAGATATGATATTAAATAATTCTCTTAAAAGTAACAGAAATATAACCAATCCTAAATAATACTGATATTGTGAAATAAACCCTTCAAAAATTTGAATCGTATTCATCTTAAGGAACATATAAGATTTAATCAGGAAAAGAAACATTTTAATAAATTAATAAAAATATATTCCGTATATGTCTTATCATATAGGAATGTGAAATAACCACACATCATAATAAGTAGGTAATACAGTGTATGTTTCAAAAATGTACAACTGAGATTTGAAGCCCTTATCTTAGGTTCATCATATTTATATGTTTTAAAACCACATATATATTAAATAAAATTATATTAAACATACTTCAATAAAACAATAAAACATACCTATCACCATATATTATTTAGTTATTATCTATTATCCCTTTATTATTTGTGATTTATTCGAAATATCATTATTTTGGGAGGTGATAACAATTTTATCATGAAATTTTTATTCAGTGAATTTTACCAATTTATTTTAAAAAATTTAAATAATTTATATAATATTAAATATTATATATATTTCATATATATTATATATATATATTTATCTATAGTAATAAATAAATTATAGAGATAGAAAATAGATCCCAGAATTTATGTAGATTTTAGGTTGTATGTATGTATGAATGTTGTTTCAATTTTTATCGAAGGATTGAAAAAGGAAAATAAATATTAATTAACATTTAATTATTCATTATTCAGTGATTTATTTAATTTATATTAATAAAATCCATCCTTACATACATTCATGTAACAAAATGAAAAACATTTAATACTATAACACTAAGGTGGTAGTCCACACATTCTCCTAAGAGATGTTATTTTTTTCCAATGGATTGGATGGTATGAATTTATATGAAATATTATATTTATTAAGGTATGTATTGTTTAGTAATATCATATAAATATTTTAAATAAATCATTATATCTACCCTTTATAGTATGTGTTGTAAAATCATGTTCATCGGTTCGTGATATGGTATTCCATTGTACACATGATCAAGGATTTTTTATACCATTTAATAGAGGAGGAGGAGGAAAAATATTATTATTTTCATGTTATAACAACACAATATAATTTATTTATTGGTGTTATTGAATTTTAATTGTTATAATATAATTTATTTTGAAAAATTGATAGCGCTTTATTATGAAAATATATTCCACAAGAGAAAAGTCCTTTGGATCTCCTTTTATGGACTCTATGGTTGGTATTGTTGGAGCACAAGATGACTTCTAATATGTCTAATAATGTTTTATATAAATTATTTTTTGGAATGTTTGTTTCAAATTTCAATGGACATTTTATTATGTTAATAGAAATAGGGGCCTCTTATAATTGGGGAATGGACACCTTATTGGTAATTATTTAAATATTTCCAAAAATATGCAAATTGATAATTATTTTTGGGTGAATAAATCATCTTAAAGTCGTTATATATTATTATGTGATAGGATAAGGTTACTATATTTCCATGTAATAGGAATTATACAAGATTAAAGATCATTTGAATGATTATCTTCTTATTTTATCCTACAATAAACCAATTTTTACTTTAAATATAGTGACAATTTTTTTAAAATTCATTATATATATAAAACAATTCAATTTAACATTATACATGTAGGCGTGTAGAAACAATTGTTCTTCCAAAGAGAAAACATATCATATGTATTAATCGTATTAATAGAAAATATCTTTATGGACATGATTAAAATAAACAAATTTTAAATTATTTTAATATATTTTAACAAAATTTTCAACTTAAGAAAATAAAATATATTTTAACTCTTTAAATAATTTTAAAAATACTAGAACATTCAGTATAAATAAGAATTTATCACTATTCATTCGAAAATGAAAATTTCCAGAGAAATAACCAGAATTGCATCTAAAATAATAATTATATTTTGATAATAAAATTAATCTATTTAATAGAATAAATTTTAAAATAATATTATAACTTAATTTTAACCTATAACCATAATAATTGAGGAAGGAATTTTATTGGAAAATTAAAATTCTTATGAAAAAATTTATTTTTCATTAATTTGATTATTATTTTATATATAATTACTAGATATTCATTTAATTAATGTTGTGAATTTTCAAATAATATTACAACCAAAAATTAGTTATTATAGTTCATACCAACGGACATAATGGTTAGGATACAAATTATTGATCTCTTCATCAAAATCTATTGATGTTATTTTTTTAAATAAAATATTTATTAATGATGAATTTATTATATATAAAATTATAATAATTCATCATTATGTCATACATTTCATTCGATATGATCTCCCTATATTGAATTCTCATAGTGTTACAGTCTACCCCCTTGTGTATATTTTTTCCTCCAAATTATTTTAATCTCAGTATCACGAGATTGGATATTAAAATTACCCTTTGTGAAACATCACATTATATATATAGTTAGTAAATCTACTCATTGATAATACATGATCGAATTAATGAAGAATAATTTTAATAAATAATACTAGGTTATCAAATAGGGTAATGTGATTGGAAAGTGTGGATATTGAAATAGAATAAAAATCTATTGAAATAGATTAATAAAGATTAATAGAAAAGATTTATCAAACTAAACTCAATTATGAAGAGAAAATAAACAACCAAACAATAGTAAATATTTCATTACATTGAATGTAATGGGTTACGATTTTCATGTAAAAATAATTATCCAACTGTTGATGGATTCTTCTATGATCTGGAAAATGTACATAAGAATGTATAGTTACTGGATAAAATTTTATAATACATTAAAATTTTCACAATTTGGATATTATTTTATCATTTAATCTTAATTTATTACTACAATAAATGAAAATAAAATTTTAATATTTATTCCCAAAAAAATAAATTTAACTCATAATGGATCATAATATCAATAAATATGTAATATGTATTTGAAAATATATTAATTTATATACATAAATTGTACCAGTGAATTTTTATATTATTCTATTATATGTGTATTTATCAATAAAATAGTATAATTATAATGAATGTATTATTAACAGAAACATCACATAGACTAGTTTCGTGAAAATTGTCATTTCCCCTTTAGTTATGGGTTTATTCATTGCAACCATTTTTATGTGATGAGTTTTCAGCTGACATTACATTGGTCATTATTCTTAAACCATATTTGTTTAATTTTTATAATGTTATGATATATTATTATCATATAATTATGACAACATCATTATTTATATAAACCGTAAATGTTACCGTTATAATCCTAAAACCCACTATATCATTTTTATCATAATATTGGGCAGATATTAAGGGTTACCCTCCATAAGTTAGGTATTTTATATTTATTTTCAACATCATAGTAAAACAAAATGAATGTTTATGTGATAAAAAGGTGGGATGGTATAGTTGGTATCAAAGTGAGGTTTAGTTATTTGTTGAAATTAGGATATTAAAACTCTAGGAAGAACCCTATAGAAAATTTTATATATAGAAAATCTTCATGGAATTTTGGTGAGTTTTGAGTAAGGCGTTACCATGAAAATACATCCCTGTCTAGATACGAGCAGGTAGAGCAGGCTCTCACACAGATGTACATAGGGGTAAAACCTGAAAACACCACTTTGAGAGAGACTTGAATGGGAACTCGTACATGACAACTGGCCTTGCTGCACTCTAGGTTACGACACTCCTGTGGAATATTCTTTGGTAAATTCACAAGCTTAGTATGAACCATTATTAAAGGAACAAAGATAAAATAAAATAAAGATCACATAAGAATATATGATCATGGATAACCTAGATTGGAACCTAGGGGATCAAAAGTTAGGGAATACTTTCCTTCTACAAGTTTATCCTTCTATGCTTAATGTTTCCTTTTAATGATTATTAGCTAAGTATTTAAGCCCCCTAATTATACGTTTTTTTCTTAGTTAACGGCGGGAAATGGAAGAGCATGTCCCGACAAACAATGTGATAGGAAATGTGACGATTTCCCTATTAATGTGACATAGATGACAAGAGATCAAGTTGAACATATTGTGATTATGCCAAACCAGCTATAAAAAATCACATTTAATAATAGGCACCAAGTTGAATTCCAAAATTCATCAAGGAAGAAGAAGACAAAGCCTCAAGGATGTTCATCTGATAAAGTTGATCAGGGAATGAAGACCGAATTTCTTTTTTGGAAAATGTGTGGGAAGAGGTACGAAGGAGAATGTCACAATGGAACCAGGAGATGTTTTAAGTGTGCGAAGATAGGGCATAAAGTAGCCAATTGCTTTAAAAAAATGGGTAATGTGATGAATGGAGATAAGGTTCGATCTAATGTACCATATACATTTTGATGTCCTAAATGTGGAGATGTTATACATTATCCAATGTAATGCTCTCTTGGAATGGGTGATAAGCATGATTAGCATCAACAATCTTCGAGGACAAGGGAAAAACGCAAGTCCTATGATGAGATGGATCATGATAGCTGACGTACATGTAACATCTTCATAATAATTGTCTATGTCATGTTGTATTTTAGTTCGTGCTCTATGAGCATATATTTTATGTTTTCTAAGATCATCGAGTCACTACCTAAGGTGATTTTATATCATTAAGGAAAAAATGTATTGTTATGTAGCACATGATGATGTAGTGAAGCTGTTCTCCTTAAAAAAATAGGTTGATTAGGGGATTAAAATGTGATTATTATTTTGGAAGATGTTCACTATTTTGGAAACCCTATTTGATTGAGGTAAATAGATTACTACTATATTTTCTTTGAGGAGTAAAGGTTAACTTATATTTTGAAGAATCGATGAATTTAAGGCGAACATATAGTAATTTAGGTTACATATGGAAATGATTACGCTATCTTGGGGAAAATGTTATTAGTTTAGTTACTGTTGTTATAAGATGATAAGATTGGTTGATGTTGTTTGAAGATGAATGATAAAGTCTATCTTGGAAGACTATGTTATGATATCGTTCTTATAATTGGGTTTCAATATTAGTTTGGTTTATTTTGAGGATTTTTAAGGAAATTTATTTATGGAATGGTCTATGATGAACGTTGGGTAGTACCATAAAACTTTGATGATTTAAAAGTAGTTTCCCTTCCTATGGGATTCTGTTTTTTGAAGAGTTGTTTTATCTTTCACTTTATATTTTTGGATAATATTTAATGATAGAAGAAATTGTTAGTTAATCTTTTGTGGATTACGTGACTCTCAAGAAGATGATTCTTGGGTTTTGATAAGACCACGTTTTTTTTTGAATGCTCACCATTTGAAGAAAAGAATATTTTTGGTAGAATCTTATAAAAGGATGAAACTATACTTGAAGGTAGGTATATTTCCATATGTTTTTATTCTATGTATTAAATGAATTTTTCAAAATTATGAATTGGAACCTAAAAAAAACATTGTTGGTTTAACTTTCCTACTAGGTAATCAATGACCGTTTACACACATCATATGTTTTGGGATTTTCTCATGGTTATATTTCTCCCAATCATGTTTTCTATCTCTCTCCCTCAGAACTTGACCCTTTGTATTATCCTCCATGTTCATGTTTTACTACATGGAATCCTTGTGTGGGTTAACTCAGGTGACCTTTGTACTTCCCTTTAGTTATTTTAAAGTAATATTTTTACTGACTCCTTTTCCGATGTGAGACATTCAATGAAATATCAGAACCAAATTTTAAAAATTATGAGGATGCAATTTCTTAAGGGGGGAAGATTGTAATGACCCGAAATTTTGAATAAATCTTGTTTCCTGATTTTGTGTGTTATTTTGTTTTTTTATACTCAACACAACTTTTTAATTTGATAACATGAGTATAATTAAAATGAGACCTTTGGGTTTTGACTGTCATATGACCATTGGTCAATATGACCGCTGGAAACTAAAAATTTCAATATTTGTCTCTAAATATAAGTGATATTGGTTAATTAATATAGAAAGAATATTTGATGGACTCACTCAGAAGTCTTGGAACGATCGAAGCCCTTCTAACATAACTTTGGAAGGAGATAGCACCACTGGCCTTTGCTCTGGACCAAAACCAAGCTGAACTTCATTGTATGAAGCTAGAATGGAATCACCTTCGCGAGAAGTTCAATCTAATAGAAATTACTACTCGTGCGATATTGGCCGAGCCTCCCTCAGATTCTCTTACATTAGCACAACTTACACTTAGGTCCTCTGCTGGTGTGATAAGGGGCTATGTAAGGAGACCGTAACTACCTTGTGTAATCCTTTGTTTTAAATAAAAATTTTGATTTCTTCTTATGACGAAGTTTATAAATTTTCAAATTTCTGGATAAATATAGTTTGCTTGTTTTGGTGAATTTTAGAGAAAGGATATTTCACAAAAATGTTTATGTAAACTGTAAATAATTACAAATGTGTAATGATTTTCACAAAATGGTCTTCTACAATTATGTTCAGTGTGAAATTTAAGGTCTAATAAGATCAACATAATTTTTGAGGAATAGTAAATTATGAATAGTGTTTTTATGCTTAGGATTAGTAATGTGACCAAATGGATTAGTAATCTCACTTAAATATAGTATTGATATAATCTAGGCACCTTAATTAAGTAATGTGATTGAATAAAATGGTTAAATAACGGTTTCATAAATTATTAGTCAGGTATTAGTTTTTTCGCGTGAATATCATATGTTAAATAAAAATTAAATTAAAAATATTTAGAAAAATATTTTTATAAAATAGATTTCATTTTTGAACTCAGAGCATCAAAATTATGTTAAGGTAATTTCTTGGGAATTTTCTGAAAAAAATGAATTTTCGGTGAATAGTTTATTAGTTAGAAATTAAATTAAAATTATTTAGAAAATTATTTTTATAAAATGGAGTTCATTTTTTAAATCAGAGCATCTATATTTGGTTAAGGTGAAATTTTGGGATTTTTCTGAGAAAGTTGAATTTTCGATGAATAGTGAAAATATAGTTTTTAAGTTACGGGTGTTTAATGACATAATTAAATGATGTATTAAGTATTTAATAAATATTGTCGATGTATGAATAGTATGATAAGGTGTTAGCTGTCCCAAGTGGCCAATACCATGTGCAAATACCATGGGTAAGCCCATGGTGTTTCCAAAACCACCAGTGAGGTGTCCCATGGCCATTAATGCCTTGTCCCATCACTTTCCCTATAAATACGAAGCCATCCTCTCATCCATTCGACTCCCAAATATCCCCCGACTAAGCTCTGGTCTCATTACCTCCCAAGGTGTTCTCCCAGGGTGATCCAAATCCCTAAAGGTCCCAACCATTGAGTTTTAATAGTTAAATTTTAAGGTAAAGGATCCTACCTCCATCTTTCTTTCCATGTACTCTCTTTTATGTCATTTATTTTATGCTCCATGTTCTTATGTTGGAGGATGTTCTTTTATATTCATCCTACTGTCCTTTTCATTTTCATATGATGATAGACCCCATCTTTCTATCATCATTTCATTTTATGAATGTTAAAGTGGCGTCGTTAGGCTGCCGAATTTTTTAGGGATTCTCTCACCCTTCTCATTTTCAAGATCTATTTCCATGTCAAGTCTTTCATGTTCCTTTTTATTATGTTGCGGTATGATATATAATTCTATCATTCTGATATTTTATGTTCATATGATGAGTGACCCTATTTGATCTTTTCAATTCAGTATTTTGATGTTTTAAGTGGCGCTGTTAGGCTGCCGAATTTTTAAGGGATTCATTCACCCTTCTCATTTTCAAGTTCTATTTTCATGTCAATAATTTCAAGTTAATTTTTATTTTTTTTGGGTATGATCTCTATATCTATCATACCAAGATTTAATGTTCATATGATGAGAGATGCTATTTGACCTCATTAATTCAATTTTTTGAATTTTAAGTGATGCCGTTAGGCCGCCGAATTTTTAATGGATTCGTTCACCTTTCTCATTTTTCAAAGTTCTACTTTCATGTAAAGTCTTTCAAGATCTTTTTAATTATGTTGGGGGTATTATCTCATATCTATCATACTGATATTTTATGTTCATATGATGACAGACACAATTTGATATCATCAATTCATTTTTTCTGTTTATGTGACGTCGTTAGTCTACCAAATTTTCACAAGAGAAATCTTATTTTTGTCTTCCTTTCATGTTCTTCAATTCATATGGTATATTTTAAAATTTATTTACCATGTTCTTAAATCCCTTATATTTTGTCCCCCTACTGTTTTATGGATCATTTATGAGTGGGTGACCCATGTCCCCTCTCTTTTCAATGTTTTCTAAAACCACATAACATAGCCGTTATGCTGCAGAATTACCATCTCAAAATGACTCTCTATTATTATCAAATTCATTTATTTTATTAAGTGAATACTCAAAGAACATTATTCTAAAGGGTTATTCACATATATACCTAATTTTTCTATTTTAGATTCTGGGATTTACATACATGATATATGCTTTCCGTTTCCGTGGGTTTAAAGTCACATAAAGATCATGTCTTTAAAACAGTTTTTATAACGTTATGATTATGAAATGAAACCCATTTCATTTATGTTATAAGGGTTGTTTATGAAATTATTGATGATGATATATGTGGATCACATGATAATAAAGGAAAATTTAAGGGTGCACCCTGATCGTGCTCCAATGCATTGGGTAATGAATTAATCTCTAGAGATGACAATTTTTAACGACACCTTGGTGAATAACCTTGGTAATTTTTAATGAATCCTTGGGGATGGACCTTGGTGAAATGAAAATGATTGTCAATATAAAATGTTTTAGCCACATATTCACATTATGAAATATGTTATTTTTTTTTGATATGCCTCATGATTTCTTTCTCATTACATAAAGTTCTTTTTCATGACATTATTGATGTATCTCAAGTTCAAATGTTAAATGTTTCCCCTTGTTTCCCTTACTGGGCCATCTGCTCACCCTTTCTTTTGATGTATGTCCCCAGGTTATGAGATGTAGTAATGAACCTAGGATTAACATAAGAAGAATCTTGTCAAGTGTTTAAGAAGAATGTTTTATGTTCTCATGTTTTAAGTTCCTGGTTTCCAAGACACTAAACATTAAAGATCCTCGGTTTTGTAAAATGAAATGAACGTGTATGTGATAAAAATACAAGATGATATAGTTGGTATCAAAGGGAGGTTTAGTTATTTGTGGAAATTAGGATATGAAAACTCTAGGAATAACCCTATATAAAATTATAAATATAGAAAATATTCTTGTAATTTTGGTGAGTTTTGAGTAAGGGGTTGCCAAGAAAATACATCCTTGTCTCGATACGAGCAGGTAGAGGTGGCTCTGGCATAGATGTACATAGGGGTATAACCCGAAAACACCACATTGAGTGAGACTTGAACGAGAACTGGTACACGACAACAGGCCTTTCTTCCCTCTAGGTTACGACACTCTCGGGGGATATGCTTTGGTAAATTCATAAGCATAGTATGAACCATTATTAGAGGATCAATGATAAAATAAAATAAAGATTCACATAAGAATATGTGATCATGGATAACCTAGATTGTAACCTAGGGGATCACAAGTTTGGGTATACTTTCCTTCTACAATTTTATCCTTCTATGCTTAAATTTTCATTTTAATGATTATTGGCTAAGTATTTAAGCCCCCTAATTATACGTTCTTTTCTTAGTTAATGGTGGGAAATGGAAGAGCATGCCCCAACAACCAATGTGATAGGAAATGTGATGATTTCCCTATTAATGTGACAGAGATGACGAGAGATCAAGTTGAACATATTGTGATTATTCCAAACCAGCTATCAAAAATCACAATTAATAATTGGTACCTAGTTGAATGCCCAAATTCATTAAGGAAGAAGAAGAAAAAGTCTCAAGGATGTTCATCAAATAAAGTTGATAAGGGAAAGAAGACCCAATTTCATTTTTTAAAAAGGTGTGGGAAGAGGAACCATGGAGAATGTCACAAAGGAACCCAGAGATGTTTTAAGTGTGTGAAGATAGGGAATAAAGAAGCCAATTGCTTTAAAAATGGATAATGGAATGAATGGAGATAAGGTTCGATCTAATGTACCTTATACATTTCGATGTCGTAAATGTGGAGAAGTTAGACATTATCCAAGGCAATTCCCTCTTAGAATGGATGAAATGAATGATGAGCATCAAAAATCGTTGAGGACAAGGGAACAATGCATGTCCTATGTTGAGATGGATCCTGATGACTGAAGTACATGTAACTTCATCGCAATAATTGTCTATGTCATGTTGCATTTTAGGTCGTTCTCTATGATCATATCTTTTATGTTTTCTAAGTTCATCGAGTCACTACCCAAGATGATTTTATATCATTAAGGAAAAAATATATTTTTATGTAGCACATGTTGATGTAGTGAAGCTGTTCTCCTTAAAAAAACAGGGTGATTAAGGGATTAAAATGTGAGGATTATTTTGGAAGACGTTCACTATTTTGGGAACCCTATTTGATTGAGGTAAATATATTACTAAGTTATTTTGTTTGAGGAGTAAAGTTTGACTTATATTTTGAAGAATAGATGAATTTAAGTCAAAATTATAGTAATTTAGGTTACATATGGAAATGATTAACCTCTCTTGGGGAAATTGTGATTAGGTTAGTTACTTTTTTATAAGATGATAAGAGTGGTTCATGTTGTTTGAAGATGAACAATAAAGTCTATCTTGGAAGACATTGTTATGAGATCGTTCTTATAATTGGGTTTCAATAATAGTTTGGTTTATTTTAATGATTTTTAAGGACAGTTATTTATGGAATGGTCTGTGATGAACTTTCGGTAGTACCAAGGAACATTGATGATTTAAAAGTAGTTTCCCTTCCTATGAGTTTCTTTCTTTTTGAAGAGTTGTTTTATATTACCCTTTCAGTTTTTGGGATAATGTTTAAAGATATAAAAAATAGATAGTTAATCTTTTGTAGATTACGTGACTCTCAAAAAGTTGCTTCTTGTGTTTTGATGAGACCAAGTTTTTTTGGAATGCTCATCATCTGAAGAAAATATTAGTTTTGGTAGAAACTTATTAAAGGATGAAACTCTACTTGAAGGTTGGTATATTTCCTTATGTTTTGGTTCTATGTAGTAAATGAATTCCTCAAAATTATGAAAATTAACGTAAAACAAAAACATTTTTGGTTTATGTTTCCTACTTGGTAATCAAAGACCATTTACACACATCATATGTTTTGGGATTTTCTCTTGGTTAACTTTCTCCTAATCATGTTTTCTATCACTCTCCCTCAGAACTTGACCCTTTGTTTTCTCCTCCATGTCCATGTTTTCCTACATGGAATCCTAGTGTGGTTTAACTCAGGTGACCTTTGTACTTACCTTTCATTCTTTTAAAGTAATGGTTTTGCTGACTCCATTTCCGATGTGGGACTTTCAATGAAATTTCCGAACCCAATTTTAAAAATTGTGAGGAGGCAATTTCTTAAGGGAGAAAGATTGTTAGAACCCAAAATTTTGAATAAATATTACTTCCTGATTTTTTGTGTTATTTTATTTTCTTATACTCAACAAAAATGTTTCATTTGATAACATGAGTATAATTAAAATGTGAACTTGGGTTTTGACTGTTATCTGACCATTGGACAATATGACCACTGGAAACTAAACGTTTAGATATTTGTCTCTAAATACAAGTGATATTTGTTAATTAATATAGAATGAAGATTCGATGGCCTCACTTATTAGTCTTGGACTGATCGAAAGCCATCTAACAGAACTTGGGAAGGAGGTAGCACCACTGGGCTTTGCTCTGGACCAAACCCAAGATGAACTTCATCGTGTGAAGCTAGAATGGAATCGGCTTCGTGAGAAGTTCAAACTGATAGAAATTACTACTCGTGCGATGTTGGCCAAGCCTCCCTCAGAATCTCTCACCATAGCACCCCTTACACATAGGTCTTATGATGGTGTGATAAGGGGCTATATAAGGAGACAAAAACTGCCTTGTGTGATCCTTTGTTTTAAATAAAAAATTTCATTTCTTCTAATGATGAAGATTATGAATTATCAAATGACCAGATAAATAAAGTACACATATTTTGGTGAATTTTATAGAATAGATATTTTAAAAAAAAGTTTATGTAAACCTTAAATAATTAAAAATGTGTAATGATTTTCAAAAAATGGTCTTTTACAATTATGTTCAGTACGAAATTTAGAGTCTAATAAGATCAACATAATTTTTGATGAATAGTAAATTACGAATAGTCATTTTATTCTTAGGATTAGTAATGTGAACAAATGGATTAGTAATCTCACTTAAAGAAAGTATTAATATAATCTAGGCACCGTGATTAAGTAATGTGATTCAATAAAATGGTTAAATTACTGTTTCATAAATTATTAGTCAAGTATTAGTTTTTTCGTGTGAATAGTGTTTTTAATTAAAAATTAAATTAAAAATATTTTATTAAAAATATTTTTATAAAATGGATTTCATTTTTGAACTCAGAGCATCGATATTATGTTATGTTAATTTTTGGGGATTTTTCTGAATGAAATGAATTTTCGGTGAATAGTGTATTATTTAAAAATTAAATTAGAAATATTAAGAAAATTATTTTTATAAAATGGAGTTCATTTTTGAAATCAGATCATAAATATTTGGTTAAGCAGAAACTTTGGGATTTTTCTGAGAAAGTTGCATTTTCGATGAATAGTGACAATACAGTTTTTAAGTTACGGGTGTTTAATGACATCATTAAATAATGTATTAAGTATGTATTAATATGGTCGACTTATGAATAGTAAGATACAGTATGAGGTGTCCCAAGTGGCCAATACCATGGTAAAATACCATGGGCAAGCCCATGGTTTTGCCAAAACCACCAGTGAGGTGTCCCTTGGCCATTAATGCCTTGTCCCCTCACTTTTCCTACAAATACCAAGTCATCCTCTCATCCATTCGACTCCCAACTCTCCCCCAACAAAGATATAGTCTCAATACCTCCCATGGAGTCCTCCCATGGTTCCCCCAAGCCCTAAAGGTCCCATGCTTTGAGTTTTAAGAGTTACGCTTTAAGGTAAGGGATCCTACCTCCCTTTTTCTTTCCAAGTACTCTCTTGTATGTCATTTAATTTATGCTCAATGTTCTTATGTTGGATGATGTTATTATATATTCATCCTACTTTCCTTTTCATGTTCATATGATGAGATACTCCCTATTTCTCTCATCATTTAACATTAATAATGTTAAAGTGGCGTCGTTAGGCAGCCGAATTTTTAAGGGATTCTTTCACCCTTCTCATTTTCAAAATCTATTTTCATGTCAAGTATTTCATGTTCCTTTTTATTATGTTGGGGTATTATATATAAATACGTCATACTGATCTTTTATGTTCATATGATGAGATACCATATTTGATCTCTTCAATTCAGTATTTTGAAGTTTCAAGTGGCGCCGTTAGTTTTCCGAATTTTTAAGTGATTCTTTCACCATTCTCGTTTTCAAGTTCTAATTTCATGTCAGGTATTTCAAGTTCCTTTTTAATTTTTTTGGGTATTATTTCTATATCTTTCATACTGACATTTTATGTTCATAATATGAGATACCCTATTTGATCTCGTCAATTCATTTTTTTGAAGTTTAGGTGATGCCGTTAGGCTGCGGAATTTTTAAGGGATTCATTCACCTTTCTCATTTTTCAAAGTTCTACTTTAATGTCAAGTCTTTCAATCTCCTTTTTATTATGTTGGGGTATTATATATATATATATCTACCATACTGATATTTTATGTTCATATGATGAGAGACCCTATTTGATATCGTCAATTCATTTTTTTGATGATTAACTGACGCCGTTAGGCTTCCAAATTTTGATAAGAGAAATCTTATTTTTGTCTCCCTTTCATGTTCTTCATTTCATATGGTATATCTTTAAAATTTAATTACCATGTTCTTAAATACCTTATATTCTGTCCCCCTACTGTTTTATGGATCATTTATGAGTGGGTGACCCATGTCCCCTCTCTTTTCAATGTTATCTAAAACCTCGTAACATAGCCGTTATGCTGTAGAATTTCCGTCTCAAAATGTCTCTCTCTTATTCTAAAATTTATTAATTTTATTCAGTGAATACTCAATGCTCTTTCTTATAAAGAGGTATTCACATATATACCAAAATTTTCTATTTTATATTCTTGGATTTATATACATGATACCTGCTTTCCCTTTATATGTGTTTAATGTGACATAAAGATCATGTCTTTAAAGCAGTTTTTAAGACGTTATGATTATGAAATGAAACCCATTTCATTTATTCTATATGGGTTGTTTATGAAATTATTGATGATGATATATGTGACTCACATGATAAAAAGGCGAATTTAAGGGTGCACCCTGATAGCGCTATAATGCATTGGGTAAAGACTTAATCTCTAGAGATGACCATTTTTAACGACGCCTTGGTGAATAAACTTGGTAATTTTTAATGACACCTTAGGGATGGACCTTGGTGAAACGGAAATGATTTTCAATATTAAATGTTGTAGCCACATCTTTAATTTATGAAATAAGTTATTTTTGTTATGATATTACTCATCATTTCTTTTTCATGCCTTAAAGTTCTTTTTCATGACATTGTTGATGTATCTGAAGTTCACATGTTAAATGTTTCCCCTTGTTTCCCTTACTGGGCCTTCTGCTCGCCCTTTCTTTTGATATATGTCCCCAGTTTAGGAGATGTAGTAATGAAACTCTGTTGAACATAAAGGTAAGCCTTTAAATTGTTTAAGAAGAATGTTTTATGTTGTCATGTTTTATGTTCCTGGTCTCCAAGACACTAAACCTTAAAGATCCTCGGTTTTGTAAAATGAAATGAAAGTTTATGTGATAAAAATGCGGGATGCTATAGAGAATTCTTTTGATTCTGTAGAATTGGATGAACCAAATCTAAATAAAGATAATTAATGGATTCTATAAAGAACTATTGTGGGATGTGATTGATGATGCTACTCCGCTTTTATGATCTTCTTTAATAAATTGTGTGGGCTTACAACTACTGAAAATCATGGCCATTGGTGGTCTTTCTCTATGCACTAATGAAACCCTAGTGATGTTTTAACTGGATTGTTTTGTAGTTGTGAACTCCTGCTATGAAAAGGAAGTCTGTTAATCACGTATATCTGACTAAATAAATTGAGGCACCATGATCAATCCTTCTGTGATAACCCCGATTAAAGCACACAGAAATCGATATCATGGAGTGTGTTAAATCTTATAAATCTGAAATTACCATCATGGGAATGCTTAGTGGTAGTGGGTTCGTTGTTTTTCCTTCATGGGCCATTTTCTGGGTGATGTGGGTGGGGATGGGATCCCCTGTTGTTATACTCTCAGTGGATGTGAAATTAGGTATGAGATCGCCTGTGTTATTCTTTCAGTGGTTGTGAATTTTATTATCGGGTGGTTACCTTGTTTATATCACGAATTGGGGTGGGATCCTCTATTGATGACAAAATGTATGTCTCCTGGGTATTGGACATGGGGCTGTATCTTGGGGTTTTCCTTGGTTGTTGTGGATTTACGAGAGAACCGAGTGTGGATGTTGTAGATAATGCATGATTGTTTCCTTTCCTGGACTTGTGACTATGCTTACTAGTTCCCCAAGTAGGTGCAGAACTTAATTAAACATCACCACTGAACATGAAAACGATGGGACAATGGGTTTTGTTGGAAAGAGTTGTGACTCAGACCTAAGTATTGTTTGTGTTCCTTAGGCTGGAAGAAAATCCTAAACATGGAAGAGTGCTTGTTACCTATATATATATACTTTTATTTTGTTGTTTCTTATTCGCGCCCCACCGAATTTGAGAACTTAGTGACGAACACCCCCATTTCATGGGGGAGGGTGTTTATTCCAACACTAATATTAGTGGCTGGTTATTAGCTCCTTTTTTGCACCCTTTCCCGGATAGCCCAAGTATCTTCGTGTAGGCTGTGATGGCCTGAGGTCCATAATTAGCCCGAGAACATTTGGGTTGGGTAGTTTTGTGGTTATGGCCCAGGTGTGTGTGGGCAGGTAGTTTCCCAAGTATTTTCAGGATGAGTCCCAGGTGACATCGGGCATGGTGGTGGATCATCAAGTCCAGATGTCTTCGGTCATGGCGGTGGTTGTTCTGGCCTAGGTGTTTGTAGGTGTGGTTATGTGTGACAGTTTTGGCCTAGGTGTGTGAAAGAGGGGTTTGGCAGTGGGACTACGCGAGGTTGTGGCCTAGGTGTGTGCAGGCGGGGTGTGTAAGTTGGACTACAGTGAGAATGGAAGGATTGGTTTGATGCATACGATGTCTTCAATAACCAGTGGGAATGTGGTGCTGGGTACCCAAACATAGATGTGCTCTTATTATATATATATTACGTGACTTGCGTTATTTGGGGAGTGTGCCTTGGTGAGGCATGGGTGGATAGTTTACCTTTGGTTTACTCTTTTTCTCATGGGACTTCAGTACGTTCCCCCACATGTGCACGAGAGTCTTTGGGTTTCCCTACTGAGTATACTACTATGCTCACCCCATGCATATAAAACTGTTTTCAGGTTTCCAGGAGGACTTCGTGGATCATGCTAGACCATACTAGCTCGGACCTTTGGGGGAGTTGCAGTAACTGTTTTCCTTTCATTGGTACTTTACCCATGTAGTCACATGTACTTTCTAGATTTTTTTACTTTTGTAACATATATTGGGAGTGGTTCTTGGCATTACTTTTACTTTCCGCTTTTGGTGTTTTTGGGATTTACCATTCTATCTCCCAATCATATTAAAAGAAAAAGGGTAATTCCTTCCATTTAGTGTATGATTCTATACCCTTGGTGCTATTCACCACTCCAGGACCTATTGAAGGCGCGTCTCAGGGGTTTAGTATCTCTCCTTCAACATAAAGAAGGACGAGCCTGACAATCTACTGACCTTCCCTCTTTTTGGTGAAGGCAGGTCGTGACAATGATAAAAATGTTATATTCCAATTCTAGTAATTGAAATTATTATATAACATTTAACAACATAATTATTAATTGAAAATTAATTATTGATTTTGATTATTCTAGTTTTTCATTAATTGTGTTTTCATATATGATTACTATTTTACATTTTTTAAAAAATTGAATTATAAAAAATTATACAACAAAAGAGATGTATTTAAAAATTTTCATAACAAGTTGTCTGAAAAGAACAACATTTCTCTAAAAAATCATTATTGTATCATTTATCACATTACATATTTAAATAAATATAAAAAACCTATATCATATTATATATAAATATTGAATTTTTTAATAAATAACTCCATACCCATATCCATCATACATATTACCTAAATAATATAGATATGGTATGATAGTTATATTTTGTTTCGCAACTAACATTTCATATTGATCAGAGTAGATATGGGAACATAATATTATTAGGGCCACCCATAAATTTTTTTAATTGAAAACAATAATCCATGGGATTTTACATTTATCATGACCTATGAAATCGATTGTCAAGGGCATTCCCATTTCTCACATTAGAAGGAATATATAAATTAGTATTTTATGTACATTAAAATGTCTCACAATATTTTATCATTTATAATATATATATCTATTTCCATGATTATAAGGATTTATTTTGGAATCCACATTCCTTCCATGGTAAAATTATTTTCAAATCATTTTTAATGTGTAATGACTGACACAAAATATAGAAAATGTTACTTACAAAAATGATTTATAAATGTATATTTATAGTAATTAAAATGGATATTATTATAATGGAAGTGAAAAACACTATATATAAATGATTAGAATACTATGACAACAATAAACCCCATATGAGTATGCTTTGAGAGACATGTATCCAAAACTAACATTTTTTACAGAGCATAAGAATTAATGGGAGTGGGAAGTCCAAATAAAAATTACTTACAACCAAGATACATTAATCATGATTGACTTAAACTCCACCATAATTTTATACCCAATATGTATAATATATAATTTACTTCTGAATTAACATGTGTATACTACATAAATATTTTTCCAATGTATATAATTGTGAAATCAATTATTATTACATGAGATTAAATCCAAATATCAAATTGTGATAATTTAACTTATTTTTCAGAAACATATTAAACTAAATCATACACTAATTAAAAATATAAAATATATATCTGGAAAAAATATATAAATAAAAGAAAAAGGCATAAATTTAAACATGATATAAACATTTAGAAAAAAAATAAATTATCATGTTATTAAAATTGATATTTTCTCCATTCATTTTGATCATTTAATTATACATGAGTTTCACATCTATTTTATCTAATTTTGTTATTTGTCCCATTCAATTACCCATTTTATAAAAAGTTTAAAAAATTTGATATTTAAAATATATACATTTTACATTTAAAATATACTATGTTTAAATTTTACATAATAAAAATATCACTGATTTATATTGATTAGAACCATTACAATATCAATAATCAAAAACAGTTTTTATATTTGTCAATAATTTAATTAAATAAACCATTTTACATTTGACAATTCAAATTTATAATATAAATTTATTCAGATTTGACATAATATATATTATACTATATATTATTTTATTATTTTTATATATTTTTAAATGTATTTTAACATCACCATATAATTGAAATTTTATGAATTATATGTCACCTCATATATATCAAATTTTATTTTAATATTATCAAATAGCTTCATAGATATTTAAATATTAATTATTTCCAAAATATGTATTACTTAATATTAAACACATTATGAAAAATTAATTTATATAACATTTATAAATTAAATAATTATATAAAAATATTGGTTTTTCTGGTTTATAAACATTTTCAATTTCTTATTACCTGTTTTTTAATTTAATAATATATGAATTAAAATATTACAAAATATAAGTATTTAAGAAATAATTGAGAAAATAAAGTGTGGTATAAAGGTCAACAATTTTTTTGGTAATAATTGATATAGTGTATTTTAAGAAGAATAAAATTACCATTATATATAGTAAATTTAGATATCCTTACATCATATGGTGCATTATAGTTCTAAAATCAAACCATGTTTTATGAAATGTATAGTGGTGGAAAGAACTATAATCTATGAAGAATTGGAATTTTATCATTTGATATACCTTATATAATATCCATGATGATAAAAATTATTATACAATTTGGAATATGTTATATCTACACCATCATTTCTTATCACTCACCCTCACATATGCCATGATATGGTAAAAAAATATATTTTTTATTATGTAATCTTTTATTATTTTCTACACCATATAAGTTAGTAATTCAATATGATACAAAATCATAAATTATAAAAATTACACATAAAAATTCCAAATTTATATTTTATGATCTCTATTATCACAAATCATTCTACAATTAAAACTCTATATAATTTTTTGTAATTAAATTTGACATGTCAGATGATATTAATATTCATAATTTTAAAACATGATTTCATAATCAGGAATCATGGTGATGCTATGATGAAACTAAAATAGTTCAATGGACTAAATAAAAATTATTCAATATATGGGAAGATAGTAAAAAATAACAATATGAATATAACCATAATATAATATTAAAATGATGTTTAAAACATTATTAATATATATACCATACTTTTATGAATAAAAAATAATTATCTATTAAATCACGTTTTATGAATATAATAATGGGAATTCTAAAATACACATCCCTCTGATGTATATCTAAATGATGATGATTTACCCATCATTTGGGAAGGATCGTCAACATTATAGTACCTATTGCTACAAATGAATATGGAGAAGAGATTACATATTGGGAATATTTTTAGATGATTCAACTCTATAGGAACTATGTCAATGGTTTCAATCTCTTTTAGATAGGATTCATGGAATGTTGATATTCTTATATGAATTTACACACATTCAACATAAAATACAAGAATATAGAATGTTTTTAGAACATTTATAGCCATTTACAGTAATTAATTTCTGATATTATTGAAATAATGAACCTGTCAAATATTCATTTGGAGAAGCAACTATTATAACCAATTTGAATGAAATATAAATGATAACACTTATCATTTTTTTGCCCATTATTAATTTTAAAATATCATCAACCCATATAAAAACATATAAGATATACCCATTTTATACAATAAAATAATGAAGAGGTATAGGTTTGACAAGACTCTATTGCATACTATGATACTACAAAAACAACAAAATGATCTATATATTACTCTACATTTTAATCACACAATGTTATATGACTAATAACTGTACAGTCTAATGTGCTTGTAGAAACACAATGTTCAATATTTTCACATTTTATCTATAAATGAGACTCAATTTTATTAATATATTATTAAAAATTAAATTGAATAATGGAAAAAAATACATTCCAAACATATTTAATGTTGACAGTTTTATAGAAAATGAGAAACCAATTTCTAAACAAAATAATTATCACACTCATATAATTGTAATTTTTTCCTATTATTCATGAAATAGTTATTCCATGAATTTTTTTTCAACACCTCCTATAATATAATGTAAAAATTAATACCATCCTAAAATAACATATTTAAAATAATTCTTCTTAACATATTAAAATAGAAATATAAGAATGGTGAGCTTAATGGCATAGTATGTATTGGAATATGTATTGAAAAATGGATGTCACAAATGTGATTAAGATGATAATAATTGTTTCTGAAACTAATAATTCATAATTAGAACCACCTAAGAATATTTAAACCAATAAAATTACAGATAATAATATATGAGTTAGGGAATATACCCATTAGCAAAAGAAAATATTATTTTGAGTTAATATTCATGAAAATGTGATACCAATTTTATTTAAATGGAAATGTTAACATTTTATATAGGGGTAGATAAATTATTATTAAATAAAAGGGAGTTATTTTAATCAATTACATTCAATTGGGGACAAAACAATTCAGTATAATATATTCATAGATAATTCCATATGAAAATATTCCACGTTAACAATATATTTTCTTCCTTAAGTCACTATGTATTTACTTAATTAATTTGATATAAATTAATCTCTCACCAATAATCATTTCTTATTTAATTATATCAATGAAACATTGAAACGTTACAAGTTCCATATAATGTAATAATATGTTATAATGTTTCACTTTTCATCCTGAAACCCATTGGAAAAACCATAAATTTTGTACAAATTTACTAAGAAATTCAAAATAATTTTTTAAAAGAAATTTATATTAATTTCAATCATCAAACACACCATATAAACAATATATACAGAAATTATTGTAAAACTGTATCCCCAAGGACGAATTATAATTATTTAAAAGGTGTTAAAATAAATTAAAAATACTTTTACAATATCATATTAATGTATTTTTTTTAATATATAAGGAATAAAATTTTATAAAAAATAAAACCTGAAAGTAAAATACTGGTAAAGAAATTTATTTTGATCTAGATTTAATCAAGAAAATGAATCATTATAATGAATATCCTAAATTACAATGGTAAAATCTAACCAAGCTATAAATATATTAAAAACCATTATTTTCGGACATTGGTAAAGTGAGTCAAAATTTACTACTCTATTGAAGGATACAAATAATTATTTTATATACTAATGTATAAAAATAATATCTATTGTTATATATATTAGTTAATATATTATTAAGTTGGATCTAAATATCAGAAATCATGTCCTAATGTATGTAATAATATATTCTGTATGTAGATCTGGATACTTAAGTCAAATTCACATTACATTTTAAAAAATAAGATGTAGTTATAATTTTCTAGGATATTTTCACAATTATTTTTAACTTATCCCTGCATTTGAAAGACAAAACACTTCTACATATAATATAGAAAATAATACTTAATAATGGGGTGAACTAAAATGCTCTATAATGTTAATAAAATCCCAAACCTCCCGAAGAATTAGGAGAAAACATTACAGTAAGATAATTTATAAATATAATTCTATTTAGTTATTAACATTAGAAAAATAATGAAACATTTAAGGATAATTAATTTTTTCCATAAAAATAATAACATGAGAAGGAAACAAAAAAATGAATATTTTTAATGAAATATAAAAATAAAATGAAATAAAAATAAATAAATTCATAATTATGGAATACATAATGTCATACATTTGAAAAGTATCATTTAATACATGTACCATAATTTCCAAATAAATAGGTAAGGCTATGTCCACAAATTAATTTTGTTACTCACCGGAGAAACTAATATTCATTGCGGGGATACATATAATTAGGCCCAAACAATCACATTCTAATTACAAAGGATTAATCATATTGATGGTGTGAATAATAATCAATATGTTTATTCATTATTGAAAACTTATATAGGAAAAGCTAATACCTACCCCAATCAAATATACAAAATCATAACCCATCTGGATTAATAAGGTCAATGGTAATAAAATATTACAAACTCATTCAAACATAAGCTAAACCATCCAAATAATGAATACAAATCATATTAATAAAATATATCCTATTTTCTTGATAACTATAATAAATGGTTTTTTTCATCGATGAATATATATATTATATAAATTTCAGCAATATCATTTTTGAGAAAACTAACTTTTCATATTGAATGTAATTTTCAAAAAAAATCAAAAAATATTATTAAAACTCATTTTTCTGAAAATATATTTTTAATTCAATAAAAATAAAATATAAAACATTGATTGGTCTTGATGGATAGAAATTCATTTCGTGTCCTATATATTAAAACAATGATTCCATTCACATTTGTGGTAAATCCCAAATGAAAATTATTTTGAATATAAGATGAATATTCATTTAAAAAATATAATGAACATATTCAATCTTGTTAAAAATGTATTTTATAAACAATTTGGATACACACAAATTATTTTTTAACATTTTAGTAGGAAATGTGGTTTTTTATGAAAAACTATTTTCATTTTAAGTGAGAAATAATAGTTATTTTACTTAAAAAATACTTTTTATGTCATTGTATGTACCACAGAGTGCGAAAATGGTACTACTTCATGGAAAAGTTCATGGATAACTATGTTGGACGAAAATAAATTGATATAAAGATATGATATTAAATAATTCTATTAAAAGTAACAGAAATATAACCAATCCTAAATAATACTGATATTGTGAAATAAACCCTTCAAAAATTTGAATCGTATTCATCTTAAAGAATATATAAGATTTAATCAGGAAAAGAAACATTTTAATAAATTAATAAAAATATATTCCGTATATGTCTTATCATATAGGAATGTGAAATAACCACACATCATAATAAGTAGGTAATACAGTGTATGTTTCAAAAATGTACAACTGAGATTTGAAGCCCTTATCTTAGGTTCATCATATTTATATGTTTTAAAACCACATATATATTAAATAAAATTATATTAAACATACTTCAATAAAACAATAAAACATACCTATCACCATATATTATTTAGTTATTATCTATTATCCCTTTATTATTTGTGATTTATTCGAAATATCATTATTTTGGGAGGTGATAACAATTTTATCATGAAATTTTTATTCAGTGAATTTTACCAATTTATTTTAAAAATTTTAAATAATTTATAAAATATTAAATATTATATATATTTCATATATATTATATATATATATATTTATCAATAGTAATAAATAAATTATAGAGATAGAAAATAGATCATAGAATTTATGTAGATTTTAGGTTGTATGTATGTATGAATGTTGTTTCAATTTTTATCGAAGGATTGAAAAAGGAAAATAAATATTAATTAACATTTAATTAATCATTATTCTGTGATTTATTTAATTTATATTAATAAAATCCATCCTTACATACATTCATGTTACAAAATGAAAAACATTTAATACTATAACACTAAGGTGGTAGTCCACACATTCTCCTAAGAGATGTTATTTTTTTCCAATGGATTGGATGGTATGAATTTATATGAAATATTATATTTATTAAGGTATGTATTGTTTAGTAATATCATATAAATATGTTAAATAAATCATTATATCTACCCTTTATAGTATGTGTTGTAAAATCATGTTCATCGGTTCGTGATATGGTATTCCATTGTACACATGATCAAGGATTTTTTATACCATTTAATAGAGGAGGAGGAGGAAAAATATTATTATTTTCATGTTATAAAAACACAATATAATTTATTTATTGGTGTTATTGAATTTTAATTGTTATAATATAATTTATTTTGAAAAATTGATAGCTCTTTATTATGAAAATATATTCCACCAGAGAAAAGTCCTTTGGATCTCCTTTTATGGACTCTATGGTTGGTATTGTTGGAGCACAAGATGACTTCTCATATGTCTAATAATGTTTTATATAAATTATTTTTTGGAATGTTTGTTTCAAATTTCAATGGACATTTTATTATTTTAATAGAAATAAGGTCCTCTCATAATTGGGGAATGGACACCTTATTGGTAATTATTTAGATATTTCTAAAAATATGCAAATTGATAATTATTTTTGGGTGAATAAATCATCTAAAAGTCGTTATATATTATTATGTGATAGGATAAGGTTACTATATTTCCATGTAATAGGAATTATACAAGATTAAAGATCATTTGAATGATTATCTTCTTATTTTATCCTACAATAAACCAATTTTTACTTTAAATATAGTGACAATTTTTTTTTAAAATTCATTATATATATAAAACAATTCAATTTAACATTATACATGTAGGCATGTAGAAACAATTGTTGTTCCAAAGAGAAAACATATCATATGTATTAATCGTATTAATAGAAAATATCTTTATGGACATGATTAAAATAAACAAATTTTAAATTATTTTAATATATTTTAACAAAATTTTCAACTTAAGGAAATAAAATATATTTTAACTCTTTAAATAAATTTAAAAATACTAGAACATTCAGTATAAATAAGTATTTATCACTATTCATTCGAAAATGAAAATTTCCAGAGAAATAACCAGAATTGCCTCTAAAATAATAATTATATTTTGATAATAAAATTAATCTATTTAATAGAATAAATTTTAAAATAATATTATAACTTAATTTTAACCTATAACCATAATAATTGAGGAAGGAATTTTATTGGAAAATTAAAATTCTTATGAAAAAATTTTATTTTTCATTAATTTGATTATTATTTTATATATAATTACTAGATATTCATTTAATTAATGTTGTGAATTTTCAAATAATATTACAACCAAAAATTAGTTATTATAGTTCATACCAACGGACATAATGGTTAGGATACAAATTATTGATCTCTTCATCAATATCTATTGATGTTATTTTTTTAAATAAATTATTTATTAATGCTGAATTTATTATATATAAAATTATAATAATTCATCATTATGTCATACATTTCATTCGATATGATCTCCCTATATTGAATTCTCATAGTGTTACAGTCTACCCCCTTGTGTATATTTTTTCCTCCAAATTATTTTAATCTAAGTATCACGAGATTGGATATTAAAATTACCCTTTGTGAAACACCACATTATATATATAGTTATTAAATCTACTCATTGATAATACATGATCGAATTAATGAAGAATAATTTTAATAAATAATACTAGGTTATAAAATAGGGTAATGTGATTGGAAAGTGTGGATATTGAAATAGAATAAAAATCTATTGAAATAGATTAATAGAGATTAATAGAAAATATTTATCAATCTAAACTCAATTATGAAGAGAAAATAAACAACCAAACAACAGTAAATATTTCATTACATTGAATGTAATGGGATACGATTTTCATGTAAAAATAATTATCCAACTGTTGATGGATTCTTCTCTGATTTGGAAAATGTACATAAGAATGTATAGTTACTGGATAAAATTTTATAATACATTAAAATTTTCACAATTTGGATATTATTTTATCATTTAATCTTAATTTATTACTACAATAAATGAAAATAAAATTTTAATATTTATTCCCAAAAAAATAAATTTAACTCATAATGGATCACAATATCAATAAATATGTAATATGTATTTGAAAATATATTAATTTATATACATAAATTGTAACAATGAATGTTTATATTATTCTATTATATGTGTATTTATCAATAAAATAGTTTAATTATAATGAATGTATTATGAACAGAAACATCACATAGACTAGTTTCGTGAAAATTGTCATTTTCCCTTTAGTTGTGGGTTTATTCTTTGCCACCATTTTTATGTGATGAGTTTTCAGCTGACATTACATTGGTCATTATTCTTAAACCATATTTGTTTAATTTTTATAATGTTATGATATATTATTATCATATAATTATGACAACATCATTATTTATATAAACCGTAAATGTTACCGTTATAATCCTAAAACCCACTATATCATTTTTATCATAATATTGGGCAGATATTAAGGGTTACCCTCTATAATTTAGGTATTTTATATTTATTTTCAACATCATAGTAAATGTTTTTTCTTATTAATTGGTATTGTGAAACATAATCATTAAAATAAATAATAAAAAACTACTATATAGAATTAATTATATATTATATGATTCATATATCCAATAAATTACCGATGAAATACCAGTATCAAAAAATAATTGAATCTAAAAATAAGAAAAGTAAATATCACAACGAGTTTGTATAAATAGTATATGGATTACTATGATCCATTACCATCTTCTAGGATATGTTCCCTTGGATGTTGTTTAATTTATTTTTATTATTACTCATTTCTTAAGAGTTGAAATGTTGTATAATTAAAATTTATTTCCTTCTCAAATAGTCATAAAAATGTTTACCATTCTCTCAAAAAATATTTAATTTTTTTTTTAAATTTTAGGAAACATCTTGGGTGATTCATTCCAGAATTATTATATGTTGTAATATTTGCAACCCATTCTCCCCATTATCATTTTTTCTTTATTCCATAAAATTTTCACAATTTTCTTATCAAAACTATATGACATGCATTATTATTTCTTCATATTGATAGAACATGATTATTTTTCCACATAATAAGAGCATGACAGGGAGAGTATCTGAATTTGATGAAATTTATTAATTACATCATGTAAAAAATCATTAACTTTTGATTACATATATATTATGTATAATGATTTTAAATCGTTGTAATAATTTCTTTTTACTTATCAAGATTTTTATCTTCCTTTTTTCTTATATTATATAATTGTGACTTGATATGCACTTTTTCCCTCAGGGAAATATTTCTACAAGAAATTCACCTTAAAACCATTCAACTACATGGCTAGTATTTCCTCCTCATAATTATTATTTTAATTGATGATCAAAATTGAAATGAATCACCTCAGATATGGTAAAAAGTCCAGAAAACATTCTCCCATTCATTACATCCCAAATAGAAAAATGTCTTCTCTATTAAACATATCCTTTACTTAGCTAATATGTATTTTTAATACGAATGAAATATTATGTTTATTATACACATGAAGCTATATAACATTATAAAACATCAAGGAACATAAATAAGATTCTTCATACCAAAAAATGTATTACTCATAAACCGAGTTAGTAACCCAAATTTGGTTATAATTTGATAAGTTCTAGCTAAATATCTAACTCCATCTTCATTATATTTTCGATAATGGAATTCCTACATGGGTTCATGTATTATTCAACGAGGCTCATTTTCCCTGAAATTGAATATGAAAGATTATCTCACAACAATATGATGTATAACGTCTAATCCCATTATTAGAGAAATACATAACATAAAATGAGTAATATTGGAAGAGATACTATAATATTCATAATAATGGAATCATTAGAAATGTTTCCAAGCTAAAAAAAAAACAATGTGTCATAACGATAATGAGAATTCCTATTTTCTAATACCCTAGGATTGCCAAGCAATTATTTCAGTATGATATGGTTTTGAGAACCATGTAATGTTCATTTCTACCAAACATTCCCTTTCTAGTGTTATTACCCCAATGTACAGCATTGCCAGAACAATTTCTTCTTGAATTCTGTATACATGGGGTATATTTATAAAAACCACAGAATACATATAATTAAAAATAACTATGAAGTTTTTATATACATATAATCAATTTTTATTATAGGGTTTTGTTTTTTAAGCTATGTTTTTTAAATATATTTCACAAGGATTCTACTAAACACTCAAATATACAAACAATAGAAATCCCAACTGCGTTAATCTAGATATGGTTTCTATGTTATTTAAATTGTCACTAAACATAATAAATATCATATCAAATGACAAAATATTTTAAACACTTTCGTAAACATTATATATACCTGAAATTTATATTAAATTTTTAAAATCAAATTACATAAATCATTTTCTTTGAGAGTTCCATTATTCCCCATATCATATATGTAACATACTAGTTAAATAAAGAATATCTAATTTTATAAATTGTTATTATTTGTGAAATAGATAGTAATTTTACTTTCAATGGTATTATTTGTCTGATAGCATTCTCAACACGTAATAATTTTTTTATTTGAAATCATTGACTTGTACACAAATTTTATTAATACCGAAAATTATATAATATTATTGTTATTTTAAATTGTAATTAATGCATACATATTATAATAGAGGGAATAAATACTAAAAATATTTTAAAACATGGTTTACAAATGTTTAAATGATGATTCGTTTATTACCAAATTTATTAGAAATGGAACAAAAACCAATTGAATATAATTGATGTGTATTTATGAAAACACTTTTAACAGAGAATGATTGTGTTTTCATGTCTCTATTTATGAATTTTTATTTAAATTTATGAGATATATTCATTGTAATTTTTTAAATTCAAATTATATGTTTTCTAGAAATGATATAAGAATAAATTTATTTTTTCGGATAAAAGTAGTATTTTAAACAAAATGCAGTTTTACTACATTTTGATTGGGGGCATATTATTAATTCTAGTTTTTCATAATATATGTTATATTTTTCAAAATAATCGTCTTATTTAAAATTGGGACATCAAAATTTGATTTGGGTGTATTTTTTGAATTTTTAAGATAATGTTCATTTTTTAATGAATTGTTAATATTCTTCATTTTAAGTCTAAAATATCTTTTAGTCTATTTTATTTATATAGATAAATTGTTCTTTTTATTGGTTTTAAATTTTATTCAGATTATATTTTTAAATTTATAATTTTTTTTCATTTTATGTAATTTTATTTTAAAATTGTATATAAACAGGTGTCAATCTTTTTATAGTTATTATTTCTTAAAAACACGTCTTTCGGTTTTGACAATAGGAATTATTTTTAAAATAATTTCTAAAACATCTGTGTTTTGAATATGGAAAAAAGGGTTCTATATATTTAATCAAGAGTTCCAAATATTGTAAATATTTATCTTTTATTATTAGACATTATGAATAATAACTTTAGTATATATTTTATTTACCATTTTTAAAGGGTAAATATTGTAAATAAGGATAAAAATTAAAGTTATAATAATATTAAATAACACTAACATGTATTCTAAACCTATGGGATGATAAATATCCGACCATTGGCATTATTGCGCATATTTAGGGACCCCATGGAGCCACATGTATTTGAAATTTGACATTTTAGAAAAATTAATTTAATGTTAAGGAAAATGTAACATAAACGTATATAATTTAGTAAACTAATTCTTATATGGGGTTTTAGAAGAGATAATTTCGTCTATAAATAGTACATAGAAATGAAAAAATATTTTAAACATAACTCTAATTTATTTATAATTTTTAAACATCGAATAAAAAATTTATTTATGATATAATGACGATGTAATGATTACCTCAATTATGAATATTTAAAATAAAATATATTATAAATATTAAAATAATTTTATTTTGGAACATTTTATTCCAGAAAATAATTTTAGGGATTATTTAGACTTTTATATTTTAATTAATTATTATTTTTCAAATTGATAAAGTTCTTATGAATTTTAAAAAATGTTATGAATGAATAGTATAGAAATTTACAAAAATGAGTTTATAAATCATTTAATATTTTATTAAATGATACAATAGTCCTCAAAATATAATATTCGAAAAAATTACATATATCATGTTTAAAATTTCATTAATGATCTATTTTGGGTTCTTTGACATTTTATTGTAAATATATTTTCCATATAGTATAAATATACAGGAAGACATTGTGATGGTTTAAATAGTTAACAAAGGGTTAAATAAAAAAGATAAGTATTAAATAATATACAAAGGTTTTGAAATTATTATTGAATGATTTTATTTAGAATTATATTCATATGATATTAAAATATAATGAGTTTTTTACATTTTCAAACCGAAAATCATTTTTTAATAAAATAAAGATTTAAAACATTCCTAACGAACCTCTGCTCCCTCTTATAAACTACCACCACCTCGAACCAATTACTCACATCTGTCAAGACCCTTTGATAGTCCATCCTCTACTACAATAATCTCCAAAAATATTTTTATTCCACCTATAATCCTTACTCATGGAAGAATGAAATTCAATAAATCATTTAGGTTCAAACCAAAGAGAGTAACCCGATTTGATGGTTATGCCTTCTCTCACATTCTTTTCTTTTATTTTCCTTCTCCAACCACATAAAATCTATTTATTCCATTATTTAATAAAAAACCATATCTTCAATATACTAGGATTTTATTATGATATTTATTCGGATTAAACTTTTACACACCTCCATATGATGGATACGATCATAATTTTTATGTAGACGATGAACTACTGCCTCACTAAACGATGATTGTTAAATTATCTCTTACTGCTTCTCATAGTGTCCATTATGATGGAAGATTATTTATATCTGACATATATTATATATAAATAGTCTCTATGCAACTGTATTTTTTATTTATAGCATACCTTTATAGTTTCTAGAATGGGTAAATACCATAATTTTTATTTGAGGAAGTGCGGACTACAACCCCTCAAAGTGATATAACTCATTAATTCATATGCAGAATGTATGAAGGATGGAGCTAATTCAATTATTTAATATATTATATTGGAATTATAATATATACCTATGTATATTTATGTTTAATTTCCATTAAATATGAAATGGAAATGAGAGTATTGTTCATGCGTACGTATAACTTACCGTCTCCATGAAGGATGCATTTCATTTCTTATCTCAAATGTTATGTACTATTCTAAATAAATATATATATACTAGATATAAATTAAATATATGATATCTAAATAGTGAATATAATTTTGAAGATAATTTAATTTTGACCACAAGGACAACTTGTAATTATAAGTAGTTTATTTATGACTCAAGTACCAAATATCGAAAAAACAACAATTATTAACAAAAATGATTTGGTAATGTTTATAACATCATAATATGTGATATAAAAGGAATAATAAACTTGAAAAATGTTTGTAATCAGGTATAAATTAATATATGTTTATTATTTAGGAAGTAAAAGGAACATACAATACAAGTCATACTCGTGGTATGGGGACTTTTAAACCATATTTCCATTCTTTGGGTTGATCTTCTACATCTTATCATGGTATGATTCTATGAGAAATAAATTTTGATATATTATATTGTATTTATTTATTCCTTATGTGTACTAAGAGTGAATATACATAAGATATATAATTTATTTATAAAATGAACCTTGTAAGGGAACCATTCATAGTACTCTTTTAGTCATAGAGTTCATTCATGTCTTGTATTTTAATTTACATTTTCTTACATTGGGATATGTTATTCTATATTCTTATTGCTGTACATTTTTTCCAAGTTATGAGAGTCCATTTTTTCTGCCATAAATTTCTTCTCTGAATTTTAAAGAGACATTGTTAGGCTGTTAAATTTTTGTATGTGGCTTCATCTCAATCTCTTTTCATTGAGGCATATATTGATATTTTCACATTTATTATCCTGTAATGTTTATATAATACCATTTAAAATATTATTTCATTAATTATTTTTTTTCATGATATTATAGATATCTTTTAATGTTATTATTTAATTATTTTTATTCTTATATTTTCTTAAGTGTTCAAGGACTCTTTAACTAAAACATTGTTTTAAATGTTTTAATGATTTAATCTTCTAAATAATTTTTATAAATGTTCGTGTTTTCAAAAAAGAATTAATTATTTATTTATATAGAAATTAATGTTTTAAATTTATAATTCCATTAATGTATTCAAAGTGACATGGGACACATTGATTCATGAATCACTTTATTAATTTTTTTAAATGGTGTTGAAAATCTATTTCCTATTTCAGTATCAAGAAATGTTATATTGTGATTGGATTGTGGAAATATTATCTTTACATTATTTTTGTTTTATACGTAATGAATAAGTTATGGTTCTTGTGAAATATTTACATATATAGGTGGTTTAGTGATAATCCTAGGGCAGGTGATCCCGAGATATCTCTCTAATGCCTTGGGTAGCGTGACAAAGATAGACATTACTGTTTATCCTAATAGGTATAGGGAATATAATGTGATGGTTATTCCAAAATAAATCTCTATGTAGCTGTAAAAGCAAAAATGTAAGTATGATATGTATGAAACAAGTTAGATTTATAATTTATTATTTCTACATGTTTTTCAATAATTTTATGATTTCGTGAGGTATGTTTAAGAGATTATGCTTTGTATGTATTCATAGACTAATGTTTAATTTCATTATGTTATAACCCTTACTGAGCTTCTAATGATCATCCCATGTTTTTGAAATATTCTTCACATGGTACAAGAAAGAGTAAAATAATGGAATAATTCAATAATATATATATCATGAAAAGAAATCTTTTTTATCTTTTAAGATTTTTTATTTAATGAAGAAAATGGATACTGAGTAGAAGTGTCTACTTTGTGATATATGAGATGTAATGTAATAGTCATAGCCTAATTTCTAAAAACACTAAACCTGAAAATATCCACAATTTTAATTCATTATAAAACTCAAATTAATTATGTTTTAATGCTAGGTATTTATATTTGGTATCTGAGGTCAATTTAGAAAACGATACGGATTCTGAGTATTCGTTAAACAGAAGGTTATTCTTTATTCTTATTCTTTCAATAAATTCCTTATTTTATAACCTTTTTAAATGATGGAATTTTGGTTACACATGTATGGATGAGGATCTCAAATAACAATCAAATCTCTCCATGATGACATGCTTTCAATAATTGTTTAAAAGTTATATTCAGATGATTGTGAAACTTTTTCAAGCATAAATTTTATTTTTATGATGTTTTATGAGATATCAAACACCTCCACTATACCTCGACACCATCATAGATCATGGGTCGTATTTAATCAAATCCTAATTGCTCAATATTCATATATTTTCAGAAAGGTAAATATTATAAATGAGTTTTCAAATATTTTACATTATAACAAGATTTTGAAGCACATTACAATTTTTAAAAAGTTATTAAGAAAGAGACCCTTTCACAACCAATTTATATTTTATTTTCAAATATAGTCTCTCAGCACATACATATGGTTTTTTAAAAGGACCATTGATTGAATGTTTCAACTCAATCATTGTAAAACGATTTTATAAAATAATGTTCTATAAGATGTTTTGAAATTATAATTTCATGTAGGATTAATTTGCAAAACGATTTTTCTGCAAAAACCCATAAAACACAATTTATAGAAGGTATAGTTGGATGAAGGAATAAAATGATTTTTAAGGATTTATAAATAATTATTTTAATGCATTGAACTTCTACGTACATTAAAAAGATAATAATGAAACCATGTGGACACCAAGATCATGTTATTGTGTTCTTTCATTTGGGAATAGTTATTTTTTCATATGGAGGAGAAATAATATATATATATATATATATATATATATATGACTTCTTGTTGAGTTCTTAACGAGTTGTCATGAAAATTATATGTATAAGAAAAAAATTGAGGATAAAACATGTTTGGGTTAGTTTTGAGTTCTATAAAAATGACTACCTATAAGATTGGTGAAAACCAGTTGCATCAGGCAAAGATGCAGGAATCATACCCACAACCACAATGCGTCTGTGATTTATCAATTACCACTAGCCTACACGAATCACCTGCTTATTATTACTTATTATTTTTAGTTAAATTATTTTATGGATAAATAATAAATTTATTTTGGGAACATATGGTTTATTAAATTGATATAATTATTTTAAGAAAACACATTGGTTAATAGTTGATAATGGTAACTTTGGAAATAATTTCTATCTTCTGGGGAAACACTATATACCTAAGGAAAATATAATAATATGGTATTTCATTTTTGAAGTAATGGTTGAAATTTTATTTTTAAAGAAGATATGTATTTATTGTGGATATATGGAAATTTGGATTATTTATGGAAATGATTGACCTATCATATAGAATATATGATCAGGTTAATTAAACATTTGTATGAGACTTTATGAGTAGTCGGTGTTATTTAGAGATAAATGTTAAGATTTCATATGAAAGTTTATGATGTTAAATACATATGAGTTTTGGGTTTCAATATTATTTTGGATTATATTGATGAATTTATGGGAAAACTGTTTGTTGAATGTTCATTGCTAACCTTTGGGTACTTTTGTGGAATTTTTTAGATTAATTTTAGTAATTTTTTTATTATCCTTTTTGAGGATTATGTGATCATGAACTATCAAGTTTGGGTTTGTATAATGTATACTTATAGTGAAAATATATAGTTCATATTTTTTGGATTATTTGATTCTCTATATGTTAATTCTATCTCTAAATGTGTGACCAAATATGACTTTTTGTAGAATATTTTTGAAGTATGAAACTATACATGGAATGAATGTATATTTCTTTATTTTCATAGAAAATATCAGAAAGAAATTCTCCAACATTATTATAGGAAACAATAAAGAATAAAACATTTCAATATACATTTTCTTCTTGGGAATCATAAGACATTTATCCTATCACAATATTGTGGTTTTCTAGTTGTTAACTTTATCATGATCAAGTTTTCTATCACTGCACATCAGAACATGACAGTTACTTTATCGTCCATAAATTTTTTTCCTATATGGAATCATGGTATAGATTATCTTAGGTGAACTTTGTATTTATATTTCTTTCTATTAATGTGAAATTTTTATTGACTCTTTTTACCGATGTGGGACTTTTAATGATGCTTTTGAGCCCAATTTTGAAATTTCGAGGAAAAAATTTCCAAAAGGGGTGTAGGATGTAACATCCTTGTTAAATAAAGATTATTAAAAAAATAATATTTTATAATTTTATGTTTAAATATTAATTTTAATTTCAAGGTAATGATATGTTTGATAGTGTACAAAACACACAATAATGATTCTCACTGAAATCTTTCATTTGCACACAACTTTGAGTTATACCGAAAAATAATATTATAATATTTTTTTATTAAATGCTAGTTAACGTGTATCCATTCAAATAGAATTAATGAATAGAATCAACTAAATTTTAAAATATATTTTAAAAATGAATAAAAAATGATTCATTTATTACCAAATTAATTAGATATGGAAATAAAAACCAATTAAATATATTGGATGTGTTATTATGAAAACCTATTAAAATGTAAATTATTGTGTTTTCATATAAGTCATTATTAATTATTATTTAAATATGAAATATATTTCCAATTAAAACTTTTAAATTCATTATATATGTTTTTTAGATATGATATATGAATAAATTTATTTTTATCGTATAACATATGTTGTTTTCCAAAAATGCAGCTTTACCACCTTATGATGGTGAACCATTTTTAAATATAGGTTTTTACACTTTTATATCTTCCACATGGAATAATAATCTTCTTATTTAGAATCAGGACATCAAAATTTACATTGTGTAAAATTTTGGTATTTTTAGGAAAATGTTCATTTTTAATGAATAGTGAAGAATACTGCATTTTATATCAATACTGTCTTTTAATCTCATTTATTTATTGAGTTTTGTTGTTATTTTTATTGTTTTTAAATTTTAAATGGATTGTATTTTTACCATTTATTCCAATTTTGATCATTGTAAGTAATTTTACTTTGAAATAAGAAATAAATAATTGTGAATCATTTCATAGTTATTATTTCTTAAAAACTCATTTTTTTCTTATTGACAATGAGAATTAATGTTCATTTATTTTCATGAACATCTATAATTTTCATTTAAAAAATGGATTCCATATTTTGAATCATGAGTTTATAATTTTTTAAATAGGCAAATTTTATTTTTTGGAAATTTAATAATAACATCAATAAAAAATTTATTTATCATTATTAAAAATTATATTAGTTAAATAAGGGTAAAAAATAATATTATAATAATATTATATTACCCTAACACGTGTGCTAATTATATTAGATGATATATGTCCGACATTGGTCTTCCTTGGGTAAATTTTGGGACCCCACGGAGCCACATGTAAGTAAAAATGACATTTTAATAAATTTAATTTAATGTTAATGAAAATGTTATATAAACAAATTTCATTCAGTAAAAAAAAATTTATAAGAGGTTAAAGAAGCTATGTTTTCAACTATAATAAATAATTAAAAATATAAAAATATTTGGCACAACATGATATTTTATTTATAATTGTTAAATATCAAATAAATAAATTTAATTATGATACAATGTTGATGTAATTATTACCTCATTAATAAATTTTTTAAATAAATGAGATTATATATATAAAAATAAATTTATCTTGAAAATATTTACGGAATAAAATAATTTTATTGATGATTAAGAGTTGTTATATTTTAAATAATGAAGTTATTTCAAATTGATAAAGTTGTTATGGATTTTAAAATAAGTCTTGATATGAATAATATAGCATTTAAAATAATTGAGTTTTTAAATAAACTAATATTTTATTAAATGTTAAAATAGTTTTAAAAATATATTATTCAAAAAAATGACATATATGATAATTAAAAATTCATTACTGATCCAATTTGGTTCACTAGACATTTTATTGTAAATATATTAACCATGTAGTATGAATATAAATGAAGACATGGTAAAGGTTAAAACAATTTACAAAGGGTTAAATAAAAAATATAAGAATTTAAAATATCCAAAACCTTTCCAATTAATATTGGATGATTTTATGTAGACTTATATTTTAATTATTCTTATATTTAATGAGTTGTGACATTTTGAAACCGAAATAAATTTATAATAAAATAATACACTCAAACATTCTTAAAGAGCCCCTCCTCCATCTAATAAAAGCACACCACCTATAACCAATTACTAACACCTCTAAAGCCTCTTGAATCATCCAAAACCTAGTCCAATAAGCCCTTAACATCTACATATTCCTGCTAAAATCCTTACTTTGAGAAGAAGTCAATCTAATAAATCCTTTTGGATCAAACAAAAGAAGTTACCCAATTTAATGTTCACAACTTCTCTCAAGTTATTTTCTATTATTTTCTTTCTCCAACACCCTAAAATCGCTTTATTCCATTATTTAATAAAAAATAGTATCTTAAATATACTAGGTGGTTTTTATGATTATTATTTAAACTACACTTCGCACACCTCCATCTAATAGATATGAGGAAACTGTTTATGTGGATGATGAACTACTCCCTCATGAAACGATGATTTTTCAATTATCACCTACCGCCTCCCATGTTATTCATTATGATTGAACTGTATTTATATGTGATATATATTGAATTTATATTTTCTCGATTGTTCTTTATTTTTCATTTATACCGTACCTTTATGGTTTTCATAATGGTTAAATATGATAATTTCATTTGAAGAAGTGTAGACTACCGCCCCCTCAATGTGACATGACTCGATCATGCCACATGAGGATTGTATAAAGGATGGAGTTAATGAAATTATATATGATATTATATTTTAATTATAATATAACTATGTATCATTATGTTAATAATCCATTAAATACAAAATTAAAATTAATGTACTATTCATGCGTACGTACGACTTACTGTCTCCATGAACTGTGCATTTCATTTCTTATATCAAAATGTTATATACTATTATTAATACATATATATATATATATACTAGATATATATGATATATATTATATATAAATAATGAATATTATTCTAGTGAGAATGGACTTTCGACCACATTGATGACTTGTAATTATAACTAGTTCATTTCTGACTCAAGTACCAAATAAAAAATGACCATTATTAACATAAATGATTATGTAATGTTTATAATGTATTAATAAGTGATATAAAATAAATAATAAATTTGAAAAATGATCTTAAGAAAGAATAAATTATCATAATAGTATTATTCATGAAGAATAAGGAACATACAAGACAAGTCAAATCTTAGGTAAGGGAACTTCTTAACCCAATTTCCATTCATTGGGTTGATCTTCTTCTTATTGGCATGATATTATTACATGAGAAATTAAATTTTTTATATTATTTTTTATTTATACTTGATTTATGTGTACTTATAGTAAATATATAATAGATCTATTCTATTTACAAAATCATCCTTTAAGTGAACCTTTCACGGTACTCTTTTAGTTAAAAGACTTAATTTATGTCATGTCTTTTAATTTCAATTAACTTATATTAAGATATGTTCATATATATCCTTTTAATATAAATTTCATATCTATGTGAAGAGATACCCTATTATCTCCCATAAAATTCATTTGTGAAATTTAAAGAGACTCCGTTATTGTCCCATATTTTCGTAGGGGATGCCATCTCAATATCCTTTCATTGAGGCATATCTTGATATTGTGCTCTATTATTATTATATGAGGTATATATCCTACCATTTGACATATTATATCATTAAAAGTTATATTATAATGATATTATATGTCTCTTTAAATGATATTATTTAATTATTTTTATTCACGTATTTTCTTAAGTGGTAAGGAAATAATTAACTACAACATTTTTTTAAATGATTTAATTATATAATATTTTAAATATTTATCATTAATTTCTATATATTAAAAAAAATAATAATTTATTTATATGTATATTAATTCATTAAATTTATAATTCCTCTAATGTATTTAATGTTGTATGTGACACAATAATTTACAAATAAGAATATTTAATTTTTTAAAATGGTTTTGGAAATTGGTTGACTATTTCAGCATCTTAAATTGTTATATTGTGATATGGAATAAGGAAAAATTATCTTTAATTTATGTTTATTTTTATATATTATTAATATGTTATGGTTCTTGGTAACTCTTTACATATACTGGTGATTTTGTGATATTCATAGGGTGGGTGATCTTGAGATAGCTCTCCAAACTATTGGGTAACACGACAGATGTAAAAGTTAATGTTTCTCCTATGATATTTAGGGAAGATATTGTGATGTGTATTCTAATGTAAATCCTTATTTATTTTCTAAATCTATAATTTAATTATGATATGGATGTTACATGTTACCTTTATGGTATATGATTTATATGTCTTATTCATAAATCTTATTATTTTATGAGGTATGCTAAAGAGATTATGTTTTGTATGTATTTATGGACTAATGATTAATTTATTTTATAACCCTCACTGAGATTGTCATGCTCATCCAATGTTTTTGATTTATTTTTGAGGATGTATAATTAATTGTAAGATAAAAGAAGAATTCAATAATATTTTTATCAATAAAAGATTCCTTATTATAATTTAAGATTTTTTTGTTTTTTTTTTGAAAAATATGGATTCTGATTAGAAGTGTATAATTTTTAATATTTGAGATATAATAAAATATTAATGGCCTAATTCTCTATGAATCTAGTCTTAAAAATATTATCAATATGATTTCATTACATAATTTAAGATTATGTAATGTTTTATGGCTGGGTCCTGACAATATCCTTTTATATCATTCTCAAAAAACATCAATGTATCATTCAGAAAATAAAACATTAGAGATGTTCTAGATTAGATTATATTAATGTGTATGTGTTAGTATATCCTAAAAATGAATAATGAACAATCAATATTCCAATTTATATTACTAAAACACATTCCATTCAATCAATTCAAATATAATATTATGGAATGTATAAATTATGATCAGATAATTACATATACATAGTCACAATATATTGAAAATTAATAACGTATATTCTTCCTAATTGACAAATAAAAGGGAATATTTATAACAAAATTAAAAATGATGGATGGAATAATGACAAATGAATAAAAAATTATGTTAATTCCTTATTATAATACAGGAAAATAAATGGATAATGCCTCACCAAAAACCAAATCATGTTTGTCTTTTGAGACATTCAACTGCATCAAGGGGCTATATATAACTATGAACTACCCATAAAATACTATGTTAACTAAATTATTAACTAAAATTTGGTGAAACACAATCTAAATAAATAATCTTATTACAATTTTAAAAAATAAAATATTATAACATAACCCACTCAAATAAACAAATTCATAAACATTCGAAAATAATATGTTAAAGGGTAATAAAATTTTAAATCATATATAGAACTGATGAAAACCATTTTAAGAAATTATAATATAGATTTCAATATGACATATCCCTAAAAGTTAAAATCTATATTAAATGGTTTTTTTCATTGATCCATTGAAATTCAATATAAATGTTCGTAAAATAAATTTTAAGGAAAATAAAATTTTCATTTCAAACATTTTTTAAAAAAATATTATCAAACAATTTACCAAAAATTTCATTAAAATTAAAATTTTGAAACATTTAAATTATTCATTAAATAATTTATTTTTTATTCTTGTGAAATATTCTGTTCATATCATAGATGTCCAAAAATAATCTTTTTAAAATTCTATAAGAGCCAACGGGAGCTCATTTTGAATAAAACATGAAGATTCATTTCAATTTTCATGGTAAAAAGAATAAATGGTTAAAATTTTAATTAATAAATATTTTAATAATATTTTTTAAAAATTGATATCATTTTTGTAATACATAGACATAAATGAAAATGTTTCTTGAATGTTGAATGAAATAATTTCCAATTTGATAATAAAATTTTCAATAATAATTTAATATTAACAAAATTGGAAAAAATTTACAAATAAATGAAAAATTAATGAATAAACATATCAGATACAAATATAATTATATATATACATGAATTTTATGTGATTATTCTATGAGATACAAAAAAAAATTCTTTAATAATGATGATATTTTGAAATAAACCCTTAACACATTGGTAACAACAGAATATTAAGACCCAAAAAGGAAATAATAATCATATGAAACAATATATATCATAAATGCAAACTGATTAATTATATAACATATTAAAATATATATCATATACACCTCACAAAATAATTAATGTTTAATATGAAATATGTCTCACATTTGTAAAAGTAAGTTATGAAACCCTTCTCTCAAGTTCAAATTTGGTAATATGTCTCTAATCCTCTTATTTAATAAAAATATTTTTATTAAAAACAAATTAAAGAACTATAATCATATATTTTATACCATAAAGGATTACTTATATAATTTTATCAATATTTTATTTTCAATTCATCGATAACGTCATTATTGTCATAATTATGTTTATTTAATGTATGTACTGGTTGGGTCATATTTATCATTTGTAATCATGGATACATAATATTGAAATTTTTAATGATTATATAAAAATATTATATATTATTTTTATATTTATTTATATTATTCCATAAAATTTGGGTATCGATAATAGATTACACCATTTATACGAATGAATAGCGGTACACACACATGAACGCTTATTCAATTCATCACGAATGATGGTAGAAAAGAAAATAAATATTAATTGAAAAATTAATACATATTTATTATGTAGTATAAATAATTTTTACTAATACGACCCATTATCTTTATCAAAAATATTAAAATAAAAAGAAAACATATCGCATCGTAACATGGACATCGTATCCGACATATATGAATGAGTGATGTTTTAGTTTTTTAAAGGATTGGAAGGAAAAGAAGATATATGTAATAAAATATTTAAAAATATATATTTAGGTCATTAATATGACATACACATGTTAAATCAATTATTATATAATTCTATGATAAGTTGTGGTGGAAAATGAACTACATCAATTCTGGAGAGTGATGTCTATCATATACATGATCAATGATATTCATAGAATTTTATAGAGGAGGAGGTGGATAAATAAAATTCAATATACATAATAAAATCTTGTAATATTATATAAATTTTTGTAAATATATTTGAATTTTTAAAAGTAAATTAAAGGTAAAAAATTAAAATGAAAATTAATTTTCATTGTAAATAAAATTATCATCTCTAAGAGAATCCGCAATTTGATATCATTTTAAGGAACTGATATTTGGTATTTTGGGAGGTCCATAATTTAGATAATATGTATAACTTTTTTGGGATGGAATTGTGAATGGTTTTGTAAATCCATATGCTTCAATAGGTGTGAATATTTTAGTGGAGTGAGTTACCTATAATAAGTGGGTATATGATACCTTCGTGGAATTAAATTATATATATCTCAATCAAATCCAAATTGATAATTTTATTCACATGAAAAACATCCAAACAAACATATAATATAAATTATGATATTATGAGGTTGATATAGGGCTCTAAAATAGTAATTTGATAGTTTTTTAAGTCATTATAACCCTTGTTATTCTAATTTAACACTCGGTAAAATCAATTTAACCTTATCCATAATAATTAATATTCCATTTCTTTTGTATTTTCAATTTGAATGAAAAATTAGTTGAATATATTAGAAAATATATTATATTTTATTTATTAATATGGAATCGTGTAAAAAATCTATTTAATGTAGTGTTCCAATTAAATTTAAAATTTTAACTACATAATTGATGAAATAATATAATTCCAAACATAAAAATCACATAAATAATAAAGGATTTAATAAAAAATTCAAAATGGTATTGGTTAGAGGAACCTAATATGTATCTATTAAAATATAAATGAAATAATTTTAATATGGAACAAAATTATAAAATACGTAAGAAAATTAAATAATTTCAAACATAATGTAGTCTTTCTTAAAAATTATTATCTTTCTATATAAATTGAAAATTGATTCATCATAGAGTAATATGTAAATATCACCCAAATAAATTTTTCATAAAATGAAATAAAAATAATTTATTTATATGAAATAATATTTCTATGAGTATAAAAAAATAACTGTTATACAATTTTGCGTGTTGAAAAAAACCACAATATTCAAAAAGTATAGTTTTTATAACAAGATTTTTTAAAAATACAATGATTCTTATATTACTTCTAAAAAATTTATATTAATTTAATTAACATTATACAAATGTAAACCATATAATTTTTATAATTTAGTTACTATTATTCAAATCCACTAATAACATAAGCTCTATGTCATATGGTAAGGTTTATTAAATAATATTTTAATACAGTCATTTAAAATGTGTGTTAAATATTTTTAAATATATTAACTTGACTTTATTTATTTATAAATAAATACATATTAATGTGTTTTGATGATATATTTTCATCTATGACTGTCATTTTTTTCATTGCATGTTATCAAATATTTTTTCTTTTTTAAAAATCTATGGGTTTTAAATATATTAAATTAAATTAAAATATAGAAGAAAATTTATTTAATTATTTATTTAAAGATATATAATAATAATAATAAAGAAATTTCTTGAATATATAAATAGTGGGAAAGTCCTATTTTAAAATTAATCATAACCATTAATGCTACATTTTTAATGAAAACCCTTTTGAACACAATAAATTAAAATTCCCATGGAATGAATGAACATCATAAGGATCAACTAATGAAAATTTTATAAAAAATCAAGATATTCTATTTCAAATGGATTTATATGAACCATTTAGATAAATATATGAGAATGAATCCAAACATGTATCAAAGAAGAATATTTTAGATGAAATCCCTATTCAAATTTGTAATTGTGACTTTCAAAAAAAGAGAATAATGATTACATATAATACTAAATACAATGGTATCCATTAATAATTATGTAAATAAGATTCATCGGGATTTAAATAGATTGTGTATAATAATTTTGGGTGTACAATAAGAAACATTATTAAAGATATTATATAGTACGACAAAGAACCCTGTCAATATTCCTATCATTTGAATGTGATATTTTTAATGAATATATAATGTTATAAAATAATGATTCGACATAAAACTATTAGAAATAAAATAAAATATGTCATTGCTCATAAACCATATTTTCAAAGAAAAACATAGTACATGATTATGTTATATTTCCAATATAAAGATGAAATTTATTAACAAATCCCCTTTCCTATGGCATCATTATAGATATTCATGACCCTTATATCCATGTATAATACATTTTAAACTTACTATATATCCATTAGTGGAAATATGAATATATAACATACTATATATCATTCCCTAAAATCATTATATAAAAATATATATGTAATACTTTTTTAAAATCAATATTTTCATGTTAACTGTCACATTTTCCTTAGTAGTATTGATTTAGTGATTTTCCTCACATTTTGGTGACACTTTCATATAATTAAAATTTTAAAAATATAATAATAATATTCTTTTAGAAATTCAATATTCTTTTACCACTATCCATGTGAAGAGCTCTTGAATTTTTTTTAATATTGCTCCATTTATACTATTGTCCATAGATATGTATAATCATTGTTTTCATTGTTATACATGGTGTAAAATAATAAATATTTATTATATTTAACTCTTATAAATAAATAAATATGTTATAGATGACTTATTTATTCATTACTTTAATCCTTTTATCGAATTTAGAGCTATTGTACAGAAGAACAAATGTCATTGGTTCATAGATTTGGCTATCAAAATATACTCACGATTGAAGTTTGTAGTGGATAATGTTTATAATAAATTATTCTGTTATATTTATAAATATTTCATAAAAATATTTTATAAATTTTGAAATAATCATAATAAGAATCCATAAAAATCAATGAGGAAATATGAAATGCACCACATTTTGGAGATTGTAATGTGTATATACAAATGAGATATTCATTTATATACCATTTGACATTATTGGTAACATAAACTAGTTTAAAAATTATAATTTTATGATTTTACTGTGATGGGAATATTAATTATATCATTTAATATTATTTATTATATATTTTAGGGATGTTTAAGTAGATGTGACCTTATATGATATCACTCGAGAAATATTCAACATTATTTTATAACATTCTATCAATTGATCTTGATGCCTTTTGGATGGTCTTTGTGGTCACAAAATTGTCTTGGGGATGTGATAATTTAATTTCATTATGCTATTTTGGTATAATTTTTCGGGAAAAATTAAATCATATATCACTATTGAAATCATGTATTAGGTTTCATTTTATCAAAAAAAAGTAATGGAATTTTCATAATTTTTTAATATTTAATAATCATCATTATAATTTGAATATTTAGAAGTGAAAATAATAAAATATTCTATATTGGATAAAAAATAATAATAAATTTGAGTTAATAAACTATTTTATTAATTTTTAGGTATTTAAAAATATTTTTTAATAATAATTATTAATTAAGGGAACTTTTCAAAAATATTTAAAAAATTGACAATAACCATATTATGATAAAAATTTATTCATAATTAATAAACAAAAATATTTAATGTATACATTTCAGTTAACTATACAATTAATTTAAAACATTATTTATTCCAAAAAAAATTAATTTTAATTTTTTTTAAATCATTTAGATGGTTTTCCCTTTTTTATAAACGTTATTTTATGATGAAGTTAGTGTTTTAAATGATTAATTAATTTTTATGAATTTAAAATATATTTAAAAAATATTAAATATGTATTTTACAATATAGTAGTCATATTGTTTTTAATAATGTGTAGATGGTCGTATCAATACCATGAAAACATATTTATCACTTGATTCAATTAAGGGGGCTTTGCCCTCAAATTATCTGTAAAAAAAATTCATAATCATGTCAATTGAAACCAACGTGGATAAAAATATACTATTGATAAGGTACCGGGAAATCAAGACACATACATCCATTTTGAAAATCAATTTTTCATAATACATTCATATAATGGTAATCATAGTTATCTTTTTTGAATCATTACAAAGGGGACTAAATTTTACTATATATATTATTAAATATAACTAATAGTGAAATCGAACTATTAAAATTATTTGATTCAAATTATTCATAATATTATACTAATTAATCCATATTAAATTTATTCAATTGGATGAAATTATATTAATTTTTAGTTAAATGAATGTAATGAAAACAAGTTTTTAGAAGCATACATGTTATATGGGTACAAATAATTTTATAACATAACCAATTATAATTTTGTTTAAAATTAAATTATTTATTTTATTTTTAATTCAATTAGAAATATATTCCATTTTCATACATTATAAAAATGAATAGTACATTGTGACAAAATGAATAAATAAATTGTACTGAAAATACTTTTTATTTCAATAAATGTATTGCGTACCTTTAAAAAATATGAACATTGATTTAAAAATTAAATAATATTTTTTTGAATACATTATATTAATTCATAATTACATACTTTTTTTATAAATACTGATTTTTACAAGTAGATGTCATTCTTGTTTCATGATAACACAATAAAATAATGAGTATTTGTACAATAAGTATTTTTTACTATTTACCCAAAAATAAAACATCTATTAAAGATAAAAATATATTAATGATATTTTAAATTGAATATTAACTAATTTATGAATATTTTATAAAATTTAAATTGTAATAATTTTTATAAATAACTTATAATTTCCACACAAAATTGTGATAAACCCCATTTTAATAATTTTATAATTAATTTATAAAATGAATTTATATTGAATCCATATCATGAGAGAACAATTAGATGAATGATATATAATTTCCTTAAATAATCATATATTAATTTAAAAAAATTAATTTATCACTATTTAATAACCTGATTTACATTGATAATAAATAATTTGTGCATGGAACACAATTTTAAGAACCATAAATCTTCTAAACATATTTTATTTTATTTAAATATGATTTCATATATCGTCATTATTTAATACAAAAATTTTAAAAAGGAATTTTGTATCATATATTTTATAATGATGTCATTCTTATTCATACATACAAAAAACTTTACAAGGTCCTAATGTAATATTTAAATAATAATATTATAATAGTATATCCATGTTCATTTTTAGCTTATAATTGAGTGTGTTCAATGGAAAAAAAGATAATAAAGTGTTAAATATAATAATAACTAATATATGTGGGTGAATATTTATATACCAATTAAAAATAGTACATTAATTAAATATATTATTTCATCTTTCATAAATAAGATTCAAATCATTCTAAAAATCATTTTCAGGGTGTTGATAATAAATTAATATATGTGAAAAAATAATAATTTTAAATCCATAATGATAAAATTTCAATTTTAAATGAACATTAATATCTCATTTTATTCTAGTAAACTAATAATTTTCTAATTTATTACATAATCCATGATTTATTTTATTATGATATTCTTTACATTAAAAAAGTTTCATGAAAAATATATTTTTTTAGAAATATTTTTCAAATAATAGTCAATTTAATTTTCCTCCTATTTCTTGACATGGTAAATTTTATTACATTCATGATGTTGAATAAGTTAAAATATTCTTATTTTAATTCATTCTATATCATAACTGTAACATCATCCATTTGATGTATTTTTATTTGTTGTTCAAATCTAATACATTGGATATTCTAAATATAAAATGAATAATTCACCACTATGAAATTTATATATAGCCATGGTTCTATATTGATGTTTTAATAATTCCATTATTAAAGCAAGATTTAAATCCATGAAATATTAAAAAAAAGTGGCTATAGAAATTTTAATTAAATGGGACTCTCTTTCCCTTGATAATGGGGACATTATTTAACCATCACAAGGAACAATTATATTACATGATACACTCTTCTACACCATCTCATACCAAATCCCTCTTGAACATGATCTTGGTCGAGCTCTTGAACCCAATAATGAATATAATAGTGATCCTTATCAAAATCTAGATCATGATCCCAATCCCTAGTGACTTATCTCGGTGGTTAATCATTCCCTTGTGATATTTTCCATAGTTTCAAGGGTCCCACACTTTATAATATTCTATGTATTGTATCCCCAAGATACCTTTTTTCTATATTTCATTGTATGTTTTTAAAAAAACTACCAATAATTAATGAACAATAAATATTTAAATAGAAAATTTTTAAATTAATTAATTTATCTAAAAAAGATTTAATATAACAATATATTATATATTTGGGGGGTGTGTGAATTTATAGGTTTCAGTATAATATCCAAGTTAGATATTCATGAAATATGTGTTTATAAGGAATATACAAACACTATAACTTGTATTTGTAAAATATATCAAAAAAATTATATTTATGTGGCTATATTATGACTTATTTGACCACAATAAATAAGAAAATAAATTTTATTATTAAAAGAGAAATGAATGTAAATTAACATTTAACAAAATATAATATAATATTTTTCAATCCTTTTAATAAATATTTAATGAATATTTATAAAATGTTCATTTTTAGTTTTTAACATATGAAATAAACCATCTTACATTAATTAATATTATATAATATTTTTTAATGTATATTTATTTTCCTCATAGTGTATAGAAGATGTATTAACAATGATGAATAGATTAGTGATGAAATTTAGATGAATATTTAATATATTGTAGAATTAGTATTTCATAAAAATGTTAATTGAAGAATTATAAAATGCACTTGTTTTGATAAATCATGATGAAGATAGTTAATTCAAGTGTAACTGAGTTACAATATCAATAAACACAGTATCTAGAAAACAAATATATGTGTTGTGTCACAATGAAAAAATTCTTCAACTGAATAATGATATTTATTTAGATAAAAGAATTGGTATGATTTTTTTAATTTTAGATCAGTTACAGATTTTTTATAAATTAATATCTTCATGTAGACTAGTGTAAGATGAAATTCATATCAAGAAATATTTTTTAATATTAGAATGATAATTCTGAGAGTAATATAAATATAATGGAATATTCTAATATCCCAGTAAATTAGACATGTATAAATGGGAGTACACATGGGTTTTTAATGTGACTATTTCATCATAAATAAATTTACACATTTATCATTTGTATGGGTGAATATATCAAAACATATATTGTGTTTTTAATATCATATGATGAAGGTATTCATGAAAATTATTATAAGGAATCAATGTTAGTTGAAAAATTTGGCATTACATTTACTAATATCCATTCATTCCTTAATTTTTTTTTCCAATTATGGAAGAAAAATATAGATTTGAGAATGTGGAAACGGTGTGGTAAATTATAGTAAACATGCATCTTATCCAACATACATGATAATGTGATGTTGAGTTTACATATATTTCACTTTCATAAAAAAATATTTATAAGAACCAATATAAATTAATATATCATGGAATGATAAAGAATAAATATAGATAATAATGAAATAGTCAATCATTCAAATATTTTATCCTTAGTTAAAATTGATTGCCTAGATCCTAATTGTCCTACTAACCCATGATATTTTTCCATGGGATTATCCTATGGTGGTTTTAACCCATTTTTATCAATTAATACTCCACATAGTACAAAGATTTTTTTAATATTATTTAAAAATTTCTATCCTGGGTATTTATTAATAATATGTTTACTATCATGGGTATATTGATATATATACCTAGTTATCATGTAATGTATTTTGAAATATACTTTTATCCATCAATTTATGTGTTAATGTGGCTTTTTATTTTTGGTTTGTAATAATATGATGCATTAAAGAAGGAAGACATTATGATTCTTACTGATTTATTATGGATGATAAATTATTTCCATTCCAACATAATTATACCTTATTAGAGAACAAAATGAAATAAATTTTTCCATATTTTAATCAAAATTAATTATTTTTATATATTAATGTTTTAATGAACATTCATCTTCATGTCAAATCAATGATTTCCACTAATGGATCACCCGTACAATAATGATATGAGATAGTGTGATAATACCTTTGAGGAAAATGAATATCCTCAACAAATAATGCATAATGATATTGTTAGAATCCATGATGGTTTGAAATATATATTTGAAATAAATAAATAAATCATCATAATTGGAATTCAGGTTAATTCAAATTCCAATAGTAATTGAAGGATAAAATGTATGTTTTTTTATATATTATAAATTGAGATTATTTTATAATTTTTAGATATTAAAAAATCGAAAAAAATTGATGTTATATTTTGCTTTCTAATCATTATATTTTATAGGAACACCAATAGACAAATTTTGGTCTCATCAATATTTTAATTATTGTAGTATAAGTTAAAGATATCAACATTACGTAATTATTAAAAATAAATCAAAATACTATTTTCCCTATCATTCATTAATAAATGTGAAAAAAATATTCTTCATGTCTTTGAAAACATTGATGTTCAATATGGTTAAACAATAACATTTCAAAATGTGTTAATTCAAAATACATGAAACTGAATTATCTTATGATACATGATTATCATTACTTATTACATGAATTGATTACCATATATATATTTTGAAATAAAATTCAGATAATCTAAATTTTCTCTATTATTATTTTTTATTTTAATCATGGATTTTGATCCAAAATACCGAGAAAATGTTTTTATCATAAATTGAAGAGAGATACATATATTATTCATGAATACCAATTTAAATGTTTCATACAATCATATATCATATGAATGTGACATATAATTATACATATTCCCACATAATTTTTTTGGTGGTCCTGTATAATGTTGTTAACGAATTCCAACAGAAAATATGATTTTTACACAGTATTGTTTTGTAATAAATAAATATCACATTGAAGGCGCAATTGTGAAAGGATATTTAGGATAACGAGTCTAGGATTTCTATTCATCATAAACTGATAAGGATATTTTTTGGCATATCTTACTAGTGGGAATTGAAGATGAGCAATATGATATGATTCTAATTTTATTCACGTCAATAACCTAAATAGGAGGATATTTTGATTGTACACATTATTTACATTATACTGGGAGGATTGGTATTTCAATCACTATAAAACATTAGTAAATAGTAGTGTGCATGATTATTACATCATGTAAACCAATTAATAAATATTAAATTTCTTAATTTTATTCATTCATTATTTTTTTGTACAATTAAATCGCATATATATTTAAATATCATTTATAAATTATAATAAGGCTTTATTATTTAAAATTTATTAATAAGAAGAAACAATTTCCAAGAATATAATTTAAAGCTTTATTAATGTCAATGTTAATAGATTTACTTTTTTTATAATAACACAATCAAAGGTATATATTTTATAACTGATTCTATACAATTCAGGTTCTAAATTTACCAATGAATTATGTATTAGATGATATAATGGAATTTTTCATTGGTCTAGAAAAAGTTGTATGTGATTGTATAGAAATGGTTGTTAATATATTTAACTTTGTTATGCATTGTTGTAGAACATAAATGGAAAAAAATCATGTTTTTGTGATAATTGTAACCATAATATATTATTATACATGTGTATCAAAAAATAAGTCTAGATAAAAATATATATAATAACATGGGTTTTTTTGTAGGAATAAATTTATCAGATTAATATGTATATAGTGATGTGAAAATGATGAAATTAAAGTGGTTTGATTCTGTGAAACATAATTTGAAGAATATAGATAACTATGAATTTATAGAGAATGATATTAAATTTTATATTCATATCGATGAAAACTACATTCTTTCATCACACGATAATAAACTATTTTATGTTACTAAACTGTTAAAATCAAATTTTTCATTTTTTATAATCTCATTTGAAGACATATATTTGATGAAGTAATTGTTGATAATTATGTTATAGATGAAATTTTATTTATTTCAATATTTGATCATTTGATAAACCATATTAATCAATTGTTAATTAACAATATGATCTATTAATAACCACAAATAACACATATATTTGACACATTTATATATATTAACCATACATTATTGGAAAATTTTATGTTTTTTATTCACTCATTTATGATATCAAATTAAATAATATCCACCCCATATAATTATATGACTTTTGATTTGTTTCTTTAAATATAATTTTTATTATGAATTAATAATATCAAAAATTACTATAATCAATGCATTTTAAATGAAATTATGAATTTTTTATGTTCACAAAATATTATTTTTTATGACATGTAGTGTCGAGATATCATATTAAAAATGTACAGATCAAGTGTAGATTATATAATATGATTGGTTTATATTTTGTTTGTTATAGAAGTCTATAGACCAATGAATTTAGTGATTGTTTTTAATTAATAGATCATTATTTATATATTTCCCAATCAGGTTTGAAATGATTATACTCATGATAGAGATAAAACATAAAATAATGATACATAACTAATTCTATTAAATATCTTATTATGACTATGTTAATGATACAATATGTTCAGATGATATCAAAAACCTATGCATATAAAGTTGTTTGATAACAAAACCCATTTCCCTGGAGGAATGTATGTCAGTTATATAATGATACCATTTATATCATTAACTATAGAATATGAATCAATGTTTTTCTCCCTTATTTTATAAAATTCATCTAATTCCTTGAAAAATTAATATATTATATAATTATCGTAACAAAATTCAGAAATTATCTAAAATTATATGATAATTCGATAATAAATTATGATTTAAATGTTTTAAAATTTCTCATAGACTAAAAATTATAAAACAAAAAATTAGTATAAAAACAATTAAATCATTAACCAAATTTTGTAGAAAAAAATGTTTTTTTTATAAAATATGTAATCCATGGATTAACTATTGTTATACATTATCATATTAATTAATTAATATATATTACTAAATAATTATTTTCTAGTCAACATGAGGACATACAAATCCCCCACATTTGACAATTCAATACTTTAGTAATTTTATATGAGTGAGTTTTTTTGAAATTTTTTTATTAATGGTCATAGTATAGATTAGACAAAATTTTGAAATAATGACCACTTCCTGAAGGGACCTATAATAATAATTGTTGATGTTATGATAATAAGGTATCTTAAGTGTTTGATAATTTTAGTTATATTTTCACGATTCTATATCAACCATTATAATTCTTTGTTACCTTAATTCTGAAGGGGGATTCTAATTTCGAAGCACTATAACAAGGACTCCAATATGATCTATGTTTTGAGGAACATGATTATTTATTATTTAAATAGGTAAGACAGTTAACCCCTAAAATAATAATACACAATTATTTTTAATCACTGGAAAATACTCCCCCATAATATTTTGGGACATTTTGAGGAAATTACTCAAAAAAATTAAGCGACATGAATGAAATTTAATACAATTTTCCAGGTTATGAAAAAATATATTATAATCTATATCAATGTGATAAATTACAAAAATATCAATAAACCAATATGAATACTATAGTAATAAAATTCATTGTATTATAAATAACTTGAGTAAATTATAAACCCAAATTAAATACAAATATCTAATATATGATAATTTTATTTTTCATGGGAATCATTTTTATTTATAAAATCATGAAATTATTTTTGTTACATAATCTAATCTATATTAAAAAAATTATATCTTATTTGATGGTGAAATTTTATATAAGGAGATTATTCCAAAATAGTTATATAGTCTATTATATTTTTAATGATTGGTATTGTCAATATATAATTATTTGTTATTATTTATGATATATCTGATACCATATGATGACACTATATGTGATTTTGATACCCAATGCTCCTAGAATTATTTTTTGAAATATATTAAATATATTAAATGTAATGTGCACATATTTTATTTAAAAAGTGGAATAACATATAGATAGTTGCTCGAATAATAATTCTGAGTGTACCATTGAGTTTAGAATGTGGGATTTACCCTTGGGGTGAAATATCCTTGGTCGCTATGGGATGTTTTTAATAAGGACATCAAGAGTGCATAAATGAATAAAATTATTAAATAAAGTGTTTTTATTATTTTCATTGATTTTGTGATTTGAGAATCATTAAATAGACTATTATGTTGTAATTCTTGGGTTTTTTTGAATAACCAAAGAATCATCAAAGATCCAATTGAGATAAAATTGGTGGATTTCTCAAAGATGCATGAGGACAGTATTGTGGATCGATAATCAACAAACAAAAAATTCAAAAGATCTTGTCAATGACATAAAAAACAACACCATTCTTCATTGGTGATATATATGAATTGATTCAAGGAGGATGGGTTTATTATCATACTTTTCCAATTCATTATTGTTACTATGAGTTCAATTCAATAATCCAATAGATTAATTTTTGGATCATGCATAATTTTAGAGTGGTATAATTTCGTGGATTCTTCATGAGTTAATATTTTTGATTATTTAATACATTTCTTATTATACTAATAAAAATGATCATTATTAACAAAAAAAACCTATCAAGCTATGTTCCTATTGATTTATTCATAGCAATTTATCATCATTCCCTTAATTCAAAGTGGGAATTTGTTCTTTATCTCAAGGATTAACTTATCACTATCAAACAATCATTATGCTCCTATTTCATCCATAAAGATATATAATCATAGATTATGAATAAAAATGAAATGAAAGAGGTTTAAATTGGAAGAGATAGTGAATTAAGAAAATTAGATAATGGATTTTTTGTTTCATAGTGTTTTCTGATGTGAAACAAATATTGAAATGTAGATCTATTTTATGAATGCATTGATATATGGAATGTTTATTTCAATGACAATGATCATTAGAAGATGAGAGATCTTGATTTCCTTGTTAAGAAGTTGTTAGATAGGTGGCTGGAGGAGAGGAAAAATATTCCACTACTCAGGTAGAATTATAATAAATTCTACATCACTTCACATGTAATCCATATCAACATGTCTAGTGGGTTTTACAAAAACTATGGGTTCATGTAGGATATAAGTATCACATGGAGTGTGACACCATCACATGACCTGTTACCTCTCCAAGGTGACTTGGCTTAAGTATCAATGGGTACATGGAAACGTGTTATAGTACAAGGTTCTGATAACACAATGCACTCCCTCAAATGGAAAAGACTAAGGCCATGTTAACAAGATAGTCATTGTATTGGAACTTTTAATGAATACTCAAGATAGTGACACACCATGTACTTCTACATGAACATTGGAATGAGACATGTGACATGTTCATAGGAAACACTCGGGGTCATGGTACATAACATGTGACCTCTATTAAATACCTTGTACACTTTTATATGTGTCTTGGTTCCCATGTGATCTATGTTATGGATATTTTTGTATGGAGTTTCAGTCTTATTATTTTCATCATGTTTAGTACGAAACTTACTACAACTCAGAGGATATAAAACCATCCAGTGTAAATTATTTGATCGAGACATTTTAATCTCTCTATGAGGCCCAAATTGAGATATTTTATCCAAATAAATTCATTATGGAGAGTTCATGGTATCATTGTGACAAACACTACATGGGTTTCAATCCTCCACATAGCAGGTTAATCCAGATTGAGTTAGTGTATTTCCAAACGACCTTGGTTATAATCCCAAAATGTGTATCATGTTATCTTATAACATTAAATTTTTACTTATTATGGAAATAATAGAAGATTGTAACCAATAGGATAGACAACGTTGATGATATAAACATAATATTGTGTTCTCTTGGATGAGTTCGATGTGGAATCATTGAACTAGAATCTATTGATGAAATATTACAGTCATGGTTTTACTTTAAGAATGTATTTATTTCTGGTTTATATATTGATATTCTTATCATATGTAATTCAAGAATATACTTATTTACAGATGACATTTATTTCACTTGTTATATTACTAGTTGTTTCGAGGTGTCCTATTGAGATTTTTTACAGTCACCCAACCAAAATATTTTCCTAAAAGTGTTTCGAGATGTTCCAATGATCGACGTTTTTCCAGAGTAATAGATAGAACCGAACTAGATGGTGCTTAGTAAGACTGTTTACATTGAAGACTATTTCAATAGTATTATCAGAGAAGTTCATATACTTACATTCAGGTTGGGATCGTTTTTAGACTATTTGGTGGAATTGTAATTTTCCAAGACTATATTCCCTTTTATTAGGTCGACCTGTGGTTGTGGGATTTAGAAGTTTGCATTCAAGATTGATAATTTATTTTATCAATTCAGCATTACATGGGCTTGGAGATGTGTCAAAGTGTACATTTATATTGGTTATGGCCTCCCATTTTAGTGATTTCCCTACACGATGCTAATTTTCATCCCCTAGCCTATTGGAGATGGGATTGGGAGCCACAGAATGACCCCCATTAGTATAACATGGGGTAGATTGGAATAAAAAAATTTAGTTCTACCATATGACCATAGTTTTTTGTTTTTAAATTTGAAATAAATGTTATTTGTTTTGAGTTGGTATTTCATTCCAAGGTATACATTGTTGGTGTGGCATCCTACTTATTCATACACAAAGACACTGATATAATACATTTTAGAAAGAATCATGACAATAATAGTTGTTGGGAAAACAATGGTACACACATTATATAAGAAGGGGATGTAGTTTCCATGTCCTTAATTAGTCAAATTTTCACATATACTCATTGATGGTGGTACATCATGTTTTATATGAGGATGCCTTTGCGATTTATGCAAGAATGAATTCAACATATCCATCATAAGGGGGATACCCACATTGGTAAGTAATTGATACCGAGACATATTCAAGAGGTTCAACATCTATGAAGTGAAAAAATTATACCACCACCCATTGAAAAAAATTTGGTTCCCATATTACTAGGGGATGATCTGTCCATGATTAGCAAACATGATGAGTTTCTATGATTGATACCGCTCAAGATCAGACATGAGCATTACCCACAAGTGAATGAGGACTGGAATTACATGGTTACTAGAGTTTTCTATTATTTAAGAACATCAATAGATCATGTTACGGACCTAGAGGATAACACTATACATGTATCTGTTGGGAGATGGTAGTGTTTGGTGAACCGTTATTAAGATGATGTGACTTTCGAATTTTCAATGTTTTAGATTCTCTTTAGATATGACCTATATCTAAAAATGTTGGGAGTTTTATGTATCCTAGATCATATAACGATCCAAATGGAAATCAATACATTAGTTGATTATTCATCAAGGATTACCGACCACCCAATGTACACGACTGAAATGGTTCACGACCCGTTATTACATGATCAAACATTTGAGAGGTGTGTATATAAGGAAATATAAGCTAGTTATACATATAAAATCATTCCTACTGATACACTAGTGGTAGATCAAGATATGGTGACAGAAAGATTCATGGATGAGATGATACAACCAAGTGTTTTCATTAGTGGGTGAGAATTTGTAGATAAATCATTAGTAGGTAGATGACATCAGTCTTAGGGACCTAGAAAATCAAGATGTTTTAGGAGGAGGTCCCATGAATGAGAGTATGTGGTATAGGGATCACTGGATGGGTCCAGTCATCCTAGTGAGGGGGAATTTATTCATTTGATGGAAATAGACAATTTTATAGTTATTTTATGACCCTCTGTATGCTTATAGAGGGACCTAGGATGTTTCATCAACATAGAGTTAGTTGTATCAGAAGGTATGAATGGAGGAGGAGGTGGAATATGAATTGGTGATAAGAAGGATAAGATAGAAACTTTGACTTGTTAACTGAACCACACCACGTTGGCCAATGACATGGATTGAGAACTTGATGATAGATGCGAGGATAGATGAAGATTGTTGAATCTTAAGACATAGAGAACCTATGAATGATTCATCGTACGTCTGTTTTCATTTATACCATAGTTTCAATTATTATAGATTCAAGTTATACTCTTATATATTTTTTCAGATGTCTTGTACAAGTTATAGAGATTTCAATTGAAACATTCCATCGACCCTTACACATAGAGACTCTTACTGGAGAAGACATAGTGATCACACACGTATTCTGACATTCTGAGATGACTCTTCGATGAGATTTTTTCTGTGAGAATCAATTTTTAGCAGCATCGATGAATCTTAAATTAATTTTTTATAAAAATATTTTATATTTTTATGACTATATTTAATATTTTAGATGAAGGATGGGGTGTTTCTGTAGTTAAAAAACATATTTTTGTATTATCAATTAAAAAGAAACCAATGAAGTGTAGGATGGATTCCTGCATATGTGGGTGTAGTAAATTACATATAATATTCCTAGCCGGACCATTGGTGTTGTGGATGTTAAAAATATCTATATAACATCATTAGTGGTGGAATACATGGACATCTTACCTATAAATGTTTAATGTCCACCTCTAAATGGATAGATAGAATTATGCATTGATTTACACCTTTAGATGATACTAATATATGCTCTAGCATATAAGATACATCCTATAGAGCTTCGTGATTTGAGGGTGTAGTAGGAGGGGTTGTTAAGGAATTAATTTTATTAGAACTAGTGTTTCTCCCTTGGAAGCCCAAAAATTGTTTTCCAAATATAGATAATGGGATATTTTTTTATGCATGACTATTTATGCTTGATAAATGAGATTGTGAAGAAATATTATCCACTATTAAGGATTGATGAACTCTTGGGTATGTTGAGAGGGGTGCAATGGTTCTTGATAGAAGAACAAATTTTAGGATATAACTATTTTTGATTATAGGAAGTGAATATATTGAAGAAGGATTTCAAATATTTATATGGTCACTAAGAGTAGTTAGTAATTCTCTTGGGTTTTATGAACACTCTAGCAGTGTTCATTAGATACAAGAACCCAATCTTTGATCCTTTCTTGCATAGGTTAATGGTAGTATTCATCAACAATGAACTTGTATAATCAGTTCCTTAGGATTATCAAATTAGAAACATTAGTGTGGATATAAAGATACATTTAGAGAACTTAATTCAATATAATCTCTCAAATTTATTGTCTTGCATAAGAGTGGTCCACATTTTAGGAAACATTATATTAGATCATTGAGTGGCCATGCACTGAGCCAATGTTGATGCAATGTCAGGTTCAGATCCACCCAAGAGTGCGATATATGTCCAAGTATTCCTTTTATATAAAGGATATTATTTTATATTCATAAATTATTTATCAAAGATATTATACCCCATGATATATTTGACCTAATAGAATAAGAATTTTGTTCGTGAAGAATGGTTATACATAGAATTTTGGCAGTTGGGGAAATGTTGATGAGTGTTCCCATCTAATGATTGACTTAGGAGGGTGTTAGGTACATAATGTTTTGTGATGAATCGAGAAATAGGCTTGATTGTTTTCTAATGTAGAGGATGGTGGTGAATGTCTATGCATTATTCTAGTTGATACCACATGGTCGTAACTATGTGACACATGATGTTGAGTTAGTAGCTGAAATATTTTGGAATATTTTTTGGTGACACAACCTAATCGATAAGTCACTTATCGTATATTATTATCATATGAGTATCATGTATTTATTATGACAAGTAGATAAAAATTAAGATATAGGTGATTCCTAGAGTTCCACTAGGATTATGAAATTGAGATTTTATATACTCTTGGTAAAGGTAACGTAGTAGCAGATGCTCCCATAAAAAGATCTTTTTCATATTTTTTTAATGTGGTTCCAGAGAAGATGGCCTTGTTTCATTAATCCATTATGGGTGGATATAATTTTTCCTAGATCAAGTAGATATCAATTATCCATTAACATTTTCCAGGATCCAGGGAGGCACTGATTGGGGATATCGACTAAGAGTCCCTATAAATGCAAATATTCATTGTGCATGATTCTAATTGATTTTCAAAAGGTTGGGGGAATTTCATTAATTTCAATAAACACTAAATCGTATTAGGGACTTTGTTGGAGGAGGTTCTAAGATATTTTCATGCGTCTCTTTTGGATTTCCATTCAGGAATTGAAACGCTAGACTAGGACCCCCGAAATCATTTTTTGTTTCCATTGTGGAAGAATGGTGTCAAAAATCATGTCTATCGATTCTTTATAAGTCCAGAAGTGAATGATAAGTACCAAGATCAAACTCAACCAACTGAAGTGCTAGAATGTATTTTGGATGGGATATCCATTGACTTCATGAAAGTATTACCATGTACATCAGAGAGACAAGATACTATATGGGTTATCATAGACCGACTATCCATGTTATCCCACTTTGTAAATATTTGGAGTAGAGTTCAGTAGAGCATGGGACACCACTATGTACATAAGATAGTATGAATCAATAGTTATGTTATGAATATAGTTTCATACTATGATATTCATATAAAATTCTAGTTATGAAATAGATTTTAGTTGTTATTTGGGAATTAGATAGGCCCGAGAACATCATTTCACCCACAAACTGATGGCCAAATGGAATGGACAATCCAAGTCCATGAGGACATGATTTGGGCTTGGATTTTGAATTTCTTCCATAATAGGGATGATCACATACCACTAGAAGATTTTATGTACAACAATACCTACTATTACACCACTTGTATTGCATTATTGTAGGACTCTTTACAAGAATCCCTATAGGTAAAATCTTTTCTGGACTAACCCTGGAGAGTCTGAGATCGTGGGACCAATGATGGTGTGAGAAACTACTAAGTAGAGGACGATCATCTATTATAATATGAGGGATACAAAAGTCAATCATTATAAATACATAGATAGAGACTTAATGTATTTGGATTTTGAATAAGGAGGACATGTTCCCCAATGAGTTTCACATCTATGTGAATTGTGAAGATTCAGTTTGGAAGGAATGTTATCACCATGATCCGTTAGACCTTTACAGATACAATGTACAATAAAAAGGTGACATACCGTTTAGCTCTACCTTTTTTATTTTACTAGGTACATGATGCCTTCATTGTGTCACAATGGAGGAAGTACATTTAGGACCCATTTTACGTTATCGACTATGGTGTGATTGAAATCATGGATGGAGCAACCCTTAATGAGTAACTAGTTGAGATTGAGGATCATAAAAATTGGACATATGTGGATGATAAATTCCATTAATGTCTGCCAGGTTGTAGCACATGAATCACCATGAGATCACATTGGTTCAAGAAGATTATATTCATTCATAGAACCCACATATATTTGTGTATCTATTCGTTTTTGATATTCCGCACATAAATCTCCACATTGGGGAGAATGTAATGACTTGGATTTTTTGTTTATTTTTTTTAAATATGGTATTGATTGTTTTTTGAGTAGATATTGAGATGGCATATGATTCTATGAACTAGTGTTCCCAAAGTAAATTTTTGAAATATATTATATATATTTTATATCATGTGATTGGTGTTTAAAAAAAGGTTAATGGAATCAATAAAAATCATGGATCTAAAATATGATGGCACCATTGAGTTATGAATCAGGGATTTCACCTTATATTGAATAATAATTTTTTAGTGATAGTATTTTATAGAGAATTCATTGTGGGAATATAAATGAATAAAATATTAAAATAATTTTGATTAATTATTTTCTTCGATGATGAAATTGGGGATTCATTAAAAAATATGTGATGATGGAATACCATTACTATCCTCATAATCCTATACTCATTAGAATGTCCATTGAGATAATGTTGGAATATTTTCTTAAATGGAACAATGACCAGATAATTGATTAATGATCGATAAAAAATAGATTCAATGGTTGTTCCCAATGATTATGGTGAAACACCATTATTCATAAACAATTTATCTAGATCGTGGAAGTTTGGTAGTTTATATTTGTATATTTCCATATTATTGATTCTTATTATGAACAAAAGTAAATCAATGAATTTATTAATTTCAGGATATCTCGTATTGTAGGATGGGTTTAATTATAGGGTTATCCAGGGAGAATATATATATGATTATTTATTTATAAATATATATACTAATAAAAACAAATCTATATCGACATAAATATTATTTTATGTACAGTCCTGTGGATTTCTCCCTATAATTTTTTAACTTAGTTCTTCATTAACTATGATCATTAATCATTTGGACCGAGGATAGACATATCTCAATTGATAAATTATTTCAGACATATTTAATGGTTAAATAATCATAAATCATATATTTTGGATTTTCAAGACATGACATACGTGTTAGAGTAGTAGAGTCTTCAGATCAAAAAGCATAGATACCCAATTTTTTGATCTTTGGTGTTATTTTGTGAACAATTAATAATGACATAAAAATAAGTTTTTTGAATGGATTTATGTCTGGGATGTGTTGTTTTTCAATATAGAGGTTCATATGATAAAATATAATCATTATTCCTAGGTGTTGGTCACCTGATTGGTGGATGGAGGAGCATGAAAACAAAAATGTAATATATCTCAAATTCTTTTAAATTTCTTGTTTCGCATCATGTAATCCAGATATAAACAACACGGGGACCCCTTTTTTGGAGGCTAGGATCTGTGATAGGGGATAAGTGTCACACGTACTGTTTCACCATCAGATGATGTGTGGCCTCTCCTTGGAAACTCAGAGTGTACCTCGAACGGTAAATTAACATAGTATGGAGCACACTAGAGGGAGAACGACATGTACTCCCATATACAAACACATCCAAGACCTTATACATAGGCTAAGACTTGTACTGGAACATGGTAATATGATATGTTGGGTAAATATTCCTAGACATGGGAAAGAGACACAACTTTCATACATGGCTAAGACCTGGACACTAGGTAAACGAAAAGTAACCCCTTCTATACACCATCTAATATTTTATACATGGATAAAATCCCTTGTCCCCACTTTCTTGAAAGTGTTTTCATGGTGTGAGTTCCCTCATCTTTTCCCTAAAGGGTAGCTTCTAATTGTCCCCAAATCAAAGGACAGATTAACCAATAACCCTGAATTAATGGATACAGTCATTGAAATCCCTCTAAGAGGAATAGAGTGAGATCATCTATTTATCTTAAATTCCTTATTGGTGCTCTTGAAATAATTGTGACCAACACTATATGGTCCTTGATCATCTACATTTTTTTAATCCATATTGAGTTGTTCGTATCACCCCATAGATTTGGATGTGATTCTCATCATTGTATCATATTAACGTAAGACCATGTGGATGAAATTCTGATGGAGAGTCCTAACAAGCATTAACACATCGACATACGTCATCATTGATATAAACTCAAGAGTTTATTCTACTAGATGAGTGCAATGTGGAATCATTTAACTAGGTACCTAGTATGTTATATTACGATATTGGTTTTCCCTTGAGACTACGTGTCATTGTTTCCTAAATATATATTATGATTATATGTTTTTTAGACATATATTTTTTTAAATATGACATGAATTTGTAATTTTTTATACCATTTGGTTTTGGGCTGGCCTACTGTGTCTTATGTGAAGACCCATAACCAGATGCCACATAACGGGTTCCTCGAGCGTGATGGGCCAAATAGAATCACACACATATTCCCAAATGCTAGAGGCTACCGACTGGTAGAGATGGCCAATGGATTGTCTCTGGGAAGATTATACCCAAAAAAGCATTGTGTAGCACATCAAAAGTAACATAATGAAATAATAAAAAATAGAAGAAATATAAATAAATCGCAGAAGGAAATTAATGCAATTGATACGAATGAATTAAAATAACTATATAAATTGAATTTGTGAAAAAGTAACTTCATATCACTATAAAAATGGAAACCTTGGATAGAGGAAAATACAAAATAACATGTTCCAAAATCTAAAAGAAAACAATGTCTACTCCAAGTATCTCGAGATCCTACATGGTCATCTGCTATCAAGCTCCAAAATGTTATCACACAATCATGTATTTAGTGTTTCATGATTCCCTTTTTTAATACCAACTACCATGTAATCAACACTGAGTACCATATGGTACCGAGATAGGGTATGAGATAAATCATAGTTTTCCACCACCAATGTTGTCTATAACATCTGGCTCGTGCAATGGAATATTGAAGCGTGAAGGCTTGAATATATGATATAAAGAATGTAGTACAATGTAACAAAATTACCATGTACTTGCTTCAGCCTTGGGCTAGTGGCTGAACATGTATCTGGTTCATTAATTAAAAAATTCCCAATTAATGCCAATAGGTCACGTGAGCCATAACCAACACTGGCATCACCTTGTGATAGTATAATTAGTGATGGTCTGAATATATAACAAGGCATCTAGACAATGATATACAGTGAGGTTGTTATTGGTAAAAACCAAGCTAACGAAAACTCACGAAATGCTATCTCATTAGAATGTTAGTCTAGCTAAGGTGTTAGAGTGTAATAAAAGTATCATAATCTGAGTAATTCTATAAGAAGGCACCTTCCGAGTACAAGGTGATCGACTGAGGGATAACAGGTCTATGCAAAGATAGGTCCCTATGGGAATTTCACCACTGAACCTACAATTCATTACTGGATCCAAGGAGTGTATCAGAGGTATCCAGTATTAAGGAATGGGACCCAATGATATTATACTAGGAATAAAATAAATAGGCAATAACAAGAGTCTTCGTTGGTATTATCCTAAGAGAACTTTATCCTTGATTCATAATGGGGTTCCAGAAATCTAAGGTATTCTAATATCTGAATCCAAGGATAGATTGAGTCAGTACATTACTATTTTATATTGGTACAATGTCATAGTTCTGTTGGTTCATGTCTTTCCTTGCATTAGTTTTGATATATCAAGTTGAGTGGAAATGATTTATGTATTGGTCCAAGCCTTGTCATCCATTAGTGAGTAAATACCAAGTAGCATTGAAACCATTTAATCATGTATTAGTTTTCTATAAAAGCATAATAAATTATTGAGGTTCACTCATCTACCATACATCCACATTGAAATGGGTTCTACAGCATGTAACCTTCATTCAATAATTTTTTTATTAAGGCCATGTTATATACATAGTAAACATTCCATTCCACATTTCACGTTAAATAATTATTTTAAAAACCTACCTTAGTTATGTATAGTGGTGACCATACATGGTACATTACATTATGGAATTATCTATAATATCAATCCATTTATAAAAAAATTACCTTTATAAATTCCATGTAAAGGCACATCCGGGTGCTGGCTCAAATAAGAAAATCACTAAAAATCCAATTATGGAATAACCATTGACATGAGGCAGATCCAGCTTTGGGTGAAACAACTAACAAATAATTACATATTTTGAAAGAGAAAAACCATATGATTATAATGAGTATAATCAAGGAATTATAAGTTAAGAAATAGTTTCCAATGAAACCGGTAGGACTCACACGAATGTTACAAAAAATAGGGATGAGTTATAGACCACAATTGGAAGGGTTATATGAGCCTTCTCCTCCTTTATTGTGCTTTGATATTCCTCATACCAGATTATATCAAAAAAGGATAAAAGATTCACATGGAAATCTCTAGGTCAAAAGATAAAAAAATAAGTACCACTAATGAGAAATCAATTAAATACACTTTTGCATCCAACATGATGAATGAAAGCTCAATCAAATTCCAGTCGAAGGAGATATCTTGATCCATTTAATTGGCCATCAAAAAGCTCTAAATGGGTTAAAATGGAGGAAAATCCAACTAGTTCTCATATTGGGAGGATGTAGGAGTATTAATAGAACATTAAGGGGTTTTTTATATTTTATCGATGTTTGTAGCCTGCACACAGTTTTTCCCCATGGTTTGTCAAACTATGGGAAAACCGTGTGAGATAGTTCTACCTGAAAAGACTTACTCTGCATAATTTTATCATACTGTGTGATACCCATGCACAATTACCTAGGAAAATAGGTGTTTGCACAGTTTGGATGCATGTTCATGCGCCAACCATGCGTAGTTCCATAATACAAAAAATAAAATTCCATACAGTTCGGAAAACCTTACAAAAATCCCTAATGGTTTACTCAAAACCATGCGTGATGTCTATTTCCTCCAAAACTATGTGTTTCTGGGGTCCTAACAAGAATCATACACCATTGGGACATTAAATAACTCATTAAAAATCCATATTTGGTCCAATGTAAACATTTAAATAGAAATATTAAAGGATCCATACCTAGGTGAATACCATGTTCAAACAGTATTCCCCCTTTAAAAAAACTCCCCCCTGAGTAATCCTTCCAATGGTAAGGAAACGCTATCTGAGAATAGTTCTGGACATTGGGCATGTGCATCGTCTTCCCTCTCCCAATTCTTTTCATGTACTCGGCGATGCTACCCTATCACCCATACGAGAGGGACAAACATTCCTCAGAGATCCTTCGTACTTAGGTCAACGATGCATACTAAATACACCTCAAAGGTAGAATCAGAATATAACTCAACTTCTTTATGATCAAAGGTATGAGACAGTTCAACATGATATTGGTGATGTTGTGAAACATGAAAGACTTTGTGCATGATGCGGTACCACTATGGTAGTAGAAACCGATTAGAAACCAGCCTAAATATCTTTAGAATCTTAAATGGATATATGTAATGAGGAGATAGATTTTCCTATATTATTAATCGTCTATTTCCTATCCTAGGGATTACCTGAAGAAAAATAGAATCCCCATCCCCTAACTAAAGAGGTCCTCGACGATGATCGACATATGATTTCTGTTGAGATTAAGCAGTAGTCAAACTCATCTGGATCAAATGGACACATTCTAAAATCTCTAGAATTATATGAGGACCTAGAAAGGCTGTCTCACCTTCCTCTATCCATCACAAAGGTGAGAAACATGGCCTAACATATAAGGCCTCAAAGGATCCATCTAAATCATCACTTTTAAACTGTTATTATTAGATAACTCGATGAGAGGGATATTCTTCCCACAATAACCAAAAAAACAATGATGAATGATCAGGGAGTACCCTCAAAAACATGTATTGACTATTCAGATTTTCTATCATTCTAAGTGTAGAAAGCTATGATTAGAAGAACCTGAGTCGCCATAGATTTCTGCAAACATTTCCAGAACTATGAACTTAAACGGTCATCCCTATCATAAATGATAGAACATGGACATCTGTGTAGTCATATGATCTAATGGAAATTAAGTCTCTCTAACTCATCAAATAATAAAGTATTCGGAATAGGAATGAAGTTGGAATATTTCGATAGTCGATCAATTACTACCAATATAGCATTGCTACACCTCATTAACCTAGGTAATATAACTACCAAATCCACAGAAACATCGTCCAATTTATATTCCGGGACTGGAATTAGATATAACAAGCTTGTAGGTCTCTACTGCTCTACCTTCACCTACCGACAGGTGGAACACCTAGTTATGAAGCTTGTAATTTGACACTTCATCCAAGGCCAACATTAATTGTGTCTCATATCTCAATACATCATCAAAATTATGGGATGAACATCCCACTAGGATGTGTGGGACTCTTTAATCAACTCCTCTATCACATGTACAAGTACCCAGACACATCCACATAGACATAGAATGTGATCACTTTCCACAAACCAATCTAAAGGTGACCTATATTCTGTTATACTCTCACGGAGAACCAAACCATCAGGATCTACAAAACAACCTAATCGTCACCATCTCAAAGAGGGAAGAGGTAACTATTATTGATGAGAGGTGAGACTGCTCACGACTGTCTTGAAAATACAGATTATGTTCATAAAAGAGGGCCATTAACTTTCATTTCTCATTGGATTCTTGTAAGCCCTGCGTTTGAGTTTTCTAAGTTAGTGTATCTACAACCACATTGTCTTTTCCATGAATATAGGTAAGATAAAAATCAAACAACTGTATACATTATACCCACATTCTCTTTCAAATGTTTATGTCATGCTAAGAAAATATATACTTGATGCTTTGTTAATATTTATACACCACATTGTTCTCACCTAAGAGATAATTTCTCCATCAATGTAAAGCATGGAAAAATCAATCTAGCTCATGGACATGAGTTTGGTAATTTCTCTCAAGAGGCCTCAACTACTGTGATCTGTAGAAAAGATGTTTTTCCTCCAAAATCAAGAATCCTCCTATCCAATTCCTAATTCATCGAAGAAGATTATATAACCTTTACATGGTTATGGAATAATTATAATAGGTGTCATTATAAACACCCCTTTCAGCTCCTGAAAACCATTCTCACATGCTTTTGACCACAAGATTATAACACACATATTTTTATGTCTAGTAATAGATATTTAAATACATGAGAAGTGACGTATGAAATGCATGTAATATTCAGCGAGCCCTAATAATCTCTTGATATCAAACACGTTCTTAGGATGCACCAAGAGAATACAACACTATCCATTTTTGGTTCACGAGACACTCCTAATTCTGAAATAATATGGCACAATTTGTGGACCTTGTCAATTGATAAGTCAAATTTAGCACACTTGGCATAATTCTGACCCACTCTTATTGTACATAGAATGAACTCATGATGCTTGGCATGGTTGTTACCGCTACAAGAACACACCATGATATCACTCACAAAGACTATGAAAAAAGAGTAAACGTAATGATGGAAATCATATTCATTAGAACCATTGAATCATCAGGCACATTTGTAAAACCGAATAGAATAAAATGATATTCATACAGACCATACTTTCTATTGAATGTTGTATGAGGTATGTCAGAGGGGATGACTCGCACTTGATGACAACCTGATCTTAGGTCGATCAAGGAGAACACCTTTTATCCTCAGATGTTTTCAAAGGGATCATCCATTTGAAGGAGTGGATACAATTTCTTGAACATAAGTTGGTTCATCCATTTTAATTCACACATAAATAGAGAGTTACATATGTATTATTAGCAAAATGCACAGGTGAACCCCCATAGGATATATTGGGTCATATAATGCCTTTTAATTCTATTCCCTCTATCTTTTTCTCGATCTCTTGATGTTCAGTTGGTGTCTTCATGTACAACAGAATGGACACTAGAGCTACTTCTGGATCAAGATCTATTGCCAACTATACCTCTCGCATAGGACGTATTCCAGACAATTCATCTAGGAATACTTTCTTGAAATGACCAACTGCTGGATATAAATCAGTTTGAAGCAAACCTTGGTCATCAATGAAAATGAAATGTATTCATGGAGGTCACTCCACCTAGCCCATGAATCATTGGTCCCACTATCCCAGCCTGGACATCGCACTCTCCTCTAAAAAGATAACAGTTTACTTTTGTTGATGTAAAAGAAACCCATCTACAATAATAGACTATAAAGTCATGATAGTGGACCCACTAGTTCATCCGTAGAATGAAATAAAATCCCATAATTACGAGAACAAAGAGATTACACATGAATGGGTATCTTAATACATCAATGGGACTATCCCTACATTGTCTTATACCCTATATCAGTAATCCCCACACTATATCAAGGGTCATTACACCATAGTGATACTGTATCTCTAGTCTGGGACATTCCAAGATAGATATAGATATTAAAGACATTGAAGTACATGTATCACACAATGTAGAAACACTAGTATAGGCTACTAGAATAGTATGTCGTACTGTAGATGGTCTCATTGCCTGATTCTCAGGTATCGTTTATAAGGCATGAAACTAACCGGATCCATGGCCCTGTGAAAAAGACGGACTACCATGAAAATGACTGCTCTGCTGGAGCACCTGGTGAACAGGGATCAGACTATAATGAACACGAACTCCTCCTCATCCATACCATCCAGTGCTATTCCAACTCCCCTCCTAACACTACATAAAATAACTCTATCTAAAAGTTGTTGCTGAAGTAGATCCTTTTTCACTCAAATCTGGTCGAAAGGACATGAAATGAGTAGAAGAGGACCCGTACGGCTATAATATCGGTAGTCCATAGGTTTTATATCACACCGTTTATTCTTTTTCCATGGTTTTTTATAATGATAACACACTACAGAGAGATCAAACATGATAATATAACATCTACTGCCCTAATGATAAACCAAATGTGAACATTTCGTTCCACCGGAAGAACTAATGTCCTAATGCGGCACTTATCCTTTAAACCCAACACTCACACAATCCCTCATGTCACTCTTAGTGATAAGGTTCTGATCAACTATTTTAGAAAATGTATGAAGGTGAAATAAATTTATCTGAGCATGGATGGCATAATTTATCCCATCCTCAAATTGCCTAGCACGTGAAAGCTCATCACATGATTGAATCCTTGCAATGTGATGTAAATCAGTTAAACGAGCTGATTATTCTATAATTGAAATTGAAACCTTCTCAATATTCATTAACTCTATATCATTGTTATCTATCAATGTTTTAGAAATGAATTCATCATAGAAGGCAGTCTATAATTAATCCCATAAAATTCCCTAATGACGTTCGGCTTTGGTAACGACATCCCACTAATGCTTGTCAAAATTCTGAAGCATGTATTTAGAAATATTGACATACCACTCTGGTTATGTTTCTGGATTCTCAAATATAGACATCATTTATTATAGACAAGTCTTAGAAACCTAAGATCTTCCATCCCCTGAAATTTTTGGAGGAGGATGCTATTGGAACTCATGGGTCAGATCAACCATCATAGGTGAAACCCATGTAGCACCTTTTGTGGATAGTATCATACATAAGAGACTTTCAGAGACATGGAAATCATTTCCCAAACTAGGTAGAGTAGGATGATCCTCATGTGGAACTCTTTGTATTATGACTGGAGGATCAAGGACCTGCATGTCTGGAGCATAGTCAACACCACCCTCCTTCTGAACGACACGAGGACATCATGACGACATTAGAATACAAATTATAAGAAATCAACTTATAAGAATCTTAGAATCAAGGATATATGACCAAATGTAGAAAAATATCGTAATAAAAATCACTAAAAATGGAATATAACCTAAACTACATGCATAGATTGCCAGGTATGATTAAGTGTTTAAGTATAATTTTCATGTCATTTTATAGTTAATTCATAGGTTTACTCCACTACCATTCATAAAAATTGCAAGGAGGGATATGGATGTTCAACCAATTCATTTTATATTTCTGGATTCACTTTATAATGGATTTTCATTTCTGATGAATCAGTTCCTATACACCTATCACCAAAAATGACCCACATTTACATATAGCATAATCCCTTGACATGTTAAATTACTCATTCAAACGAATGAGGGCCCATATACCACCTGAACTAATACATGGAATAACTCAATCAAAGCCAAGGTAATACAAGTACAAGAAACTATCACTACATCACTATACAATCAATGGCATATCAAGTAGTGCAAAGAACTGTAATGTACCTATAAGGCATTGAAATATGCATGGAATGTGAATTCTAGTTGTATATGATGATGCATGTAGTAATACATCATACCTTAATATCATCATGCCATGGATGTAATAAATTAACAATTAGTAATAATCCACAACACCACAGAACATGTGGGTCATCTAAGAGTGAAATATTATCAAATGTAATAGGCAAAAATTAAAAAAAAATTACATAATGGGTAACATAGATTTTACCCCGAACATGGGTTCACGACACCAAGGCAAGAATTATAAACATGTCCCATGACTTTTTATTCTCCAATCTATTGTCTCCAAATAATCAATAAAGAAAAAGAACCACCTATGATACCACTTTGTGACGACCGAGACCCGAAATCCACTTAATGGGTGCCCTGAGCCTAGTGGGCCACATGGCTTAAGCACATCTTCACAAATGCCAGAGGTTTCTGACTAGCAACAAGGTCATAGTTTGTGTATATAGGAATAATATTCCTTTATTAGTAGAGTATAGAAAAGTGGATGTAATATAATGTAATAGTAAACAACAGATGCAATTTAATAAATAGTAGAAGCATTATGATGCAATATATTAGAAGGAATACCAATAAATATATCAACTGGAGAAGTGGAGAGGTAATGTCATGTCACTAGAAAACTAGAATGAAAGGATACAAGACAATATGCAATAACATGTTCCACAAGGTAAAAGAAAAAAATTTCTACTGCAAGAATCCTAAGATCCTGATCATTCATCAACTATCAAGCTCCATCCTATCAGCACATAACCAAGTATTGGAAGCTATATGCTTCCAATGGCCAATACCTATAACCATGTAATCTACTATGGGTACCAAACAACACTCATCGAGGGTCTGAGAGAAATATCAATAGTCCACCACCAAAAGTGTATATAAAATCAGGATCATGTAATGTAATATAGCAGTGTGAAGGAATGAATATATAAATTAAAGAAAGCATTACAATATAACTAAATAACAAAGTACCTACTTCAGCCCTCAGCTAGATTCTGAACATGTAACTAGTAAATTATTTAACCAATTACCATTTAATTCGAACTGGTCACATGAGGCATATCAAAGACTAAAATAGCCTCATGAGAGTATATGTAGTAAAGGTCCCAAGATGTAACAAGGAAACCATACAATAAGATTCAGTGAGGGAGTTACAGGGTAAAAACAAATGTATCGTAAACTCATATAAATCTAACTCAGTAGTATCTAAGTCTATCTATGAGGTTAGAGTGTAATCCAAGGAGCATTATCCATGGAATTCCAAAATAATGATCCTATCAAGTCCAAGGTGATTGACCTAGGAGAAACATGGCTATGTAAAGACATGGGACCTGTGGGATTTCACCATGGCACCTACTGGTCAAGGATGGTTCCAAGGAGTTTATCTGAGGTATCTTATAATAATAAAAGGGACCCAATGGTAGTATTCTGGGAATCCAAGAAATATAAAAGCACTGTATTCTAGTGGGGTATCAACGTAAGAAAACTGTATCGTTGAATTAGAATGGTTTTCTGGAGAACTTAGTTATTCAACTCTAAGAATCCCAGGCACACTCAAGTAATCCCATTCCTATTTTATAGTGCAATCATGTAATAATTCAATTGGTTCATGAATTGACTTTGATTATTTTGTATAGTTGAATTATATTTGTAGTCATTTATTTATTTTCCCCAGCCTTGTTTTACATTAGTTTTGATAGGCTAATCATCCTTTCAACCATTTTATCAAGTCTTAGTTATATATTAAGGCATAATAAATTATTGAGGTTTTCTCCAATACCATCCATTAACATTAAAATGGGTTCTATATAATGTATCTTTTATTCAATATTTTTTAAGGCCATGTAATATACATAGTATACATACCATTTCGCATTCCATATTTAATAATTATTTTAAAGCACTTACCTACGGTGGGTCAAGTGGTGAGCATACATGGTATATTCTATTATGAAATTATGAGAAATAAAAACCCAATTATAATAAGAAGAATCAAATTTATAAAGGTCATGTAAATTAACACATGAATAGTGTCTCAAATATGCCAAACAATAAAAACCCAATTATGGCATAACCTATGACTTGAGCCAGATTCTATTGTGGGTGAATCCACTAACAAATAATCACATATTTGGAAAGAGAATAAACATAGTAAATTAATGACTATAATCATGGAATGTTAATTTAGGAAATAGTTTCCAACAAAACCATTGGGCCCCACACGAATGTTCCAAAAACAAAAAACTTTAGTGATGTGTTATAGACCACCCACCTTAGGGTTGTACGAGCCTTCTCCTTTGATACCCGCCCTTGATTTTTCATATATCATAGTAGATCTATGAAAATGTTAAAAATGCTCACATGGTGATATCTAGTGTGAGTGTGAAAGACAAGAAGTATGAATTAATAGTACATAGGTACATACCACTGCAGATCCAACGTGACAAACCAAATCTCAATCGGATGCAAGAGGAAGGAGATCTCTTGATCATTTTCATTGGCCTTCAGAAAGATCAAAATGGGTGGAAATGGAGGAAAATCCTGCTAGTTCTTGGATTATGAGGAAGATGAGGATTAATATATCATTAAGGGAGTTTGTTAATTTCCCATATGTTTTTAGATTGCACATTGGTTGCCCGAAATGTTTTTCAAATCGTGTGCAAACCATACGAGAGGGTTTTTCCCGAAAAGTCTTCCTCCACACTGTTTGATCAGACTGCGTGCCACTCATGCACATTTACCTAGGAAAAAGGGGCGTTCACATGGTTTGTCTACATAGCCGTGCGCCAACTCTGCGAGGTTCCACTACCTGAAAAAATCATTCCGTACAATTTGGAATAGCTCTCTGAAATCCCACACAGTTTACTCTAAACCGTGCACAAATTATTTTTCCTACAAAAATATGGGTTTTAAGGCTAAAAAAATCCTCGAATACCCTCAAAACCATAACGAACTCATTAGGCATCCATATTAGGTCCAAAGTAAATATTTTGACTGAAATTTTAAAGGATCTATACCTGAGTGAAAAATTGGGCTCTTACAAGTTTTAATACTCGTCACTTTGAGGGATTTTCCCACAAATTTATGGTCATTTGTAGATGATAAACGTTTTATAGACTCCTAGGTGGACTAGGCCCATCTGGTTATAAGTGGGACCATAAATACTAAAGTCTGTTCTTATATAACTACAATAATAGACCCGATACTTAGTTTCATGTAGAGATTTTTTAGGACACAGATTAGTGGAAATATATTTATAACTTTTTAGTTTCATTTACTTAATGTATTAATTTAATTATGTGATTTAGATGTTTTTGTGAATGTTTATTGAGTTTCATTTTTATTTCTTGTATGCATTGGATTTGAGATGTTTGTTTTTGTACATTTATATGGTCCAAGGCCCCAATGATAAGTATATGTCAACTCTGAACTTGTCAACAACCTATGTCCTATTAGAGGCATTCTTGAGGAGTCACCCCATGGGTACCTATGAGACATGATGTTAAAATATTTGAATAAAATATTAACATGAAATTTTTTAATAGATCATAATTAATTACGATATATTTAAAATAAGATATATTTATTCCATGTCTTGTAGATGTTATCTAGAACTGTAATTAAGCCATGCGAGGAACATTTTTAACCATAAATAATATTCTTTCAAACATGGTGTTCTTCTCATTTTTCACTTTAAAAAATAGTTTTTTTCAAATATACCATTGAACATTAATGTTAAATCTAAAAAAATAATGAAAATAAAATTAAAACATTAATTGAAAGACTATTTAATAATTTAGATATTGGAACCCAAGTACCCCATGTAATACATGGTTCAATACTAGTATTTTTCTATATACCCATACTTAGAAATATATCTTAAGACATGGAATTCATAAAAAAGGTCCACTTTGACTCTCAAATAAAAAGTAAACAAAATTGGGATAGGTTTAGAATATTGAAGTATTAAATAAATGATTACATTGTAATATTTCTTTTATTGAATGATTTTTTGTGTTATAGTTGTATTATTTTGAATTGTTCTTATTAGTTATTGATGTAAAATATTTTTTAAATTTATAGGTCAAAATGTCATATTTTGGTCCTATTAGAATAAGTTAAATAGTGAGAAATGAAAAATATATTAGTAATTTAGGCATTTATACAATGATTACCAATTAATATACTATTTATGTTTTGAAGTAATTATCATTTATGGTTTTTATATTTTAACCAGTATTCTTATTTTTACATTCATATTATTTTATTCAACATCATAAAAGAGATGATTAGATTATTCTACAAAGACATATATTTTGGAGGGGATATTAGTATGTGCGATTCTATAGATCAGCATACTATTGTGCCATTATACTCATCACGCGTTTTATTAGATTACCCTCCATTTATCCCACATTGGTCTCTATGTGGTCATCCCCAAATTTTTCTATCAACATATTTTCCATACCCACACTTTCAATATCCCATTCCCCCTTAACACACATAGGATTCAATTTCTCAAGATTCCATCCCTATTTAGTATCCATTCCAAACATACACTATTTTTCTATGTAATCCCGAATATATCCCACAAATATATCCATATTCATATCCACACCCTATAGTATTGGGGAATCCATCATCTTTTCTCCCTCCATCTATAAAAATATAATCATTAAAAATAATGTGTACTAAAACTATACATATCTCACATAACCTAGAGGGTAATTTCCCTCCTCTAGATGCAACACCTTATGTGTTATCAGATCTACCATGTACTAGTATTTGTTTAAGAAATACTAATAGTGATAAATGATAAATTCATATATATTATTTTCATTTATTAAGAATCATTCAGGATTTTCCAAATCCTATACAGCACAAAGTGTCTATCGAAATATACTTGTTGTTTTGAATAGACATAGATTGATCATTATTTAAAAAAATGGTGGAAATGTTATAATTTCAAAAATGAAATTCAATAATGAATATTTTCATTAATACGTGAAAAAACAACTATATAAATCTAGTTCAACCAATAAATTAGTGGGACTTCTGGGAAAAAATGATGAACAATGTCGGGCCAAATATGTTGAATGGAATTAGTAATCATCTTTTTCTTATATTATTTTATCATATTCTCTTATCCAATATTTTTTACAATAATACTATGATATAGTATTCTGATTGTAAAAATACCATGGCCACATGGTTAATGTAATTGGATGATATGTTGATTTTGTAAATGTTTGACTTGAATGTTGGTTGTATAGAGAGAGTACATATGAAGCCTGAATAAATAAAAATCATTCAAGATTTCCCTATATCGAAATACATAATGATCATTTTATATTAGAATAATCCACATATTAGTGTTCTTGTTAAATAAATAAATAAATATATATATATATCAATAATTAAATGATTTGAAAATTATTTTTAATTTATAATTTTTCATATTTTTTTATGCTAATGAAATTATATAATTTCATGTTTATATGTGGAATCAGATAATAATAAATTAAATAAAAGTACAATGATATATTTCAGACTCTTGTAAACACGTCACGACTATATCACGATAAATAATGTGTAATTATAAATATTAAATACTCAACAAAATTTTATTGAAATTATAATTTATTACCATTACTATTATTTTAATCTATCAAATTCATATTCCATTTTATAGTTCTATGTTTTTAAAAAATGTATTTTTTTTCATGAGCTTCCTTATATAGCTACATTTTCCCAACATGATATTCCTACATAAAATAAAACATTCAAATGATAAAATCCTATGAAACATTATATATATATCCCCATGAATTAAAGTTATAATTATTTATGAAATATGGATAATTTTCAATCCTCATAGTAATAACATATATGATTAAATTATTGAACAAGATTATGATTAATTATTTTTCAAACAACAACCACATTGATAAACATAATGTTATGGTGGATCATACTTTAACATATCTAAAAATTTAATTTTCTTAATTTTATATAATCAATATTATTCCATTATATAATTTTCTTATATAAAACTACTATTATAGTAATAATTATATGAAAATATATTTCTATGAGTGATGAATCTCTATAAAATAATAAAAAATAAATTTCATGAATATAATTTGAACATGTCATGAATAGATAAAATATAATTAGAATAATTTTTATTCCCTGCATCTAATTAATGTTCATGGTTATCATACAATAAGACATATTCTGATTGGATTGAATAATTGTGAACCAATATTAATAGATTATTTCAACATGAATCTTTATCCCCAATTATTCATTTAAACACTTGGATCAATTAAGTGGTATATGGACCTATTATACAGCCATAAAACATACATTAAAATTATATATATAATTAATTGAAATCGAAAATCATATAGCTGTTTTAGAAGTCTGATCCTAATGTCGCAAATATACTCTATGATAATTATATTTAATATCAATGGTAAAATAATTTATATTAATATATATATTACACTGAGGATGTTACTATTACATACCTAAGATCATGTATCATCCGATAACAATATAATAATAAACAACTTTTATCAGTATAATTAATGATAAGAGATAATTATATAGAATAATATACTTCAACACATATCATCAGTAATGAGGGGTATTTTAAAACATGAACCCCCCATAATTGAAGTGCCACCACAGAAAAACCATGAATTAAATATTCCTCCATCACCTTGATGTCTTAATATTAATGCATGATGCACATTCTCAACACTATATTTGGAAATCCATTTAATAAAAAATATGATCTTCATGAAACTATACAATCTACATTATCAACAAGAAAATTAATTATTAAAGATCATGGTAAATCTACCTCATAACATCTTGTATATATTTATTCTACGATGGTTCATTGTACGCACACTATTTTATAGTTTCACAATTTATTTAATCTTATCAAAGAAACCAATATATACATAAATACTATAATTTTCAATATTATCATTGAAAATATTGAGATATAGATCCCAAAACAATTTATCCAACTACTTGTTTAGAATGTGTTATAAATTTCTTTTGATTTCTCATATCAATTTCACATCATCATGTTATTCTGCATAAATGATTTCTTTTCTTTTTTTGACATGTCCCAATAAAATAATTCTACAGTAAAAGTGGCTTCTAATTAAATATTCCTGATATATCTATAATTATGTATATTTCATCAAATTATATTTATTGAAACCTGGATATCAATACATTAATACTCTAACAAAACTAAAACTCAAAATTCTATATACATTTAGTAAATAATTAATATAATCATGTATTCATATTCATGATCTTTTATATAACTAAAATCAATATAATTTTCATTATTATCAAATAGGAATCACATAATTATTATTTTCAATGTACCTATTATCTTATAGGCCTTTAATGATATACTCTTTATTTTATTATTCATCCTTTATCATTCTATAATTCATCCTCACCCATTAAATCATTTAGAAAACTATGATATAAATCTTTAATATAGTTTTCTCTAAATTTTTTTTTAAAAATATTTGATTAAATCATAGACATCATAAATTATCCTTGTATATAAGCTATTAATCTATAGACCTTATAATAAACTCAACATTTTGTATTCTAATCTAGAAATCATTAGATTAATTGATCTTCATATAAAAAATAATGATAATATGTGATGATTTAAAATTATTTCATTTTAAATCCTAAAATATATACCTTCACAAATCAAGGTATATTCTACCTCACTATGTATTTTCTTTAATATTTTCGACAGATCCATGAATTAATCAATCCAAAATTTAGAACTACTTTAACATCTATTGATAAAGATCTTCTGTAATCCATTTTCAAACGTTTATGACTAAAAATATTTAATTTATTTATTCTTCGTGATCATAAAATTTCCATTTTTACTAAATTTGATGATGGTCCAAGATGTATTCTAAGAGAACCATCAATATATTAAGATATCAATGATTTATTTCTGGTTATAATAATTCCACCATCTAGGACACGTTATATTAAAATATGGATTTTCAGTGGAAATATCCATTGTTGAGGTAATGTTAGCAATGGAGCCACCATGGATATGAAATAAACATGGAGCTTCTTTGGGTTAGAAGGATAATACCTGATATTTACACATGATGTATCATGGATATCAAACCCCATTAATGGTTTTTCCTAATTGGGGAAACATTTCATGTGGACAGAGTAGTGCTTTCACTATTTTCATCAGTTGCAGATTATTTTTGAGGATTTCCCCCATATTGAGATTTTATGAGGTGGGAATTGAGTATGTAATATTCTGAGATGAATCATAAACTACGTTTGGTTTTGTTCTATTACATAGGTAGGTTGTGGTTTCATATGTATTATTCTAGATATACTACATGATTAGAACTATGAATACAATGATTATTAGTTTGTAGTGGTTTTATTCACGTTATGTGTATAGAGACATTACCTAATGGTTGTGTGGTTTATCAACTATTGCAATCCCAACTGACATAAGAATATCAACCCGAAAAAAATCTTAAAATGAAGTAGATTTGATGTATAATGTTTCTCTTAGATAATTAGTTTTATAGTATCTATAATCATGGGAATTGGAACATAGTAAAATATTAAATATGTATGAAATGTGGTTCACTATTTTTGAATGTGGGGTCAGAGTAGTTTTCCATGTTGAATTTATTTGTTGTGGATGGACAAGGAGTAGCATACCTGTATTTTATGGTGTTTAAACTATGATTTTCTATAGATTTTGAGAGGTACATATTAGGGATATAGATTCTGAGATCCTACACACTTATATATCATTGGAGTATGCACATGATGGATTTTCTAAAGGTGGGGTTAATATAATAATTTTAGAAGAACACATGATGGTAAGAGTGATGTTATAGGAGGAGGTTTTGAGAGAGTTTCATACATCACATTTTTTAGTAAATACGATAATGGAAAATATGTATTGTGACATCCAATGTAATTTTTTTTTCGATAGGGATGGGGAATGGAGATGAATATTTTTTTCACTTGATGGCTTACATGTCCACAATTGAACGTTTAGAACTATGGTCTACAAGATTTATCTCAACACCATAAGGGTCCATATTGGAAGTGGTATTGGATATCAATGGGCATAATGATGGGTTTACTAGGAATGTGTAGTGGGACATATTATATCAGGGATATCGTAGAATGACTCACCATGATGTCCCCCTACATATATAAATGATAAATTTCATCTCTTGGCTTAGAGGTAAACCTAGAATGTCTTTGGGGATGACAAAAACATACTCTTCCACAATTGTAGGAATATATGGAATCATAACATCCACTATAAAAATGTTTACCATAGCCAACTAATGAGTAATCATCTTTAACCTCTAATATGTTAGTCCATCCAACATATCCTGGATTTCATTTTCACTAACAAAAGAAAACATGGTTCCATCACTACAGAAATACAACAGTATTCACCTAAAACATTAAATACGGGAATGAATGGTAGATAACAAGTACCAAACATGAATGATTTACAAAGTCCATGATGATGCTACTAAGATATATCAAATAAAAATCTATACTCTAATTGTATAGTCACACTATCGGTAATAGTTTGTGATCATTAGGTCTCTTATATTAGGAGTCTCCATGAATAAGAGATTATACAATAGTTCAACTTGAATTATTGAGTCTCGTACACTATTCATGATAATAATGAATGAAATCCACCATTGTTTATCAATACTGACATTATGGTTGAAAAATCATTGATCCTTCCTCGAATCATACCTATAGCCTCAAGCTCATGGTTCTTCATAAGAAATAGTTGGACTCATTCCTACCCCTCCCATCTACCTAAGCATGGCTTGGACCACATGGGGGTGTTAGTGGTAATATGTAGAACATTCCACCACCACATGATTCCCACAACACACCTATGGCACTTCCACTACACTACAAACAACTATGGTTATTTCATTGTCTCTGCCTTATAGGGCCTTCTTCTTCCTCCCAATCAAAACTATGATGGGCCAGTAAGACTTGTTCTAGATTTACCTAATTATATTTTGAAGAGCACCACCATTTCTTGGATGATTCGATCCACCATGATTGACTTTCACCTCTAACTCTATGTACTAGGATTTTATTCTATTGCAAGTGACCCACATAGATCCATGTAATTTTTGTTGCATACCTATTGTAGAGGTCTCAACTAATGGTTTCCAAATTAAAACTCCCACTAAATTTGTATTCACTACAAGAAAAATTTAGATCAACATGGTTCTATCCCTAAATCATACATAGGTAGAAATTTTAAGAGATCCTATTGGTTCACTAATTCCATGGAGAATGATCTTCTAAAAGGGATGATCCCTGAACAACTTGTCTCATACAATATCGAATGGGTAATTTGACATATCCATAACCCTTGCTGGATTATCCTCCATGATCATACTTCCATGATGCAAATGTAGAATCTCATGTGACCAAATAGATCACAATATTGTTAGATATAATACCACTATGAAGATGTTCTTGATGTCTATGTTGTAGTGATCTGACTCATAGTGTGACTGGATCACCATGATCCATTATCTCCCTAGTGATACTAAAATAATACTAGCTTCATAGAGTTCCATATGGTTAGTAGTAGTTCACACAATGTCAAAAACACAAATCTAGCCTTTCCTCATCTACATGGGTGTCTGGCTCACCCTATAACATTGGAGGTCACTGCCTTTGAAACTTGTGAAATTCCCTCATCATGTGTGAATCTGTAGCTAGTAGATTCGGTGCACACCATTGCCCAATGGGTGGTGGTATAGTTGGTAATCCATCACTAATTTCTATCTCTGGTATACACCGTTATAAAAATTCCACATCACTAGAAAAATCATCATCCTGATCATCTGGGGGAATCCTAGGTGGAGGTCATTGTATTGGAATCCTAAAATAAAAATAAATGTAGCATAGTCAATAGATTATATCTGCCGAGCTGACTCAAAAAGAACATGTAAATCCCAACCATTTATGAATGAAGCATTTACCATTTTCCCCAAATCTATGTTTATCATGTACTTATGTGAAAAAAATTTCATCAGAGCCCTGGTGTATGGATATGTCGGCTACCACCCCCACATTGTAATCCATTGTCTGAAAGATGCAATGAAAACAGATAAATATATTTCTACAATCCAATATCATTGACACATGGTTACAATGTATAACTGATCCATTTGATAACACTCGATCACATCCCATTCTATAGGGGCTTCAAAAGTGACAATCGCAAGACCTCTTTAAATAGGCTTGGGGATAACAAACAATGCTGAGTAGCCATATCACACAAGTTTGAGGAATTATAATAAAGTAATAGTAAACACGCACACATCCTCAAGCCTATGATGGATGAAATGTAGAATGATTCAAAAAATGTATGCATGCAGATAATATCCTACAATAGAACATAAAAGTAAAGTACATAAAACATGAATTGGGACAAAGACAAGACCAACCAATACATCAAATAGAGTCCAACCTGCTCCAAGCTAGATGAATAAGTCAATAGTATGCACTCAGTAAACCCCTTGGTCTATAAATACCCATCTATTCTCAATCCACTATCTATCCTCAAAGGACACCATCAACAGGGTCATCATCTAAACAAGGCATGAAAAATTCCGCCAAAGCACCTGAATTGGTGAGTACAAAAATATTCATTAATACTCCATGAATTCAATAAACATTCTGATATAACTATTTTGAAATAAATAATATATATCTGAATGAATTTATAATAGAATCAAAAACCCATATATACTTAATAGGTACACCATTCCATCATGCATTCAAATACAAATACCAGCGTAAACAGTTTCCTCGAAGCAATTCATGTAGTACCTCAAAACACCATGAGAGGGGAGGGGTGAATCCAGGTGTCATCATTTTGTTTTAAAGTGATGGATCTTGTTCGGAATTTGGTATGAAATCATTAAATATATATGATGGAAAAGAAAAACAATAAAAAATCACATGAAATGTGAACACATGACACATATACTTGGTTCACCATTAAGGGCTTCGTAAATGAAGCATACTCTCAAAGCGTGTATGTCATGAAAATACCAACAAATATTTACTAGAAATGGAATACAATGGTTCGGCCACATTCAATCTATTCTAAGAGAACTATCTTTAGAAATGTTCATGGATTGCCCATTGCATCCCTCAGATCACTTATGTTGACTTCTCATAGCTCACTTCTCTGAGAGAATTCCAACTCAGTTTATGACTTGAAGTTCAGTTCAATGATTTGTTATTAAATAAATTATCCTGGTCATTGATAGAGACTCTACATACACTAAATACATATTTTGATTCTCTTTGAAATCCCATTCCACTAAAATTCAATGTTCAAAAATACTATTTGTGAAACCTTTTATTGAAACACACTCCCTCACAAAGCACCCCTTCCTTAACAGAACAATCTTTTTTTCAATGCTCCCTTTCCAGAACAGAAAAACCATTGAGTAAATAAAAAATTCAATGTGTAATAACTCATCATCATGAATAAAATTTCATCAATAACATGGGAATCAGTTAATAATTATAGTATCTTCGTGATGCACCAGATCGAATAGAATTCCTGGTTCACAAATAACTTTGTGTACTAAAAGTTTCTTTGGTTTTTCCTTCATTAAATAGATGAAATGAAGAGGGGTTGCCTCATATTTATAGGATCATTGATTTTTGAGGCTCCATCACCTCTTAGGGGATTTTTCAGACTATTAAACATGTCTTTGTTGCGCACCACCCATCGAAGAGAGAAATAGAAATTCTCCATTCGAAAAGCACAACATTATCAAAGAAATCCATAAAAATACTTTGTGAAGGCCTTTATAATCTCAAATCCATACATCAAAGACTATAGATACCAACATCACTTATTGCATTGTTTTTGTGGTTCCCATCCAAATCCCAAATAATTCCTCCAACTATCGTAGAGGCCAAAACTCATAATCGCAAAGACATCCGTCACATAACATTTTGTATTTGTGAAACACACTATGTAAATACCATATTAACGAAACTCGTGCCTCATCTAATCCTGCTAATAATCCATGTAACGATTGGTGTCTATCACAAAACGTTCTCATTTTCTGTCTACTGACATCTCATCCCTATTTTCAACAATCCCCCCTTTGAGTTTGTTGGCAATTTACATATAAATTTAATAAGGCTCCATCAACTATAAACACATCTTAATATACTCGTCTGTTCACACACACTTCCCATATGATTGAAATTCATTCACAATACTTTGTATCTCACTGAATTTATTTTCAGATCCTACCAAAATTTCATATTCCACATTGAACCACATTGAATTATGAAATTTCTCCCCCATTGGAAATAAACTGATAGACCGATATTTATGAATTTTAGAGATCAGAACATACCCCACCTAGATAGTATCTCCCTGATAAAACTGAATCAAATTCAAAAACAGATTAACACAGTTAAATCATACGAGGATTGGGTAGTTCCATAATCTTCTCACGAATTGGTAGGTGGTTGGTCATTGGGGATAGACCAGTGTTTCTCGAACACAACCACTTCCAGTGGAATGGTAAAATAATGAAATCACCTACTTGATCATCAGTTCCAAAAATTGATCAATTTTTGTTAGGCATTTTTTAACATTCTCATGAATAAATGATTTATAATTTCATTGTGTTTCATATGATATTGATGTTCATGATTCTTTATATGTTAAATTGAAATCATATTGTCACAGTTAATCACCAATGGTTGTTTAGCATCATCAATAATCTATGTTGGCTGTTGATTCATCTAATGTAGTTGAGTGCATTCCCAATCAGGATTAGAAAATGATAATAATTCACTATCTCTTTCTACAGAAAATTGTATGCAATAATTATGAGTTCTTTAAATTTTCTATGAAAAGAGGCCCACTAAAAACATTTCATATAAAATATCCGGTCTTTTTGCTGTTAGTTAGAGTATTCTTGTAATGAGTTCCATGTACATTGTGGGATATTCGGATGTTCCATCTTCATGCTTTCTCAGTTTTGTCCTAATAGAAATAGGAGTCGACAATTCAATTTCTACATTCATGTGACTGAATAATCCATCCACTATTCCATTATTAATGCAGCTAAGTAAAATATCATCCATGAACTCATGAACCATAAATTTGTATTCATACTAATTATTGAAAAATATATTATGATCAACTACTCTTATTTTGAAATAGAGATTCATCAGATAATAACCCAGATGATAATACCACACTCATGTTTTGGGTCATTAATTTTAAACTTCTTCATCAAGAATTTTGTTCTGGTATAATGTCCTTAACATCTGTATGATAAAATCTAGTCTCTCAACTATAGAAACACTTTCTTTGATACCATTTACTTCAACCATGGCATATTATTTACACACTAGGTGTGCCTTGTTGTGGATCACATTGTGATATTCTAGTCAAGTAACAAATTCCCATGTTCGGTTGTTCCCAATTTGGTCGAGTTATTTTTTCATGCCTTTAGACCAATATTCAATATTAACAGCTTCTTCAAATGAGGTTTGTTCCACAATTGATAAGAATGTATACCATGCATCATTCCTAATTATACTTATATGTGTGGGTGTTTTATAATCCACAATGATGTTGGATTGATCAAATTCAGTTCTTTTATTTCACCTATGGGGTTCATATGAAGATTCATCAGCCATTATTTCATCTTCTAGATCTAATTCATGGGTTCATCCTAGAATGTTTTAGAAGCCTTACACAATTTCAGCTTCTAAATCATTCTCTTATACAATAATATTTAATCATGAAACTTTTTTTCCAATGAAATTATCTTTATGAAATTTTCAAGGTAATATAGTTTGAAAAAATTGAAATAATGATTCTAGAATATTTTTCATCATTCTCCATTTGTATATTCCTAAATGGAAATGCATCTCATCATCTTCATAATGTTAGATATCATCAAGAATGGATTTTAATGAAATTACATATGGAGAGAACACTAGAATGGATCTTTATCTGGTCAATTTCCTAATTTGATGAATTTCAATACGTCGTGATGAATAATATTCTTGAAACCATGGTATTTAGAATACTTGAAATAAATTCAAGCCTGGAAGGTAGCTTTGCTATCCATGTTAACCAGAATATAACGTATTCTACTTCATCTATATACTATACTCAATTGTATGTGCATTTTAATAACAATTTAAGAATCATTCAATGATGAAGACTTCTTCACTTTAGCTATCCATAATTGATAGGCTTATCTACTTCTCAGGATCTCCCCATTATACCTTTCTTCACCTTCCATTCCCTATATTATAAGAACACATATAATATGCAGATGATTAAGGGAATATGATGGCTCCACCTAACATCATCAGTATGAGAAGAGTTTTTGAGATGATTATCTCAACATAGTTCCTCTTTTAACTCCATTTATCATGAATTCACATCTAAACATATCTTCTAATTGATGTAGATGTGAAAATTCTCTGTTCACATTCTCTTCTGGTTTTTGTGGAGAATTTTTCATCTTAATAGCAATCATGAATGATAGATTCTTACTCCGATTCAAGTATGCTTCTCGCTATGGTATTATGGATAATCATTTTTTTTCAATGTGACCAAATTTTAGGCATATCTCACACATAACAAGTTAATCGTGGGATGTGAATTATGATACAAAGCACTCATGACCATTTCCACATCATGTGGGGCCTTTCATTTTCCACATTCACAGGCCTTGGCCTGTACATTTTCATGTTCCCTCATTCATTCAAAATCATTAAGAAAACAACCAACATGTCATTAGGTACTGTTGAATATGTCATAGATTATCCAAATGGGTTCATCTAAGTGTCATCTCTATGAGTAGTACTTTTGGATAAACTCCCCTTCATCATCATGGATTTAGAATCAGTGTTTTTCTCAGCAACGGTACATGAGTTCTTCTTGGGAGAATCTATGTTCTAAATATTATTATGATTTCTTCACAAGGAAACATCATGATAAATTATCAAAAGTGGTGTTCATCTATTCATATCAACAACTATTGTATTTATAGAGGAGAATTTAGCAACCTTGGGACCACTTACATTTCCTACATCCCAAATTTTATGCATCATTCCAAATAATTTTCCATTAAAAATTTTCTTATGGACCTTTGGATATTGTTTCATTATCTCTATCTTTATTCAACATGAAATAGGATTCCATTGTGATTTTTCATTTTTGAGAATGTATGAGCAATTTAATTCGAAATGACAGAATTTATTACAACATCAACATTGAACTGAATATCATGAATTCTTATTTATCTCTTGTATAATGTTATTTCAACTTCATCATGAATTATTGAGATATCTATATGAAATAGTATTCTATAATATTTATTCTATCTATCCTTGTCAGGGTGGTATGATTATTATCTTCTTTATTCATCCATACTTGTACATGATTTTTTTTGTATCATGCAATCTTCATGATAAAAGGATTAGAGGCATTTGAAAAAATAAATTTGGATGGTACATGTTTCTCCTCTACATATTCAGATATATTATCAAAACATGTCATGTTATTTTTATCACAACTTGGAGGTCTTATGAATTTTGAATACTCTACTGATAAATGATTATAAATAGAAAATGTTTCACTATTTTGTTAGGACACAATATATGTCATCCCAAGATTGGCTAATTGTGTTTCCAAATATAGAAATTTTATAACGAGGACTATTACCTATTCTTCAATCATATTCATCTTTTATTCATAGATCTTCTTTATTGTTAAAATTCAATCATAGTGTAGATTCACATATTTTAATCAAAGAGTCATGTCCCTTGATCTTCTTAGATATTCCAGCCTATTGTATAATGTTGACATCAATGCTATTTTTCAATAACTTTTCTAGCACATGGATCAATTCCTCAATATCATTTTTAACCTCCTATTTCTCTTAAAATTAATTGATTTATTTAGAGGGACATATTACATTTTCTATAATTATTTCGTTAAAAGATATAACATGTCTAGAGAGCTTATGATATTCAAAAACATTTCATTCCAAACCTTCCACCATAGAGTCTTATTATTTTCTCAGCTGGGTGATTTTTGCCTGTATAACATGAAATACATTACCAAAATGTGAAAATCTATCATTAGGAGTAATGTGGAGAAATTTTATTATTTTATGAACTGTGAATTGTTGTGAGGTAGTAGATTTATAATAATCACCTCTTATATACTAAAATAATATATTTGAGTATGACCTTCAAAATTGAAAAAAATACCCCATGCTCACTTGAACATCATGATTTGGCTGAGGTAAAAGGGATGTCCTTACATTTGGGGAAAACATGATCCAACGAATCTTAAAAGTACAAGACTATTATTAGTTCTTATCAAAATGTCATAGAGGACACGACACTACATCTTCTTTGGATAATAGTTACTTCTTCAACTCTATCCACTCTCTATTACCTGATTGTCATTGCCTTTTTAGATATAGAATTATTCTCAGAGATAATTGATTCTCCTTCCAAAATTATTATCATTATTTATTCATGAAATAAAACTAAAATGCTCCACTGAATATTATTATTGTATATTGTCCAACATACATCATCCTTTCCCTCTGATACCAGTTGTAGGACCCATGAACACAGTGAGATGGGAAGGGTGAATTAGGGTGTTATATTTTTCTTTTAATGTTATGTCACCTGTTCCGATGTTTGTACAAACTCATTAAAACTATGCAAGGGATACTTACATTACTCAAAAAATCAAATTAAGTGATTCCAAACAACAGTTTTACTTAGTTCACCATTAAGGGATACATCCAAAAATCATACAACATCTGTGTGTTGGACGTACCAAAATCTAATAATTTAACTATTTGGGGATTACAATGGTTTCACCGTATTAACTATTTTACATGAAAAATTCCTTTAAATATTTCATAATTTCTCACTATGTCACTCATATAAATTATGTTGACTTCCTCTAGCGCACTTCATTGAGAGAATTACTACTTAGTTTATTAACATGAAAGACGCTTTAATGATTTGGCATTAATGAAAATTTCCTTGACATTGCATGGAAATTTTCATCCACCATAGACATGATTTGATGCTATATGAAACCAATGAATACTAAAATATGATGTTCAAAAATGCCCTTTTTGAAGCCTCTTTATAAACAAAATTCTTTGAGAATCACCCCTACCTTCTTAGAAGAAACTATTATTGCAAAGCTCCCTTAATTTCATGGATTAACCTTCACGAAGCCCATTGAGTAAATGTGGAATTCCTAATAATAGTGAAGTAACACTCTTCAAATGTATGGGTATCAGTTAAGACTTATATTCTCTTCATGATGCACCGACTCGAATTGAACGCTGAATTCGTGAAAATGTTCTTAAACTCAATGTGTTTCTTGATTTTCCTTCAAAACATCAATGAAAATGAAAATTAATAGAATCATATTTGTAGGCATGACCATTTTTTACATTCCGCCACATCTTTGTAGATTTCACGGACTGCCAAACATGTATTTGCGAGGCACCATCCTTCGTAGAGGGCCATAGAAATTATATGTTTGTAATGAACATTGTTAGCAAAAAGACACTAGTAAAAACATTCAACAATGCCCTAAATAACCTTAAATCCTTCCATCAATGACTTCATTGACCACCATCATTGATCACAATTTTTTTTGTGACACCCATCCAAATCGCAAAACTTTCCATCAATGATCGTAGAAACCAAAACCCATAATCACGATGTACTGGATTGAAAACAATATGTCTTTTTGAAACACACCTCATAAATCCCATATTATCAACACCCATTAGAATTACATTTTAATATAAATAATCCATTAATAACCACTTTTCATGTTAAAATACATCCTCCAATATTCAGACGCCTAAAATTTGTCAAACACTTGAAAATGTCATCATCATCAAAACTATTGCATGCATGAACTATACAAGCTCGTTCCATGGATCTCCTTGATCATATGTGTATGGAATGGAAAAAAACACAAACCATACTGAATTTCGATCAAATAACATCCAATCCTTGGTTCCAACAAAGATCATTTTTGGAGAACTCACTTCATGAGTGATTCTATCACTAGAGACTCTCCATGAAAAAGTACTGATTATTGGTCTATTCCAAATAAGTGTAAAACTGTTTAAAATGAAATTGATTCAATGATTATGGGTCATTCCTAAAATCATTGTGGACATGATAAACTAAAAATGGATCAACCCGCTATGTAATTTATCATAACTCAATGATTCTACCAACCATACTGATGAAAAATACTATATGGAGGATCAATGTTCTACTCAGGGTGGTTATTCTGATTCAAAAAAATCAAACATGATTGCTAAGGATGATAGAGTATAACAATATAATCTCATAGTGGGACACCCCAACTATATATGAAACTCAACCTCTTAAGGGGATCACAATCTAGTGATGTGGATGTAATGTCACATTATACCCAAAAGGATGAACAAGGGAAAACAGTAATCCTATAATGGTCCAAACTATATAAACAATGTTCCTCAAACACTCCTTAATTTATTACACACCATTTCCCAAGGGGTACACAATGTGTTAAGCTATCCCAAGTCTAACCAATGTGGGTAATACTCACACTACAAGTATTCCCAATATACATGGAATGTAGAATGAGTAAATGAATTTTAGAGACACACAATATCATGTATGTGGCCTCAGTCAATGTTTAGGTACTAACAAATTGTCCATGTACTGGTCTGTGTACATCATGCCTAGTCCATGAGAGACTACATAACGTTTCTGTGACCATGTACTCCAACCCATGTCGTTTTCCTATCAAGAGTAAACTATGAGTCCACTAGGGAGGTTAAAATTCCAAGTGATCATTAACCTCATCCAAAACCTAGCAATCATATCAAGGGGCCTTTTATGCCTTGAAATAATGGATTACTTGTCGTATCCTACCTGATTTTCCCCAATATGTCATTCTTCCTCCCACTAGAGTCCGCGTAACCACCCCCATTGAATCCAGATTCAACCAAGGTGAAAAAAATAAATCTTCTACTTTCAATCCTCTCTGTCGAAGAGAAACACACTCCATCTATCGAATCTGAAAATAAAATAATGTTTTTTGTGTGAATCATATTCCATGCATGAACTCAAATATCCAAGGGATCCTACCCATTTTGATCCATCTGTGGACACCATCTTCAGACCTATGTTTCATCATATCAATTTTGGATAAAAAATCTTGGAATAGTTTTCCAGAAAATCAAGCATGTAATGATCGATCAATTGGGTTTATTTCAAATCACAGACTCACTGTTCACCCATGATGAATGTGACAAATAGGGAGAGAATCAAAAAGACCAACCCTATGGAAAAATTCTTGGTTGTTGTTCATATAGGCCTCGATCCATTTCTATAAGATGATAATGAAGATGAATTTGATTAATCATAACCAATTCTCATTATCGTATCCTAAAAATGAGAGCCATTGTGCATGGAATCTAATACAAAACTCAATATTTACATCGATTTAATTGTGTTTGTTGTAGAAATTAAGAATGATGAAGATATTCATTTAAAACAAATTCCCTACCTTTGTATTGGATCAATTTTTGATGAATAACAAATCTATGAAATGTTCATTGGTGATATCCATTGAAAACAATACATGATGAAATAATTTTCAATGATTCAACATCATTAATCCGATAGAATACTATAGTTATCTCAACAAAGGCCCTATATTTCCTATAGGGTTATGCAAATTGCACTAGATTTCTATCATAACAATATATTTAAAATTTGTAAACTGTTGCGTTAGTGAAATGAAATGAAATAATTATTTTTAGTTATTTATTCATCTATTTTCCTATTGTGTTTTTTAAAAATGTCATGCACTGAACAAGGTTATGTTTTGAAAAAGGAAAAAAATTATTCTCAGTGACCAATGGTGCCCTCAAATTTCTAAACTAAATGCTCAATTAAAATGTAATCTTTTTTTCATGAAATTCACATTCATTTTATGTTAAATATTTTAAAAAATATCAGTCAATTGTTTCGGGCACACCAGGGCACATAATCTCATTTTGTCTCAACTTTTTTCTTGAAATTAATTATTATAATATATATAAATAAAACACGAAAATACAATATTTAAAAGACACTCCACATATATTATTATGGGGTTCATTTCAAGGTTTTTATGGGATCCCAATGTAATATTTCCATTTGGGAGTGAATAATCACAATAATATCCCTTTATCTCTATGTTATGTGATTAATCCTTTTGATTAATACATGATCAAAGGTGTATGAATATTCGAAACATGTCATTTTTCTATAATCAATATGTGGAACATTCTATATGCCACCAATGTCATGGATTACATATTCATCTGATCATCTCCAATAAAAAGTCAACAATATATGTATAGATTATTTTTACTGAATTATTAAATTTTATTATAGTATTTTATTATATGATAAGATTAAACATTACATTAAATCTTCTTATCTATTTTTTGGAATTTTTGAGGTTTTTATATATTTTTTTATTGGATAATGGATAATAAAAAGAATATTTATAGATCGTGATGGTAAATTTTAATCACCAGTAATGTTTATAATTATCCATAAAATAAAAATCATCAAAATGATACATTTTTTATTCTTTTTTATTATCAATATTATCAAATTATATTAACTTATACATTACCCAACATCCAAGTCCTCGTATAGGTGTAATAATGATTATTTCCCCAATATTTCTTGTGATGTATACCATGTTATTGTTGAAACACACAAAATGTTGGAATTATGTAAGCTTCGGAATTTGAAAAGATATTTTGAGGTCTAGACATAGTAATAATGTTTTATTTAGATATTTTAAAGTGGTGTAGTTATAATAAAAATATTATTAATTCTCTAATTTATCCGATGTAATACAATAATAGTTTTCTATTTCCTTCTACATTTCTAATGTATACTATAATATCTTCTTTTTTGTGCATGAATCATCTAGACTCATCTTTTATTTCAAAAAAAATTTATTACTCCCATGGGTTTTTATCAATATTAATTTATTAAGACATTGAAAATTAGAGGATAGATAATTTATGAATTAAAAAATTAATCCCAATTTATGAAAAAATCCATTTATTCTAAAAAATAGACCCATGTGATAATTTTATATTCAATTACCACATATATTAAAATTAATGTATTATATTCTATGAATTATGAAACATAACTGAAAATTGTGTGGCACATGTCTCCCCCATGATGGATTATTTCTATACTAGAAAAATTATATAATGATGTTAAAATACAAACAGAAAAGTTATTTATGGAAATAAAATTCAATTTTATCACTTATAAATATAACATGTTTTATATAAAAACATTGTTTCCCCAATAATTTTTTTTAAATTAATATAATATTCATATTATATCTATAATATTGTATACCTAACTTCTTAAAAATACATATATCCTCAACCAATATATTTTAAAAAATTATATTCTCATCATAATTATATGATTGAATACTATTGATTTTGATTATTTAAAATTATATAAAAATAGAAAAACAATATTAAAATAAACCTGAGGGTTTTATCTTTGTATTTTATAATGGTTTGGTTGTGAGGGTAATTATATGAGAAAAGAACATGGATTATTTAAGAGGATTCTATTTATAGTAAAATAGATGATATAAATTTCACAGCTCAATAAAAAAACTCTGTTCTCCTTCCCCATAATCGATTTCTCCAACTATTTTTTATTTCCCTTTCTAACCATTTTATCACAAATCAATTTTTTGTTTTACAAGTAATGATTCAACCACATATATATATTTATTATATTTAAAAAATATATTTTTTAAATTAATAGTATGATTCATATTTGAAAATTACCCATGATAATTGGGGTTTTAAAATTCCCTAATCCATATATGAATGAATACTCAATTTTAATTTTCCCCTAAATTTAATGTTATTCCTAATCAATTCCAAAATCAATTATTCACTAACACTTTCAGGATTTATATTTATTCAAATCACCATCGAGTGAGGTTGGAATGGAAATATATGAATCATAGATTTTCATAACATATATGTTATTTCATTTATTCTATAGACTAAAATTGTTCTCACTTATTTTGATTCTCTAAAAAGGATTATTGAATCTTATTAACAATGTCACAATAACTAAAATCATGTAAATGAAGATGGATTTGTTTGAAATAGAAAAATGAAAATTTTCTAAATCAGGAATGATGACATCACCCAGTCAAGAAAAAAATATTTCATAAATATATATAATTCTCTAATGTTCGTATGTTTTAAATTGGCGAGTACACATGTACATTGAATTTCACAAATTATTTTAATGATTTTAATTCTTTAATTACTAACAAATTAGTGAAATATATATTAGTATTTATCAAAATTATTAGGTTATGAATGAATGTTTTCATCCAAAAATTTACATGATAAATGAAATTCAGTCATACTTTATTTTTAATGTAATTAAATCAGAGTAAATACACTAGAAAATTAAAATCATGCAGTAAAATATTTCCAAAAAAGGTATTTCATCCCATAACAAAATCTAATACCACCACCCAATATAATTTCAAGAAATCCTTGATAAAATTGTATTCAAACTCATATAATGAGTATATAGAAAATATATTTCATGGTAATGTTGGATATTTGGAATAACATACCATATCTTGGATTTTATATTATTAAATGTACTACCAATTTTTATGGAATTGTAACATGGTTTTACCCATAAGGATCATTTATAATTTTACTATAAAATGGTGTAAACAATTGTAGTTTTTATTTATATAATACTGGATATGGGACCACATAAAAATACCTTTTTTTATTCAACATAACATAACTATATTCATTTACTAAATGATCATTTTAGAGGTGTAAACTGTGGAAACCAAATACTAAGTTGTGAACATTAAGTTAATATTTGTTAATTTAATAATTTTGGACTCATTTTTTATACCATGTAATGTTATTTTACCCATTAATTAATTTTCTTAATATAATGAAAACCTCATATCCATATTCATTATATGATTGTTTTTCTGTATACTTCGAATATTTGTTATGCATAATCTATCTAAATGGGTTTTAATATATTATACTCCATTTTATCCTTAAAATTTCACCACATATATGATTTCTCCCTCTTTTAAAATTATGAAAAAAATAAATCATTTTAATTTTAATTTTAAAAAATGTGTTTTTATTTTGAAATTTATTTTGATGATAACAAAGAATAATTGAATCAATGGTTATAGAAAACCCACATTATCGGTTCCATTTTTATTTCATGTTATATAAATAAATTATATGATATGTGTGATATTTAAACAAGTATGAAATCTTCTTTTGAAACCTTTTATCATCATATTTTCCTTAAAATCATTATTAATGTAATCATTGTCTTGTTAATTTATTTTCATTTGATGTCACATTTTAATCATAATACATTAGCAGTTATATTTATCATATATAATATTGTATTCTTGTTAATTTTTTGATTCATATATCATTAAAATGAATAAGTATGACTATAATAAATAGTTTAATTGTTATTTAAATCATTAAGTCTTCTCTAATAAAAAAATGTTTCACTATTTATGGAGAATCCTCCCAGGGCATGATCCAACAATGTTATCTTATTTATGTAAATATTTTCATGAGTTTTAAAAATTATATTTTCTCTTATGAAATTCAATAAAAAATATTATCACAACAAGATTGTTATTTTAGGGACCAAATTTTATAGTTAATTTACAAATAATGGGATTATCATTAATTGAATAATAAAGGGAATAAACAAAATAAATAATACATGAGAATATTATTTTCAACATATCTCTAAAAATAATTAATAACTGAAGATGTTTGGGAAATTTATTATATCTATAATGATATAAGACCATTTAAGGAGATTAAAATATAAAATTAAAATATTTATAATCTTTATTCAATAAAAGATTGATTAGATCTATTTTAATTTTACTTGTATGATTGAAAATTATTTATAGTTCATAAATTATGTATTCTTTTTCAGTGTTTTTTATTTTAATGGAAATATGGAAAATATTTGGGTTATTATTTGGTATTAATTGGATTGAAAATGAATATTGATGAATTAAATTAAAATATAATTAACTAACTCATGTGATAATTCTTATTAGTTACATTACTATCACTCAAATATTACATACATAGTATTTTTGAACGATACGACAATCATTAATGTGATTCGTATCATATTAATTCATGACTAATTAATAAAAAAATATCCGATAATATGTGAATATATTGATTAATAACTTATTTTTTATTTGATATTAACAATAATATTCAATTAGTTCAATTTCATCACTCTCTATACTAGAAATAGTTTCCCTCAATTCATCATATATTATAATATCACTAAATATTCTTTGTGAATGAAGTGAAATATCAGATAAAAATAAAAGCATTGAAATATTAATGAAATATATTTTCTATAATTATTTACACTATAACATATCTCCATAAAATAAAAATTATATTAAACATAAAAAATGTAATATAATTTAAAAAGAAATAAAATGGTCTTTGAAACATCATTGTCATCTAACATAGTTTAACTATTATGTTAGTTATAATTGATAATGGATTAATAATATCATTGGTAATAGATAAAAAACTAATATATAAAAAAATTTCTCCAATTATAATAATATATTCTCAATAAGTGGGAACCAAGACTTTTAATCCAATTTTTTTACTTATATTTTGTACAAAAAATACATGGGTGCTGGAAAAAATCACATAGATAAAGGATCTAAATGTGATCCCTATATGTGTTTGTGAATAACTGAGGTACTTTTACTTTATCGATTATCAGTGGGAATATATAGAATTCATCATCTAATAGGAACATGTTCAATTTTTATAATTGAATAATAAATAAATTGGTTGTACAGTTTGATAATTACATGATTCAAATTGAAAATTTGTATGAATATTATTTCATGTGCATATATGTATATGAAATGTTCTCCCTCCATTATCAAGGGTTATGATATTTCCCTTTCGAATATGTGATTTTTCATATTCCATTATTTATACATCTCAAATATAGAACTATACTTAAGTATATGTAGGACTTTCACATAACCCTAGAAATATTAGGGGGATGCCCCTAAAATGTATTTAAATTCATCTGAATGTAAATTTATGTTTTTTTCAATATTAAAATAGAGACTTCCATTATGAAATTGTTTTCATCTTTTTCTATATATTATTTAATGATATGAAATTTTGTATATAATAACCATGTAATTTCATTATCTATAAAAAAACGGGATCATCTCATGAACCTATGCTCCATAACAATACTTATGGTATAAATATTTCTGTATTACAAGGAGATATGAATATGAAATTATACAGTTCATGTTGTGTTGAGTTTTTATGTAAGTAAAAATGTGATATTTTTCACCATATTGGAATGGAAGGAAGAAATCTTTTTTTTTGAAATTATATCATCAATATAGTTAAAATCAAATAAATCACTGAATATTTTTTCTAAGGTAAAACAGTGACAACAACATATTCATAAATAATTCCCCAGCACACATATTGATAAAAATATGTGGGTGGTGATCCATTTATTTAACAAATCCATTAATAACATCTCCATTCATTATTTATTATAAATTTCGACATCAATATATTATGGTCGCATCCTATGTTATCTAATATCCCCAATATATATTCCATTAAATTTCCATAATTTTCATGGCTGGATTCAGTTTTATTCCATCATAAACATCATAAATCTAAAATAAATATGAATGGGGACAATTTATATAAAATTTTTATTAAACCCCTAAAAAATATTTTTTTAAAGAATAAACATATATCAAAAAAAGAAAAATAACAATAAATAAGTAGTAAATTCCATATAATATTATATTCAATGGAATGTAATCAATTATTATTAAATAAAAAAATTATAAATATATATCCTACCACTTAAAAGATACATAATATAGAACATGCCATCCAAAAAAATCTACTTTATTAGTCAAAGGTAATGAGTTTTCTAAAACAATAACATGATCATAAATATTTTGTGATACAAAATTAAATATAGAATTAACATCAGAAAATAAACCTATAAATAATTATCATAGAATAATTAAATGTATAAATATTTTATGCTGATCGATGCCACGATAGTTATATATATATATATAGTTATTCAGTCAATGGAAATGTGTTTTCTTAAGTCATTACATGATACTATTTTTTTTATGAAAACTATTTTGATATTTATATTTCATGATTAAATCATCATGTAAATATATAAAATATAAAAAACATTTGTCTTTATATATCAATATGCTCCACCCAATACATAATACATCTATAAATATTGTAAACCATGGATATTATATATACAATTTAATTAAACAATAAAAATACCATTTCAGGAATACTATGAATTTATCTCAAAATTATAAATAAAGTAATAAATATTTCTAAATGTATATATATATATATGAAAATTCATTAAAAATAATGATTGAATAGATAATAGAATTTAATTTTTTGACCTATAATTTACGATTTTCATAGTATAAATCATTTTTAAAAACTAATCAATTCATTTCATCATAGGTGATGGGTTTTTAATAACATCATATATTAATATATAGTGTTAGAGACACATTTAAATTTTCATATGTCATCATAATGTTATAATGTAAATCAATAAGTTAAAATATTAGTTTGTACATCACATTTCGTATACTCAACTTCAGTGGTGTATACTTATTGACGATCACTATAAAAAAATAAAGAAGATACCACCCATGGTAGTATAAAAATATTGAAATCTATGAAAAATATTAGAGGATTACATGATCATAAAAATTTGTATAAGAATAAACTCCTAAACATTAAATGAAATGAAGTTATGAAGAGGTATATTTCAATGATTAGTTTATTTATCCTCTCAAAAATTGGCAGGATCATACTATTTATATAGTTCATATACATTGATTAAAGAATCATGTTTACTAATTCAAATTATATTTAGTGAACATTAATGACTCAAAATGAAAACATATATTTTTTATGAACATTTGATATTTCAATAGTAATATATAAATTATTAATCCATAAATTTATGTTGACGATGATTTATAATCAATGTGAAAAAAATAATGATATGTGGTCTCAAAATATGTTACATGATATCATATGTAATTATTTGCTATTGAAGTTAAGATATTCTAGAAATTAATTTTAACTTATTATTTTAATAAATACACAACCCAAACCGAAGCAAAACCATCATATGTTAGAATAAAATATTATCATTTATATGTATCCATTATGTTAGTAGGCATTAAAGGATATAAACATATTATGAAATCAATGAAGGCACAAAATGACATTGAGTAGTATATTTATTATAGGTAAACCTTATTATCCAAATGTTAAAAGGATGTACAGTTTCATGGTTTATCTCTAGACGATCATTAATAAAATGTCAAAACATATTGATTGTAAAAAATCATATGTTAGAGATATTAAATATAATTGAAACATCCATGTGATCTATTCTTATAAAATCTCCAACCTCTATTACAACCCAATTAAATATTATGTTTTGATCTTATATGGATATAATTAAAATATATGTAACTCATAATATATAATATAAAAAAAATATAATTGTTAATTTTATAATCAATTAATAAAATATGTCTTTTATATTTAAGATTTTGAAATTTATGGAAAATGGAATGTTTTCTTCTATATATCCCCAATTCAAATATTTTTTTAAACAAATATATGTCTGAATTTTTAAATTTAAAGTAGATAAAAATTATTCCATTTTTATATTCATAGTTTTATAATTTTCATTGTATGAATTATTGGTATTTTTGTGAGATATATTATTTTCATGTAAATACTAAAAAATACTAATATATTAAAAAATTTCACTAATATGATAGTAACATTATATAATAATGATTTTAATATAGTTTTTTTAAAATATTATTTTAATTATATTTACATATTATTTATATATATACTTTATAATTACTAGTTTTTATTTTTAAAGAAAATATATATCATTTTGAAAAAATTTGTAACATTTTTCTCGATAAACAGATTTATTTGGTGAAAGTATTCAATTAGTTATTATCAAATGTATAAAAAAAATCCAACATAGTGGAATTTTTCTTTTATATCATCATGGAAATATTATATTTCATTTATATTTTTTAATTTTGAATTAGAATTATAATTATTTAGGTTAAGGTCAATGACAATAATAATGGGAAAATAGTTATCATTTAAACTCACTTTCATTAATATTTTTTCATTTTTATGTACTCAGAAAAATAACTTAACGACATAAAATAAAATTTATATATTTAATGTTATTATATTTAAAATTTTTAAAAATCATTTAATATGTAATCAATACTATATATGACGTAGAATGTCTAATGAAAGAGATATTTTTCTAAAATAAGGAATTTCGTATATATATATATACATATGTATAATGTATTAATTTAAATTTTACCATTATATTAATTGTATAATAATTTCAATTAAATTAATATGTCAATCATTTAGAATAATAAAAGACGGTATAATTTTATATTTTATATGTTTACTAAAACATTGGTATCCTGGTTAAATCTAACTAGCCTAGTAAAAAAAGATAAAATAAAAAACATAAGATAGAATGATTTCTGTAATGATTAAAAATTAATTCTATATAAATTAATGAGGATTTATCAACACAGTATAAGGAACAATTTCATTATTTCCATTATTTTTTTCATTAAACTATTAATAGATTAATTATATCATTAAAAAGTAAATGATTTTCAAAAAAAACCTTCTTTCTTGAACATACTAAAGAGGGAAGAATTGTCCCCTCCATTGAAGACCAATTACATTCAATTAATATCTAAATATCGAAAAAAACATCACACCAATATACCTCTATAAATTTTATAGCCATATGGTGTATATTATTTAAACAATAAAGGTCAATTCTATGGTGACTTTGAATAGATATTTCAAGTTACCAATGTGGTTCTTAGATACTACATACCATTTCATCATAATATTACACTTCCAATACAACCAAAGAAATGGTTATAAAATTAAATAAATATCATTAATATACCAATTTTATAAATATTAATTGAAGGAATATAATTTATTCCTTCACATTTTCTTAGAAAAACAATATAATGTCCACACTATGTTGTGCGGAGTATGACCCCAATGAAGCATCATTCATCGTTTTAAATTCTGAATTTCAATATTTATCAATAAAATTGAAAATAGAATCCAACTAAACAAATGGTATAAATTTTATAGTCACTATAATTTTATAGTGATATTATCAATATAAATAACCATATTAACCCATAGAGATACAGAATATTCACATTTATTTTTTTAACCAAATATGTCAACAATACTATTGAACTTTATAATGTAAAAATTTATAGGAACATAATATTTTAATCTATTATAATTTTATAAAAAAATACTAATGGTTTTTTAAAAGTTATTATTTCATATTATATTTTTTAAATAAAATATAATCTTCTATCCACTAAAATTAGAGAAATATCCAACACAAATCAAATTATCACTACCATATAAGAAAAAACTATTTCTGTCAATAAATAGCATATTTTAATAATTAATATATGATATATTAATTGTAGAAGAATTTTTCTATGCAATAGTATCTAATAAATGTAATTGTTTTATTTAAGATGTTTTCTATATGAATAGAATGAATTAGGTATATGATAAGTGTTTATTGTATGAAATTTTCACTAATGAGTAAAATATCTTATTGTACCCCATGTTTTTATTCATAGAGTGTATCTATTTTAAATTTATATATTCAAATCATAAATATCATTATATGTTATGATATTTAAATTTATATTAAATTTTTTCCTCTGATGGTTTGTTGAATTTTAATTTCCAAAACCGATCAAGGATTCTATCACTCTCATTTTTCATTGAATCATGTTTCTTAATTATTTAAAATATTTATTTGTACAGTTTATCTATTAACCCATGAATTCTAATATATTTTATTATTTATGATCATCCAAAATTTATATTCATTCAATAACATCCATTTAATAGAGTATAATTTATTCCCAAAATGTATATTGTAAAATTTATTACTTTATATTCATTCTATGAGATAAAATGTCTCTCATATATCATTATATTAGAATTAAAATGGTTTTACCTATTTTTATCATTATAATTAATATTCAATATCAATTATACTTATTAATTAGTTTTCTTCATTCGTCAAGATATGATTATGTATATACTAACATCCATCTACTTAAATGGAAATTAATCACCAATCAATATTTTATCCCTATCCAAATAATATTTTCCCCAACTATTTTTAACACAATGAAATTTATTTTACTAATAATTCTCCTAAAAAAATTTCAAGATTAGTTTTATTTCATAGTGACTATGTTTAGTAAGGTATTTTTCAAAAAATATGGTGTCCTCTATGACTTTATAACAAATGGGTTTTTATCCTCTCTAAACATACTTAATGTAATCCACTATTTCAAAATAATAATATCCATTATTGACATATCCTTTTGGAAGAAATTTTTGCAACATATTATAGTAAATGTTTCTAGAAATGATTTCTTTTGAAAGTCATATTATATCATATATGACTACATTCATTATAGTGTATTTATTTAAACCATTTTAATTTATGGAATCCATTTTCCCATTCCATTCCCAAAATAAATATCCCTTATTAGATTTATGATTCATTATTTTACCATTAAATTACATGAGTCAAATATATTTTTATATTTTTAAATATAATAACATCAAAACAACCCAAATTCATAATGTCCTATGTGGTTTATTTACATAATTATTTTTAATGGATGTTTTCACATCAATGAATACATACTTATTTGATAATTTTGTTAAATGGTAATATTCTATTTTTCAATAACCCAAATTACATAATTTTATCATTTATATTCATTTTTTAGAACATAATCATGAAATACATTTCATTCTCATGATAATATCAATCTAATGATATGAATAATTTTCCTCCCTTTTTCATAATATTATAATATGTTATATAATGTGATACATGAGACCAAAATTATATATATGTCTACTAAATTGTGTAATTTTTTATATCTCATGGTATTTTATGTAGTGGGTTATAGAGAATATGAAATCTAATATGGGAAATTTTTACTGAATTTAATGACAGCCTTAATAATACACATGGACTATTTAAAATGATTTCATATATTATGTTGTGTTCAAAATAATATAATACCTATATCCTATTTACTATAAGTGATTTATATCAATGTCTATTTATATGATCATTGGTTCCTTGTCAATTTTCTAATGTGTATGAATGTGATATTTTTTATTCTTGTTCATTTTTTAAATTCTCATGTCTATATATATATATCTTATATTCTATTATTTCATGGAACATACAACCCATTTAATTGAAATAAATAGGCTATTAATGGTGTTTGAGGATGATTTTGGTGTTATGAGACATGTTATATAATCTTATGGTGTGTCATTAAATTTCCAAAATACTAATTTTTCCAGTTTTTTCAACAGTGTCATGCTGGATGTATTACTCTAGTATTCTCTCTCTGGCAATGTACCCCTGGTGGAATCTTGATGGAAATTTCTTGATGGTGGAAACTCACCCTGATGGTGTCATGCTGGTTCTGGATCCTCATAGTGATATCTTTCATGGGTACCTCACCTCGGTGGAGTCTCTCTTGTTTGTAGCACACATCGGTCATGTATTGTAGGTGATAGCTCACCGTGATAGTGTTTCACTAGTGGTATGTTTTTAAAGCAGATATTCATTCAATAAAATATGTTATTCTAGTGGTGTGTCATCTATGTATGGCTCACTAATAGTTCCTATATGGTTGTTCCACTCTAGGGGTTTCTCAATGATTTTTTCGTGCGGTCGGTTCCTCATGTAGTGGTGCCTCACTACCAACAATGACTTATTCCAGTAATCTTTCATTTACCATTTTACCCTCTTGATGTATTTATATGATAAAAATGAATTCAATTCCTTAATTAAAAGGATTTTAATTAGTTTAAAACTCCATTAACTATTACATAATTTTTTTAAATATATGGGGGCTTTGTAATTTTAAAAATCCTTGGTCTTGGTATAGATATTGCTTTAATGGAATTTAATATTATATCATATCACGAACATCTATGATAGAATCTTCCAAAACCTTAAATCCCTTCATTATTTCATCCTATCTTTATATTGAGACCTTATTACCCGAATTCCTTCACCCATTGTAAAATATTTCCTAAAGTTGGTGTTTCCATGGATAACTTCTAGCTTCCTACTATATGTGAATTCCTATTTTCAGTTCAATCATCAAGTGTCGATTGTCATTTTTCAGGTAGATTTTCACTTCATTTATTCTTATGTATATCATAAATGGGGTGTTTATTATTGAATTTATGGGGACATGGTATCAACCGTATTAATAATGATAATGAATTATATTAAATTGAATTTAAGGATAATGATAAATTTTTATGAGATCTTATAACTTGTTATTTTATTGAAGATTTGGATTGTATTGGATAATTAACACAGAAAAATAATGGTTTTATGTGGTATTTTAATGCTCTACTATGATTTGAACTAGGGAATTCATGTTATTTGGTTTATTATAATCATGTAGTATCAAATTGTATAATAACTTATATTTAGTTTATTAAATGGATTCAATAGGATTTTATGCCTTCTATGATAAACCCCTTTATAAAATTATTTAAATTGAATAATATCTAAGATTTTTAATCATGAATGTGTTTTGTTGGGATATATGATGTGATTTGGGTATTTTTATTTGGTTTGCAGGGGACTAGATGACATTAGGGTTTATAGCAGGGTTGTGGATGCACTGGTGGTACGTGGTTTGGTTTTGTTGACATGGTGTTTTGATCAGGATGTGTTTGAAAAATGACAATAGTTTCTGGTATGGTTAATTCACTATGGGGGTTATCCATGAATGGAAATCATTTTTAATTAACCCATATATCATAGTTTGACAAGTGGTGTAAAAGTAATGTCTATTCAATGGATAGGTAATGTGGAACCAAGTCAGTTTATCAGGCCTCTTCATCTTCTAAAATGATTGTTACTTTATTTCTTGATAGTAGTTATGGTGTGATGGTTTCATGGTAGGTTTGGATGTAAATATGAATAAATATTAAATGAAAGATTTTAAATGATAAAATATAAAGAATGAATTAGTGATAATTAAATATTTAATATAGATGTTGGCATGTGATCTTCTTATTTGATGTTCTGAATTTAGAGGTGGAAACAAAATTTAGGGTGATTTACGTTGGATTATAAATTTGAGAAACCATTGGTTGGTCTTGTGTGATTTTTCTAATACATGTTTAATATTTTTATATTATTTTTATTTAAATATACACCCCACACATGTTGATCACTATGATCCTAACACCCATAGGGTTATGTGGGAGGTTTGTATTTCCCAACATCTCTATTGGATGATGAATGGATAACAACATTCTCTTCACTGCCCCAACACCATGAGACTATGGAATTATATTATTCAGGTAGGATGTGGTGTGGTGTGATTACTAAGAGTTTATATGTGTATGATTATTTGATTTCCCAGGATTCTTGGTAATGAGATGTGATATGTTTCTCAGTTGTCATGGAGATGAGATTTGTTGTGATGGGCCAGATGTGTGCATGTGGGATGTTTTTAGTAATGTGGTAATGGTGGGTAAAGATGGGATGGGATATGATAAGTGGACTTGATGTGTGTGGGCGGGATGTTCAATGTCATGTGACCTAGGTGTGTGCAGGTGGGATGTATGGTGGTATGTTTTGAAGAGGTGTGAGCATGAGGACATTTTTTTCTACTGGGTGATAGTGGCTAATAAAATGAAATGTGGTTCATGGTACAATATCTTCGATGGGATTTATATAATATTAAATTTCTTGGTTTATTTTATTTGGTGAGTGTTACAGAGTGAGTTTTTGATGGATAATTTACTATTGTATGTTTTTTTGGTTCTGTGGTTTTCTCAAGGGAGCATTATTATAAACAATCCACATTTGCATGAGAGTATTTATTTTATCATATATAAATTACTATATCCTCAGCCTATGTATATAATATTGTTTTACAATTTCCAAGAGGATTTTTTGGATTGTGCTCGACATTACCATATCAGACCATTGGGATAGTTGTTATGACACTTTTGTAGTTTTACTATTGTTCTTTAACATGGATTCTTTTGTTTGTTTTTTTATATCCTTGCATTGATTATGGGGAGGGTTTTGGGATATTTTTAAATTTTTAAATTTCATGTTTGTGGTCGATTCACTATATCTCATGCTCTTCATTTTTATAGAGGGTAATGCCCCCATTTTGTTATAATTGTATGCCCTTTTACCAAATTGCGAACCTAGGTACTACTAGGGGATGGACTCCTGGGTAATTATCTTATTTTCCTCACTACAAATACATAGAGGTGAATCTATGTATGGAGAGGGTCGTGTGATGGTGGGAAAATAATAAATGGTTGAGGGATTTTACAGAGTGCGGATTTGGGAATAGTGAGGATTTCACAGTTTGGTATGACAACAGTTCCTGTTGAAATGTTTTTGTGACATTGGGTAGGGGAAAGGGATATGGTATGTGGAATTAGTTCCCCCCCCCACCTATGATCTATTGAACAGAATTAATTATTATCGAACGAGTAAGATATATGGACTCACTTATGGAGTAGAGACCTATGGGAGGTCTAGGTATTATAATAACATCTATTACAGTTTTAATTAGGTTTATTTGGGAACGATAAAAATAGTGAATCTAATAAAATAAATTAAAATGAGTCATAATAAAAACTATATACTACATTTCAGTGGAAATTCTTGTTTTTATTTCATCTATGAATCCCAGTCATCAACCACATGACGCTAAGGTATTGGTGTTTCAGTAGGATAAATCAGTTAATTGTCATAGGGGTGATCCAATTGAAGAGGATGATCAGTTCTAGAAGGCATTTCATTACCATCAGTATATGTACATTAAAACATATGTGGGATGTGATTCTGATATGTATAAGATTGATTTTTTATTGATATTTATATTTCTTGGGTTTGATCTGGTCCCTGATGGTTTATAGGATCCCTTTGGTAGTTAATCTGAGGTGATGAGATGAATGTCATTTGTGGACATTATTCCATTGTGACTCAATGGGGGATATGTTTCCCAGAATGAAATTCATAAGGAGTTTCGAGTAAGTCTTCTCTCATTGACCACTAATTCTAATAATAGGATGGAATTACACTCCCATCCATATAAATGTATGTTAGTTTGGGAGATCAGTATTATGATCAAGGACAGTATTCTGCTTCACCATAGATTGTTTATCAGATGAGGATTCACAAGAAATAAGTCTTGTGGAGAACCTCCATCCTTCAATCAAGTATGTGGTTAGACCATTTATGTTTCCAATGTAATTATAGTTTTAGAAGATGGTAGAGGAGATCTAGAAGATGCATTCATGATGAGGTTTATCATTAGAAGAGAACCACCACGGTTCCTCAAGGGGATGATTTTTTATGGAAGATCAATGGATCCACAACCATCAAGGTTTCATCTAGAATGTTTTAGCCCTCGATAGCTTAAAATTTAACCTTATAGTTTTAGTTCCTTTCCAATGCGATTGGAGAAAATATGTTTCATATGTGGGGATCATGACCATTATCATGAATAGTGACTACTCACTGACCGAGCATAATTTTTTGTTGGTTACCAAGTTCAACACCGACCATAATATCTTTTTTTAGTGTGGTTGTTTTAGAAGAGTTTCAATTAAAAATGGTGTGGTCCTTTTCACACATTGAAGGGTACTGGTCTATAGGGGATAGAGATTTTTTTTGGGTATGAAAATTTTGTTTATTAATTTTTTTTTTCATTTTTTCTCTTCTAATCATTGTATTTCTTTTTTCGCACACTCTAGAATATTATCTTTGACTAGAAGAAGAGTGTCTTCTCATAACCCTAGTGTTTACTAATCTTACTAGAGGCCAGTCAAATATGATTGATGTGTATCGAGGGTGTATGAGTATGATGGGGCCACATCAGTTTGATGGTGATCAAGTGAAGTTGCATTTGTTGACATAAAATGTAATTATTGTCTTATAATGGTTGTATTCCATCCATCCTTTTATCTATTGATTCATTTGGAGAGTCTGGTTTTCAAATGTGGAAGGTCATCATGTGGTATTATTTGGTTTGCATATTTTTTAGGTGGGAAATAGACATATGGATCCACTCCATTCCTTTTTGAATGATATCAAAGTGGAATTAGTGGATTATTGAATGGTATATGTTCCTAGGGCCTTTGTGGAATTATTTTATGGTTTTCTAGAGGATCTGGTGATGCTTCCCACTCAACGTGATGTTACATTTGATATAGACTTGAATCCCGGTTCAGGGTGTTACATATTCAGATCGATAATAAGATTCATAATGATTTTATTTGGCCTAGTTTGTCATTCTAGGGTGCCCTGTTGTTGATTACCAAGAAGAGGATGGTGTTTTATATTTCTGTATAGTCATCCAATGTATGAATCTGGTGAAGATCAATAACCATTACTCCTTTCCAAGGATCTATGACCATTTCATCTCAATGTGAAGGGGAGATTTTGTTTTCTATGATTGATCTATGGTGTGGATAATACTAGTTGAGGGTGAAGAAATAAAATATTCCAAAAACAGAATTCATATGTAGATATGGGAACATCGAGTTTTTTGGTTATTCCACTCAGTATTACAAAAAAAATTAGATGTGTTCATGGGTCTTATGAAATCCATGATCTATATGTCTCTAGACTTGTTTATAATTGTATTCATCAATGATATCATAATTTTCTTGATGTCAGAGTAGGATCATGTCGAGCATCTAAAAAGTGTCATGATGTTCTTCAATGCTTTCAAATCTATGGAGTTTTTTCCATATGTAAATTCTCCACTTGATCGGTGAGTTTCCTCAAAAATTTAGAAACTCGTAAGCTTGTTCCACTGGACACATCAAAGGTCAATGATTATTCTTCTTGGGTAACAACCAAGAATGTTTGAGAGGTTTTCATTTTTAATAGTCACATAGTAATTTATCGTAGTTTTATACAAAATTTATCTCATCATACAGCCCCATTGATATCATTAACCAGAAATGCCAAAAAAAATCATCTAATTAGTTCTATGTATAATTTAGTTATATTCCTATGATTTTGGTTGTTGCGTCATTGTTCTAGATGATAGAGGAATGGGTAATGATCGCGGTGTTTTGTAATGATTCTCGACTAGGAATTGTGTATGTCTTGATGACATAGAATGTAGTGATATCATAATATTCTAGGTAGTGTCACCCTAATGAAAATAATAATTCCACCCATGATTTTTATATTACATCTATTGTGTTCGTTCTAATGTATTTCTGATATTACCTCACTGGGGAGCTCTTTTTATTCTTCATGGGTCAAAAGTTATTGAGGGATATAATTTCCCATCATTAAATAAAATTTCTATAGTAGACACTGATGGGGTTTCTTTATGATTATGATTTCAATATCTCATACACCTCAATAGTGGTTAATGTTATGGATATTTATTTTAATAGGATGTTTTCTATGGTTTTTGTTTGGGATATCGATGTTCCTTGGGACGAAATATAGTATATGAAAGCCTTTCACTTGAAAGAATGGGTGGATGAGGGTAAATTATTTTTTTACATTTATGTGAAATATATATTGATAGAACATGTGGAAGAATCATAGTGTGGAGTCTTAGATGGATATGTGACATGTTATAGGGTTATCCCTAGGGACTCTCTTGAATGATGGTTTAAACAACATGTTGTTTCATAGAAGGATATTTGTTTCAGGAGAAATGCATGATGGAGTCCTTAATGAGATTCATAGATCACCATTGGTGGAATACAACAGAGATTAAAAGATTTACTTTAGAACGAGGTTTTTGTTTTGCTGGACCAAGATGAAATGGGTCATAATAGAGTTTTTTGTTAAATACTTGATTTTCCAGCAGGTGAAGGTCATGCATCAAATTCATGGTGGATTGATGTAATACTAAGATATTCCCAAGTGGAAAGTGGAAAAATTGTTAATTGACATAATCATAGATTTACCTAGACCCTATTGATAGGAATATGTCAGTGGTGATGCATTTTCTTTACAAATCCATTAATAACATCTCCATTCTTTATTTATTACATATTTCGACATCAATATATTATGGTCACATCATATGTTATCTAATATCCCCAATATATATTCCATTATATTTCTATAATTTTCAGGGATGGATTCAGTTTTATTCCACCATACACATCATAACTCCCAAATAAATTTGATCGGAGATAATTTATATAAAATTGTTATAAAACACCAGAAATTTATTTCTTGAAAGAAAAAACATAAATCTACAAATGAAACAATGTAATAAATAAGTAGTAAATTACCAACTAATAATAAATTCAATTGATTATAATAAATTATTATATAATAAAAAAAATTCAATAATTATTCTACTACCTACAATTTATCTAATATATAACATGCCATCCAAAATAATATAGTTTATCCGTCAAAGATGATGTGTTTTCTCAAATAATCACATTATCACAGGTATCTTATGATAACATATTAAATATAGACGTATCATTATAAAATAAACATGTAAATAAGTAGCAAAAAATAATTATATGTATAAATATTTTATTCTGATTGATCTCATAATAATTATATATACGTATAGTTATTAAATTGTAAGAACCTGAACCTTCTTTTCAGTTTTTTTTCCTTTTCTTGTCGTTTTTTGAGGAAAAGAGGAAAATAGAAGAATCTGGAAATTTTCTAAGTACACAACGTGTAATTTATGAGTACAAGCCCTGTTCTTTATGATTATACACCATTTAATTTTCTTCAATGTGAGGTCGTGTGTTGGTCGTGCCCGAGCCACAGACACGGTGTGTAGCGATGATGTGGAGGCCACTTAATGTGGTGTACAGAAAAGCCTAGTACACACCGTGTACTCTAAAAGTAAATGTAGTGTACTTTTTTTTCATTAAATAGACTGGGGTCGCGAATTAACCCCAAATACCTCTTCTTCTATAGCTTATTCGACCGAGAGCGAGTGTACGACCACATATCTTCTCTGAGCCACCGATCTGTCACCTACTGTCCGAATCGAATGTCGTCGGTTACAATAGAATCACATCGGGGAGTTCTTGGTTCTTCTTAGGCCACATTTCATGATTCCTTCTCTTGTGAGAGTTACCATTGGTTGAAATTTTTATATGTTTTTGTATGTCTTCTCCATTCTATGTTGATTCATAGGCCATGCTTCAAGTATATCTATCTCTTAGTATCGAGGTAGGTGGTTTGTTTCCCTGGGTTGAATTTCTTTGATTTTTTGGTGGAAAAGTGTTGGATACCCATGTATCGGGTATCTCAGGTGAGGGTTTTGATCCTGTATTGATATATACCTTAGATTTCATGTATTCTTGAGGTTATTAAATGATTGATAATTTTTTGTTAGCATGTTTGAGGATCACCCCATGGGTGTTTCCCCTTGTTTGGTTGTTTACCGCCGTTTGGATTAGGTTTCTTGTGTGGTATACCTTGTTGCATTGTTTGATTTTCTTGTTATTGTATATTTGATGTATTCCGTAATATTTATATTTTTTTGATGCATTGTATCTATTAGCCATGTAGCTTTTTGAGATTAATTTGGGCTGCTAAAAGTCGATTACGCATGGCTACACTACTCAGGGATGTGGGAATGTAGCGTGGTAGACTAAAGAGGGAAATGATTATTAGGGCTTCCCTAGAGATTCTGTTATAAATTATTATCTCTCGCAGGACCTATGGGAAAAGGAATTTGTGCTTCTTTAGAGTGTCCTTAGTTACGTATCGAGACTATAGGGGGAATTGAAGATAAGTGCTTCCTCAAAGAGTTTATAGCTATCATTACAAGGACACATGGGAATTAACTGTGAGAGCTTCCCAGAGTGTCCGTGCCTTTGTTTTTTTACATGACTAGAGGGGTCTTTTTATGGGATCCACATATATATTCACCTTGAATACTGTTTGGTTGGTTATGATGAGTCCACCAAGCCATTGAACAAGCTTGGGTTTTGTACTGCTTGTTGTTTCGGTAGTCTGCTGAGATACATGTTGTGTTACTTGTTATGCTTTGAGAATATAGAGTTTCTTGATTGAATACTTGGATGATTATTTAATGAGTTAATTAAATTAATAAATAGATGTGAATGTATATTTGTATTATTGTTTACTTTAGTGTACTAATGTTTCCCTGCTGCATTTATTTTCTTTAAATTTTCTATATTGATCACTGACAGTAGGGAACAAATCTTATGGTGATTGCCTACAAGGATTAGTCTCTCACCTTGTTTGGGTCCTGATTTTCAGCCAAAATATGTTATATTGTTGGAGGTGTGGATAGTGATTGTGGACCTTCTACTTCAGGTACATGATTGTTGGTTAGAGCTGGAGAGCATAGGACCGAGCTTAGGATTGTGATTCTGCTTGAGTTGCTGTTTACTTTTAGTGCTTTGTTCTCAGTTTTATTTCAGCACGTTGTTCTGTTTGTTTCTTTCCTTAGATACTTTTACCTGCTGCATTATTTTCTTCATTATCATATTATACATTTCTTCGATTGTTTTGTTTCAGTTTTTGTATGTTGTTTACCGCCTCCTCTATTGACCACTACTCCTTGTACCTTGTATAACTTTCCAAATGAGGGCATAGATTCTCCAATAATATACCAAGGACCTCGCTGCTAGTCGGCAACCTCTAGTGTTTGGGGAAAAGGACATGAGGTTAAGTGGTGAACCCAACATGAGCCACTAGTTGAGGGGCTCCAGAAATGCGTCGTTACAAAGTGGTATCAGAGGAGTTTCTTTTCATTTCTATTGACTTACTATTTAGCAACATTAGACAGGGATCAGATGGAATAGATAGATGGTAAATAGCTGTGCCCGTGCGTTTTAGAACCCGTGTATAGGGTAAAACCCAGATTACCTCGACTATTCAATTTTCGACTTTTGAAAATGTTACAGTTTAATTGGTTTCACCATTGGGTGGTGCCCTTGTTTTGTTCTATTATTCTTTGTATGATTATGGTTCTATTTTATTGCAACCCAATGAGAGGTGGGTATTCCATCTCATGCATTATATAGGCACTTGTATGATAATCACATGTCATGCATTTTTTCGTGCCTTCTAGGTTTCATTAGAAGATGCATGCTGTTGTGATATCGGATGTGATAGAAGACCTACTATGTTGATAAGGTATCGTTTGTTAGAGATTATTTAGCATGGACACCATTCATTCATCTTAGAGGTTTTATGGGCCATCGAGCATCAATTTTTTGTGGGTTGTGAGTTTGTTATACTGTTTTCTTGTTATATGCATGGTTATGATGATAAGGATTGATTCACGGGGAGTATGGGCCCCCACTGATCGGAATTTGGCACCTTAACACTGGTTTTTCTGTGTTTTCTGGGATCCGATGCAGTTTTGAGGTTACTGTCCGGAAAACCCCAGAATACACAGTGTGTACTTTATGAATACACACTGTGTAGTTTTTAGTAGTGACACTGATCGTGTGGGTAAAGACACGGTGTGCTGGAAAATCATGTAAGAACACAGTGTGTACCGGTTTAGCATGCCGTTTAGTTTGGAATAGGTTTCCGGCCGTGTCACGGACAACACGAGCCTGTGTTTTCCTTCAAGTGCACGTCGTGTCCCTTGGGAACACGCCGTGTATATTTGACCATATAGTCGGTTGTGTAGCCAACGACTATGGTTGGTGTTATCCCTCATTGTACATGTCATGTTTGTATGGAACATGTCGCGTAGCATTGAACGTGTATCAGGCCGTGTCACTAACAACACAGTCCAGGTAATGCATGTCATGTACACACTGTGTCTCCTTTGACATGATATGTAGTAGTGGTCCATGTACCAGTCTGTGTGACTAAATACACAGACAAGGGAGAGGTCATAAAAAACACGTCGTGAAGTGGAAAAGAACGCCATGTAGCTTCCTGCTGGGATATTTTGTGTTCCTAGCCTTGTTAAATTGAATGGGCAAGGAGGAAAAGGGTTAGTACATGCCATGTAATTAAGAACACGCCATGTAGACGTGTGGTTTACACAACCATGTGTGGCCAAGTTACATGCCTAGGGTAATCTTTTAAGAAACAAGCAGTGTAGTGGTACTACATGCCGTGTAGTCATGTTTTCCCAAATTTTAATGGTTTTCCCTGCAATCCAATTTTCCTCTATTATGTTACAACTGTGTTCGTTGTTTATTAAAGTGTTCTTTTGACCCTTCAGAGATATGGAACCAAGATGTCCACCTGTTTCACGTCAAGAACTACGCAGTGACCGTATGCCTGATATGGTAGATCTTGGACTACCTGTAGTTGCAACTATCGTTCCAGGGAAGGCACCTGTTGTGATTCAAGAAACTGGTTCTAATGATCAGTTCAGAGAGGGTTTCATGAAATTCATGCAGACCTTCCAGGGAACTCAATATCCTACCCCGACTATGGCAGAGCTGATGCGGGTTTTTCACCAGAAGCATCTTCCCACTTTCTCAAGGGATGTAGGACTGCAGGCCGTGGAGTCATGTCTAGAAGCCATGCTATCCATCTTCAAGCATCTGAAGACACCTCCATAGAGGATAGAGAAACTTGTGACTTATATTTTGTGAGATTTCACCAAGAGATGGTGGGATATGGTCTCATAGACAGGGCACCAATAGGCTATCGCTTGGGATGAATTTTAGTGAATGTTCTACGACTACTTCTTCCCGGTGATGCTGAGGGATGACAGAGTCAGGGAGTTCATGATCCTGAAGCAGGGTACTCTATCAGTTATGGAGTATTCCTCCTGCTTCACTGAGTTATAGTTTTTCACTCCCATTCTGGGGAATGAAGAGATTTTTTTGGCGAGGAAGATTACGGAAGGCTTCAGACCGGACATCAGGTCATAGGTGAACATATTTATGTTTACTTCTATCACTATGATAATCAACCAAGAAATTATTACAGAGAGAATCATGAGATAGGTTGGAGTTGTGGTCCAGGGCAGTTCAGCTTCCAGGGCCCATTCTCTCTATATAGACTGCAGGAAGCACCACCGAGAGTCTACACGAGGTGACTCGAGGACGCAAGTTATTCCTTCCGATAGAGAAGATCTTCCCTCTAGAAACCATGTGGTGTGTTATTATTGTGGAATAAGTGGGAATACGAACCCTCAGTGCCTGTGAGACCCAGTGGAGTGTCGATCATGTGGCAAGATAGGTCATCTCCAGCGTTTCTGCAAGGTTCACCTTCCAGTGGCTAGTGAAGGAGGATCAGTTTCGACTCCATGTGCAGGAGTAGGATTACTAGTTCCGTGGAAGACTGGGGGCTGGAGTGTATCCGGTCATTCAGGCCAGGGTAAGGGCTGTGGACAAAGTGGTTAGGCTTAGGGAGGAGCAGTACAAGGATATCAGGCTGCTACATAGGGTCACAGTACAAGCCAGACTTTTTCTATAAACCAGATTCATCAGGATCAGGATCCTGGACCTTCTACAGTTCAAAGTACGATCTTAGTTTCCTCTATTTTATCTTCAGTTATTTTTGATACTGGTGCTTCGCATAGATTTATCTCTGTATCTGTCATGGAGAGCCTTGGGCTCTGTATCTTTTTTACTGCTGACTTGTTGACTATTGACACGCCCCTGGGAACAAGGACATCTAGCATACATTAGTGAAAAGAATAACCTCTTGAGGTTGAAGGGTTTCACTTCATATCGGACCTCTATGTCCTAGAGATGGCAGGCTATGATATCATTCTCATGATGGATTAGTTGGTTCCCTTTCAGGCAGTCGTTGATTTCTGTCGCCACAGGTTAAGTTTTGTATCACCAGACGGTTGGTCCTTTCTTCATTGAGGCATGTGGGATGTCCAGGTGGATAGAGATGTACCCGAGCATCATGGTCTATGCGAAGTTACATCCCATATTTCTAGTCTATATTTGGATGACCGGGGGAATCACATTTAGACATTCCTTTAGTGGTGGATCATATAAGGTATGTCTTTCTGGAGGACTTTTTAGGATTGCCTCCAGAGCGTGAGGTAGACTTCTCGATTGATCATGTGCCAGGTGCGGCACTGATGTCCATTCCTCCTTATAGAATGGATAAAACTGAGTTGTTTGAGCTGAAGAAGCTGTTGGAGGATTTGCAGCCAAAGCGTTTCATCCGACCTAGTACTTCTCCTTGGGGTTCACCTATCCTGTTTGCAAAAAAGTCAGCTGACACCCTTAGGATTTGTGTGGATTATTGGAAGTAGAACCAGTTTACTTCAAGAACTGATATCCTTTCCCACAGATAGATGATCTCCTTGATCAGCTTTGAGGAGAAATACTGTTCTTGAAGATTGACTTGAGCACTGGCTACCATCAGTTGCGCGTTAGACAATCAGATATACCACTTCATACTTTAGGAGCAGGTATGGTCTATATGAGTATACAGTCAAGCCGTTCATTTTCAATAACTCCCCAATAGTTTTCATGGCATTGATTAACAGATTTTTCCATCATTTCTTGGATTCCTTCATGGTGGTTTTTGTGGATGACATCTTTCTGTACTCTCACACTTGACACGACCATGCTACCCATCTTTAGATAATTTTGAGTACACTGAGGGAGAATCAGTTATATGCTAATCTCTGAATGTTCCACTTTTGGATGGGCAAGATTCACTTCGTGTGTCATGTCATCTCAGAGACAAAAGTATCAATAGACCCATAGAAGGGGAGATCAGTTGTTACCTGGGAGCAGCTGAAGAATGTCTTCGAGGTAAGAAGTTTCATATGGCTAACTGGTTACTACAGGAGGTTTATACCAGACTTCTCATGCTTAGCAGCACCGTTGATGGGCTTGACAAAGAAGGGGGTGGAGTTTTTTTGGTCAGAAGCCTGTGATTCACCATTTTAGGAGCTGAAGGGGAGATTGACTTCAACACTGATTCATGTTTTTCCTGAGCCGGGCAAGAGTTATACAGTTTTCTGTGATGCATCTGGCATCGGGCTCGGAGCAGTGCTTATGAAGTAGGATCATGCTGTTGCGTATGGATCATGGAAGTTAAGGACACATGAGAGGAACTATACTACGCACGACCTGGAGTTGGATACAGTTGTTCACGCTTTTCGTTGTTGGAGAAACTATCTTCTGGGAGATAATTTTGTTGTATATACTGACCAAAAAAGCCTCAAATATATCTTCAAGTAGCAGGAGTTGAATCTGATATAGCGGAGTTGGGCTGAGTACCTATATTCATTCGATTTAGAGCTTTCCTATATGCCTCGGAATGGAAATGAAGTGGATGATGCACTAAGTAGGAGGACTCAGATACAGGTAGTTCAGGAGGCCAACAACGAGTGGAAGCTTATGGCTATGTTTTCTAAAATGCATTTGGCGGTGCATGACAGACAGGGTCAGACTTTTCTTTATTTTGTAGATGTTACCTCTACCTTGCTCGATCGATTTCAAATGAGGCATCTAACAGATTCCGAAGGCATACTCCTACGGGAAAGCATGCCAGGAGAGAGACCTCTTCCCAGATGGACAGTAGGCGAGGATGAGGTCTTGCGTTTCTAGGGACGCATATGGGTGCTAGTAGATATACGCGATGAGATGATGCGAGACTTTCGTACCTCAGTTTGGGTAGTTCATCCTTGCGTCCCCAAGATGTATTTTGAACTACACTGCCAGTACTGGTGGCTAGGTATGAAGAGAGATGTTGCTGGTTTTGTAATGAGATGTTTCACCTATCAGCAGGTGAAGGAAAAACACCAGAGACCGTCATGTATTTTACAACACCTACCCATTCATGAGTGGAAGTGGAATGATGTCATGATGGAATTCATGACAGGGTTACTGAGATCGTCGAGAGGGAACGACGTGGTATGAGTTGTTGTTGATAGGCTCACGATGGTTTCTTACTTCTTGCAGATAAAGGAGACCTTCAGTGATGATGATATTTTACGGTTGTACATTCGCGAGATTGTGCGCTTTCATGGGGTTTCGAGTACCATAATTTCGAATAGGGATGCCCTCTTTACATTTCATTTCTTGGAGGGGCTAGAGAGGGCCTTGGGTACACAGGTACTTTTGAGTACAACATACCATCCCCAGACAGATGGCCAATCAGAGCGCACGATTAAGGTACTAGAGAACATGCTACAATCCTGCGTCCTTGATTTTGGAGGTTCTGGGGTGTGACATATGCCTCTTGTGGAGTTTTCCAACAATAATAGTTTTCAAAAAACTACTCAGATGACACCTTACGAGGCCTTGTACGGTAGACCATGCTGATCACCCTTGTGTTGGATGGAGGTAGGAGAGGAAACTATACTGGGACATCATCTTGTTCAGGATACCATGGAGCAGGTGGAGTTGATTCTGAAGAGGATGGCTACTGCACAGTCTCAACAAAAAATTTCTGCTAATCAATGGAGAAGACCATTGGAGTTCAAGGTTAGAGATCAGGTTTTCCTACGTGTTACCCTGAGGTTGGGACACAAGAGGATCAAGAGACAGGGTAAGCTTTCACCGAGATACGTCAGGCCATTTGATGTTCTAGTGAGAGTCAGGATGGTTGCTTATGGGTTCCAGTTTCCTAAGAGGTACCAACTTATACATGACGTCTTCCATGTTTCTGATCTTCACAGCAATTTCTCAGACTCGTCTCATGTTTTTCTACCAAAGGAGATTGTGCTGGAGCATGATGCGTCGTTGAAGGAGCATTCTATCAGGATTGTTGATTGTAGTGAAAAGACACTACATGGTCGGTCTATTTTTCTAGTACTGGTGCTATGGAAGCACGGTCGTGTACATGACGAGACTTGGGAGACGGAGGCCGATATGCGATCACAGTGGCCAGATTTTTTTGAGGTTTCTTCTCCGCCACTATCCTAGAGAAATTCGGGGCCAAATTTATTTAAGGGGGAAATTTTGTAAGAACCTGGACCATTTTTTCAGTTATGTATTTTCTTTTATGGTCATTTTTTTGGAAAAGAGGAAAAATAGAAGAATCTGGAAATTTTCTAAGTACACACCATGTACTTTATGAGTACACACCATGCATTTTTCAAGCACATGAGGCCGTGTGCTTTCCATATCTAGCACACACACATGGTGTTTAGCAGTGATGTGGAGTCCTCTAAAAGTGGTGTACAGAAAAGACTAGTACAAACGGTGTACTCTAAAAGTACACGACGCGTACTTTATTTTTTTTTCATTAAACGGACTAGCATCATTACATAACAACAAATACATATTCTTCTCCAGTTTCTTCAACCGAGAGAGATGGTACAATCACAGATCTTCTCCGAGCCACCGATCCATCACCTTATGTCCGAATTGAACACCGTTGGTTGCAATAGAATCACAGCGGTGAGTTATTGGTTATTCATTAGCCACATTTCCTTATTACTTTTCTTGTGAGAGTTATCTAAGGGTGAATGTTTTAGACGTTTTTATAGATCTTCTCCATTATAGACTGATTCAAATACCATGTTTCATGTATATTGATCTCCTAGGATCGAGGTAGGTGGTTTGTTTCCCTACGTTGAATGTCATTGATTTTCTGGTGCACAAGTATCGGATACCCATGTATCTAGTATCTTGGGTTACGTTTTTGATCCTGTATTGTTATATTAATTAGATTGAATGTATTATTGAGGTTATTTGATGATTGATAATTTCTTTCTATCAATTTTTAGGATCACCCCATGGGTGTTCCCATTGTTTTTGTAGTTTATCACCGTTTAGCTTAGGTTTCCTGTGAAGTAGACCTTGTTTCATTGCTTTCATGCCTTGATATAGTTGATTGCATGTATTCCCTGTTGTTTATATAATATTGATGAATTGTATCTATTATCCAAGTAGTTTATTGAACTAAATTTGGGATGCTGAAAGTTGATTACACATGACTACACTACTCAGGGCTGTGGGAAGCTGGTGTGGTAGACTAAAGAGAGAATTGACGATTAGGACTTCCCTAAAGAGTCGGTTATAAATTTGTATTGTTTGCAGGACCAATAGGAATGGGAATTTGTGCTTCTATAATGCGTCCTTAGTTACGTATCGAGACTATTGGGGGAATTAGACTTAAGTGATTCCTCATATAGTCTATAGATATCTTTGCAAGGCCACAAGGGAATTGACGGTGAGAGCTTCCCAGAGTGTCTGTGCCTTTTTCTGTTTACATGACTTGTTAGGTCTACCAATGTGATCCACCCAGAGAGTCACCTTGAATACTGTTTGGTAGGTTGTGACGAGTCCACCAAGACAAATAACAAGCTTGGGTTTTGTATTGCTTGCGGTTTAGGTAGTCTACTGAGATACCTATTATGTTACGTGTTATGCTTTGAGAATATAGAGATATTTTCTAGATTCCTTGGTTGATAATATAATGAGAGATTTAAATTAATAAATACATGTGAATGGATATTGGTAGGATTTTTCACTTTAGAGTACTCTTGTTTCCCTACTACATTTATTTACTTTACTATTTCTCAATTTTTCACTGATAGTAGGGCATAGATCTTGTGGGGATTGCCTTTTGAGATTAGTCTCAAACCCTGTTTGGGTCCTGCTTTTCATCCCATACAGGTTAATGGTTGTAGGTGTTGATAGGGATTGTGGTCCTTCATCTTCAGTTCATGATTGCTAGTTGGAGCTGGAGAGCATATGACTGTGCTTACGCTTGCGATGCTACTGGAGTTGTTGTTTACTTTTAGTGCTTTGTTCTCAGTTTGTATTTCAGCATGTTGTTGTGTTTATTTCATTCCTTAGATACTTGTACCTGCTGCATCATTTTAATCGTTATCATATTATACATTTCTTATGCTGTTTAGTTTCATTTGTTGTATATTGTTTACTGCTTCCGCTCTTGACTGTTAGTTCTTGTACCTTGTATACCTTACGAAATGAGGGCACAGTTTCCTGAATAACATACCAAGGCCCTCGCTACTAGTCGGAAACCTCTGAAATTTGGGTAAATGCACAAGAGATCATGTGGAGAACTGGTCACATGGCACTAGTTGAGGGGTTCTGGATTCATGTCGTTACATTAGTCAAAGGAAATGAGTTTTCCTATGTCACGTGATAATATTTTCTTTATGAAAAATATTTTGATATAGATATTTCATGATTAAATCATCATCTAAATATATAAAATTAATAAATCTTGTGTCTTTCAATATCAATATGTTCTACCATGTACATCATACATCTAAAAATAATGATAAAAATGGATATTATATATAAAATTTAATTAAACAATTAAAATCCTATTTTAGGAATAATTTAAATTTATCTCAAAATTACCAATAAAGTAATACATATTTGTAAATTCATATACCTATTTATATGTAGGAAAATTCATTAAAAATAACGAATGAATATAAAATAGTATATAACTTTGTGATCTATAATTTACCAACTTCATATTATAATTTTTTTTGAAAAACTAATCAATTCATTTCTTCATAGGGGATGGGTTTTTAATTACATCATATATTAATATATATTGTTAGAAACCCATTTAATAAATCACATGTGATCATAATATTATCATGTAAATAAAATAGATAAAATAATAGATTGTACATCAAATTCTAAATGCTCATCCCCAGTGGTGTATACTTATTGAAGATCACTATAACAAAATAGAGAAGTTAACACCCATGGTAGAAAAAAAAATCTTGAAATCCAAAAAAATATTAGAGGATTAAATGATCATAATAATTTGTATTAGAAAAAACTCTTAAACATTAAATGAAATGAAGTTATGAAGAGGGATATTTCAATGATTTATTTGTTTATCCTCTCAAAAATAGGCTGGATTATATCATTTATATAGTTCCTATACATTAATTATATAATCATGATTAGTAATTCAAATGTTATTTAGTCAAAATTAATCAGTCAAAATGAAAACATATATTTTTTATGAACATTGGATATTTTAATAGTAATATAAAACTTATTAATATATAAATTTATTTTCATGATGATTTATAATAAATGTGATTCCATTATTGATATGTGGTATCAAAATATGAGACATGATATCATATGTAAGGATTTGGTATTTAAATTAATAAAATCAATAAACTAATTATAATTAATTAGTTTAATAAATACACAACACAAACTGAAAAAAACCATCATATGTTATAATAAAATATTATCATTTATATGTAGCCATTAACATAGTGGGTATGAAAGGATATAAACATATTATGAAATCAATTAAGGCACAAAATGACATCAATTAGTATATTTCTTATAGGTAATCCTCAGTTTCCAATCAGGAAAAGGTTGTACCATATCATTATTTTTCTATAGGCAATCATTAATAAAATTTCAAAACATATTGATGGTGAAAAATCATATGTTAGTGAAATTAAATTTAATTAAAACATCCATGTAATCTATTTTAATAAAATATCCAACCTCAAATACAACCTAATTAATAATTATGTTTTTTCTTATGTGGATATAATAAGGAGATATGTAACGCAGAATATAGAACATATAAAAATGTGTATGTTAATGTTATAATCTATTAATAAAATATATATTTTATATTTCATATATTGAAATTTATGGAAGAAGGAATGTTTTTTCTATATATTCCCATTTTAGATATATTTTTATTGAAATATATGTCTAAATTTTAAAATAAAAATTAGATAAATATTATTCCATTTTTATATTTTTATTGTTTACATTTTTTGTGTGAATTGATCGTATTTTAGTGAGATCCATTATTTTTATGTAAATAATAAAAAACACTGATTTATCAAAAAAATTATCTTATATGGTAGTAAAATCATACATCAATGAGTTTTATATTTTTTTTAAAAAAATTATTTAAAAAATATATATATATTATTTATATAAATACTTTATAATATATACATTTTTAAAACCTAGGTATATCATTTTGAAAAATTATGTAACATTTCTCTCTATAAACTGATTTATGAGTTGATAGTATTCAATTAGTTATTATCAAATGTATAAATAAAATCCAACACAATTGAATTCATATTTTATATCAAAATGGAAATATTATATTGTATTTCAAATTTTTTATTTTGGATTAAAATTATAATTATTTTTGTTAAGGTTAATAACCATAATAATGGGAAAATATTTACGTTTAAAATATTCTTTCATTAATATTTTTTCATTTTTATCAACTCAGAAAAATAATTTAACGACAAAAAATAAAAATAATATATTGAATATAATTATTTTTGAAAATATTATAAAAAATTTAATATGTAATCAATACATTATATTAGTGATAATGTCTAATGAAATAAATATTTCCCAAAAATATTAATTTTCATATATATATTTAATGAATTATTTTATATTTTACAATTATATTAATTTTATAATAATTTAAATTAAATTGATATTTCATACATTTAGAATAATAAATGATGGTATAATTTTTTATTTTACATGTTTAGTAAAACTTTGGTAACCTTGGTATATCTAGCTACCCTTGTAATAAGTGTTAAAAGAAAAAATATAAGAGAAAATGACTTCCATACTGTTGGAAAATTGATTCTAAATACATTAATGAGCATTTATCAACCTAATATCAAGAAAAATTTTATTAATTCAAAATTTTTGAGTCATTTTTTAATGAATGTAATAACGATATCATTGAAAAGTAAAGGGTTTTCATAAAAAAAACCCTTTCCAGACCTTATAAAACAGGGAAGAATCCTCCCCTCCATTATAGACCAATTTATTTGAATTAATATCAAAATATCATCAATTTTTTCAAACCTATATACCTATATAAATTGTATAATCCTACGGTGTATATTATTTAAATAATGAATGTTAATTCTATAGTGACATTGAATAGATATTTCATGTTACCAATACATGATTTATATACTACATACCATTTCATCATAATATTACACTTACAATACAACCAAAGATATGGTTATATAATTAAATAAATATCATTAATATACCAATTTTTTAAATATTAATGGAAGGAATATAATTTATTCCTTTTTATTGACTTAGAAAAAAATATAATGTTTACATTGTGTTGTGCGGAGTACGACCCCCAATGAAGCAATATTAATCATTTTTCATTATCAATTTCAATATTTATCCCTAAAATTGAATGTATGATCGAATAAAACAAAGGGTATAAATTTTATAATTACTACAAAATTATACTGATATTATTAAAATGCATAACCATACTAACCCATAATGATATATAATATTCACATTTCGGTTTGTTTATCTATCTATGTCATTAATATTACTACACTTTATAACGTAAAAATATATGGGAACATAATATTTTAAACTATAATAATTTTAAAATAAAATAATAATGAATTTTTTAAATAGGTATTGTTATGTAATATATTTTATTTATAAAATATAATCATCTATCACTAAAATTATAGAAATAAACAACACCATTTCAATTACCAATACATTATAATAACAATCTAGATTGTCAATAAATATCATATTATTATAATTAATCTATGAGAAATTAATTATAGATGAATTTTTCGCTTCTATAATATCTAATAAATGTAATTGTTTTATTTAAGATGTTGACTATATGAACAGAATGAATTTGGTATATGATAAGAGTTTATTGTATGAATTTTTCACTAATGAGTAACATATTGTATTGTACCCCATGCTTTTTATTGTATAGTTTGTCTATATTCATTTAATATTTTAAAACCATTAATATTTTTATATATTATGATATTAAATTTTATATTCAAATTTTTCCTCTGATTGTTTTTTGAATTTAAAATTCCAAAACTGATTAGGGATTTTACAACTCTCATTTTTCCTGGAATCATGTTTCTAAATTCATTTAAAATATTTATTTGTATATTTTTTCTACCAACCCATGAATTCTACTATATTTAAATTTTTTTTATCATTCACAATTTATATTCAATCATTGACATCATTTTATTAGAATATGATTTATTCCCCAAATGTATATTGTGAAATTCATTGATTATTATTCATTCTTGTGAAAAAATGTCTCTCATAGATCATTATCATAAAATTAAAAAGGGTTTAACTATTTCTATAATTAAATTTCATATTAAATTTCAATTATACTTATTAATCTGTTTTCTTCATTTGTCAAAACATGATTATGTATATAATAACTTCAATTCCCTAAAATTGATATTCAATGTCCATGAATATTTTATCCCGATCCAGATAATATTTTTCACAACTATTTTTAATACCAAGAATTTTTTTACTCATACGTCTCCTTCACAAATTTCATCATTACATTTCATTCATAGTGACTATGTTTTTTGTGGTATTTTTAAAATAATAAGGTGTTCAATATGACTTCATAACCAGTGGGTTTTTATTCCCTTTACAAATACTCAAGGTAATCCACTATGTAAAAATATAATATCCATTATGGACAATTCATTTTGGAATAAATTTTTTCATCATATTATAGTAAATTTATCTAGATATGAATTGTTTGAAAGTCCTATTATATCATATATTATGACAATTATTATAGAGTATTTATAAAAACTATTTTAATTTTTTGAATCCATTTTCCCACTTTATTCCAAAAATAAATATCCCTCATTAGATTTATGATTCATTATTTTACATATATATTACAGGAGTCAAATATTTTTTATTATTTTTAAATATAATATTATCAAAACAACAGAAATTCATAATGTAATCTCTAGTTTTTTACATCATTATTTTTAATAAGTGTTTTCAAATCAATTTATACATAATTATATGATAATTTTTTAAAATTTAAATATTCAATTTTTCAAAAACCCAAATTACTTCATTTGATCATTTATATTCATCTTTTTAGAACATAATCATGAAATAAATTTTATTCTCATTTTAATATCCATCTAATGATATTAATAATTTTCCTCTCTTTTTATAATAATATAATATGTTATATAATGTGATTGGTTAGCCTAAAATTATATATCTCTCAAATAAATTGTTGAATGTTTTATATCTAAATGAATTTTATGTATTAGGTTACAGAGAACAAAAAATATAATATGGGAAATTTTTCAGAATTTAATGATAACCTTAATAATACACCTCGGCCAGTTAAAATGATTTCATATATCATGTTGTGTTCAAAATCATATAATTCCAATATATTTTTTACCATAAATTATTTATATCAAGGTATCTTTCAATGATCACTGGTTCCTTATCAATTTTATATTGTGTATGAATGTTATATTTTAAATTCTTGTTCATTTATTAAAATATCATGTCCATATATATATATATCCTATGATCTATAATGTCGGGGAAGTTACACCCCATTTTTTGAATGAAATATGTTATTCATGGTGTTTGTGAATTTTTTATTTTGGGACATGTTATATGATATAATGGTGTGTAATTATATTTTCGAAATTAAAATTTTTCTAGTTTTTTCAATGGTGTCATTCTAGAGGTATCACTCTAATAGTCTCTCGATGGCAGTGTACCCCTGATGGAATCTTGCACACAATTTCATGATTGTGGCAGATCACCCTGATGGTTCCATGCTCTTAGTGGATCACCATAGTGGTATCTCACATGAGTAGATCACCTCAGTGGTGTCTCTCTTATTATAGCACACCTCGGTGGTGTATTGAAGGATATAACACACCGTGACAATGTCTCGCTGGTTGCAGGTTTCCCAATCATGGAGTTGTTCTATGAAATATGTTATTGTAGTACTGTGTCATCTATCTATGGATCAGTAATAGGTCATCTATGGTGGTTCCACTCAAGGGGTGTCTCAATGGTATTTTCTCACTGTCGGTTCCTCATCTAGTGGTTCCATACTACTAACAATGACTCATTCCAATAGTGTTCCTTGTTTTACCATTTTTACCCTATTGATGTATTAATTTGATAAAAATGAATTCAATTCCATAATTAATTGGATTTGAATTAGTTTCAAATCCCATTGACTATAACATATTTTTTTTCAATTATCTGGGGGCTTTGAAATTTTAAAAAATTGTGGTCTTGGCCAAGATATTACATTAATGGAATTTAAAATTGTATCATATCACTAACATCTATGATCATGTCTTCCAAAACGTGACATCCCTTCATTATTTCATCATATCTTTCCCTTGAGACCGTATTAACCCAATTCATTCACCCTTGATGATATTTTTTCCTAATGTTGGCATTTCCATGGATATATTCTATCTTCCTACTACATGTGAACCCCTATTTTCAGTTCAACCACCACATGTCGACTGTCATTTTTCAGTTAGATTATCTCTTCATTTCACTTTATTTATTTCATTTATGAGGTCTATATTATTGAATTTTTGGAACATGGTATCAACAATAATAATAATGATAATGAATCAGATTAAATTGAATTTTTGGGGCATGATAATGTTGTGTGAGATTTTACGACATGTTATTTTATTGATGATTTGGATTGTATTGGCTAATTAACTTATAAAAATTACAGTTTTTGTGGTATTTTAATTCTCTCTTATTCTAAGAACTATAGAATTCATGTTATGTGGTTTTTTGTAATCATATAATATTTAATTGTATAATAACATATATTTAATTAATTAAATTGATTCCATAGGATTTTATGACATCTCTAATTACCCTCTTAAATAAATAAGTTAAATTGAATTAGATCTCACATTGTTAAACATGAATGAGTATTGTTGGGGTATATGATGTGATGTGGGTATTTTCCTACATTTAGTTGGTGTACTAGATGACATGAGGGTTTACAGTAGGGTTGTGGATGCAGTGGTGGTACAAGGATTGGTTTTGATGACTTGGTGTTTTGGTCATGATGTGTTGGAAAAGGGACAACAGTGTTTGGTATGGTTATTTCAATATGGTGGTTCTCACTGAATAGAAAGAATATTGAATCAAGTCATATATTATATATTTACATGTGTTGTGCAATTAATGCCTATTTAATTGATAGGTAATGTGAAACCATGTATGTTTATCAGGCCTCTTCATCTTCTATAATGATTGTTACTTTGTTTCTTGATAGGTGTTTTGGTGTGATTGTTTCTTGGTAGGTGTGGATGGAAATATGAATAAATATTAAAGGAAGTTTTTCAAATGGTAAAATATAAAGAATGTCTTAGTGATAATTAAATATTTAAAACAGACGTTGGCATGGGTTCTTCTTATTCGTTGTTGTGAATTTAGAGATGGAAACAAAATGTTGTGAGATTTAAGTTGGATAGTAAATTTGAGAACCAATTGGTTGGTCTTGTGTGATTTTTATTATATATGTTTATTCATTTTTTATTATTTTTATTTAAATAAACACCTCACAAATGTTGATAACTACTATCCTAACACAAACATAGTAATGTCAGAGGTTTTATTTCCCAACATCTTTATTGAATGATGAATGGATAACAACTTCGCTTCCCAACTCCCCCCATGAAATTATAGAATGATATTATTCTGGTAGGATGTGGTGTAATTTGATTCCCAGGTGTTTATAAGTGTGATACTATGTGATGTCCTAGGTTTATTATTGATGAGATGTGATATGTTTCTGAGTTGCCTTTGAGATGATATTTTTCGTGATGGACCAGATGTGTGCATTTGGGACGTTTTGTGTAATGTGGTCCCTGTGGGTAAAGATGGCATGTGATGTGATATGTGGCCATGATATGTGTGGGTGTGATGTCCAACAATATGTGAACTAGGTGTGTGCAGGTGGGATGTCTTGTGGTATGTTCAGAAGAGGTGGGAAAACGAGGTAATTTGTTGATTTTTGGTGATAGTGGATAATCAATGGGAATGTGGTGCATGGTACACTATCCTCGATGTGATTTAAATTATATTAAATTTATTGGTTTATGTTATTTGGTGAGTGTTTCTTGGGTGAGTTTGTGATGGATAATTTACCATTGTAGGTTTTTTTGGTTCTTTGGTTTTCTCATTGGTACATTATTATAATCCTTATATATGTTCATGAGAGTATTTATTTTTTCGTATATGAATAACTGTATTCTCAGCCTATGTATATAACATTTTTTTTAGTTTCTTGGAGGATTTTGTGGACAGTGCTCGACATTACTATATTAGACCATATGGATAGTTGTTATGACACTTTTTTAGTTTTACTATTGGACTTTACTGTGGATACTTTGGTTTGTTTTTTATATCCTATCTTTGATTATGGGTTGGTTGGTTGTGATATTTATAAATTTATAAATTTCATTTTTGTGGACGATTAACTATATCTCATGATCTTCATTTCTATAGATGGTAATGCCCCAATTTTTGATAATTTTATTCCCTTTTTACTAATTGTGAACATAGGACCTACTGGGAGTGGGACTCGTGGGTAATTATAGTATTTTCTTCACTACTATACATATATGGGAATCAGTTGATGGAGGGGGTCGTCAGACGATGTTAAAATAGTATATGGTTTAGGGATATGATTGAGTGTCGAATTGGGAATAGTGAGGTTTTCATGGTTTGTTATGACAAAATTTATTGTTGAAATTGTCTTCTGACAATAGAAAGGAAAATGGGATATGGCATGGGGTATTAGTCCACCCCCATATGATCTATACAACAGAATTCAATCATATCGAATGAACAAGAAATATGGACTCTCTTATGGGGTAGAGACCTATGGGAGGTCTAGGTATTACAATAACATCTATTCCCATATTAATTTGGTTTATTTGGGAATGATAAAATTGGTACATTTAATAAAATTGATTAAAATCAATCATAATAAAAACTATATACTACAATTCATTGGAAATGATCATTTCTATTTACTCAATGGATCCTAGACATTGACCACATGAGGCTATGTTATTTGTCTTTTGGTAGGATAACTCAGCTAATCATCATAGGGGTGATCCAATTGACGAGTATGATCAGTTCTATAAGGCATTTCATTACCTTAAGTAAATGTACATTGAACATGGTGTGGTCATTTTCACACATCGAAGGTTATAGGTCTAAAAATGATAGAGATTTGTTTTTGGTATGTACAAATTGATTTATATCATTTATTTTCAATTTTCATTTCGAATCATTGAATTCCTTTTTTCACCCCATCTAGACTATTCTGTTTGTCTAGTAGAGTAGTTTTCTCTCACAACCCTAGGGTTAACTATGCCAATCAGAGGGTTGTCAAATAGGTTTGATGTGTACTGAGGTTGTAGTAGAATGATTGGGTCACATTAGTATGATGAAGATCTTGTGTGGCTAGATATGTTGACATAAAATGTAATTACAGGCTTCTAATGGTTTTATTCCATCCATACTTTTAACTATTATTTCATTAAGAGAGTCATGTTTTCAGATGTGGATGGTTTTCATGTGGTATTATTTGGTTTCTAGAGTTTTTAGGTGTAAATAGGCATATAGATCCACTCCATTCGTTTTTGATTGATTTTATATTGGAATTAGTAGATTCTTGAACGTTATATGCTCCTAGATTCATTGTGGAATTCTATGATGATTTTCTGGAGGAGGTGGTGATGATACCAACTCGATGTGAAGTTATGTTCGAAATAGATTTGAGCCCCAGTTATTCTACTATTTATTCATCACCATATAGTATGCATACTTCCATGTTTTGGGTGTTACATATTCATATAGATAATATGATTCATAATGATTTTATACAGCCTAGTTTGTCATCCTAGGGTGCCCTGTTCTTGATTACTAAAAAGAGGATGGTGGTTTATATTTGTGTATAGACAACCAATGATCAAATCTGGTGACAATCAATAACCATTACCCCCTTCTGAAGATCTATGTCTGTTTCATCTAGATGTGAAGGGGATATTTTTTTTCTATGATGGATCTATGGTCTGGATATTACTAGTTGAGGGTGAAGAAATGAAATATTCCAAATACATCCTTAATATGTAGATATGGAAACATTGAGTTTTTTGGATATTCCACATAATAATACAAAAAAAATAGATGTGTTTGTGGGTCTTATGAAATCCATGTTCTATAATTATCCTAAAAGGTTCATAATTGTATTCATCAATTATATCATAATTTACTTCAAGTCAGAGTAGGAGTATGTCGAGCATCTGAAAAGTGTCAGGATGTTCTTAAATGAATACATATCTATTGAATGTTATCTATATGTAAATTCTCCACATGATTGGGGAGTTTACTCCAAAATTTAGTAACTCGTAAGGTTGTTCCACTGGACATATCAATGGTCAATGATGATTCTTCTTGGGTAACAACCAGGAATGTGGTAGAGGTTTTCATTTTTATTGGTCACGTTGTATTTTATAGTAGTTTTATATCAAATATATCTCATTATATAGCCAAATTTATTGCATTAACACAAAATTCCAAAAAAAAATTGTCGTCTAATTAGTTCTGCACATAGTTTAGTTACTTGCCAGTGATTTTGGTTGTTGCTTCATTGTTCTAGAAGCTAGAGGAATGGGTAATGATCGAGGTGTTTTGTAATGCTTCCTGAAAAGGAATTTTGTGTGTTTTTATGACATATAATGTAGTGAACTCTTATGATTCTATATAATTTCACCCATATGAATATAATAATTCCACCCATGATTTTAATATGACATCAATTATGTTCGTGCTAATGTAGTTTTGATATTTCCTCACTGGGGAGAACTTTTTATTCTTCACAGGTCAAAAGTTCTTGAGGGATATATTTTCCCATAATTAACTAAACATGCAGTAGTAGAGGATTTTGGGGATTATTTATGATTATGATTTCAATATCTCATACACCTCTATAATGGGTAATGTTATGACTGTTTATTTTATTAGGATGTTTTCTAAGGTTTTTGTTTTGGTGATCGATGTTCATTGGAGAGAAATATATTATATGTTACCCTTTCACGGGGAAGAATGGTTGGATGATGGTAAATTCTCTTTTTTAGATGGAATTGAAATCTATAATTATGTAATAGGTGGAAGAATCCTACTGTGGAGTCTCAGATGGAGAAGTGACATATTATAGTGTTTTCCATGGGGATTCTCTAGAAGGATGTTTGAAACAATATGTTGTTTCATAGAAGGATATTTGTTTTAGGAGAAATTCATGATAGAGTCCTTAATGAGTTTCATAGATCACCATTGGTTTTATACCAAAGATATTAAATGATGTACACGAGAACAAGGTGTTTGTTTTGGTGGACCAATATGTAATGTATCGTGATAGAGTCTGTTGTTAATTTCTTGGTTTTCTGGAAGGTGAAGGTCATGCATTGAATTCCTGGCTGTTTGCTGAAACACTTAAATATTCCTAAGTGTAAAGAGGATATTTCTTTATTGACTTAATAGTAGGGTTACCTAGAACTCATGGGAGATTTTACGCCATTTGGGTTATAGTGGATTACTTGATGATGTCTGACCACTTCTCAATGATCTAGGATTCAGGCATAATCTATGTTCTGATTAAGAGGTATTTCGATGATGTGGTGTGGATACAGGGAGTTACAAGGTCTGTAGTCTAGTATCATGAAAGATTTTTTACCTCACATTCCTATAGGGGATTAGTTTCTACCTTTAGCACTCATCTAGGCCTCAACACTGCATTCCACTCTCAAATAGATGGTTAGTCAAAATAGAAAATTTACACAATAGATGATATGTTGTGATCAAGAATCACAGACTTTGGGGTATCTTTTCTACCAAACATTACATTGGTAGAGTTTTTGTATAATAATAGATATAAGTATTCTTTTTTTAGGGCTTCGTTTGATGCTTTGTCCCGATAGCTGTATTTTTCTCCATTGTGTGGGTCGGAGGTTGGAGAGAAATTTCTTCTTTATAATAATGTGGTGTAGAGAACGCATATTTAGTTCATCTCATTCATGAGTGTATAAAATAGTGTAGTACATGAATAATTCATGTTCTAATAATAGAAGGAGGCCTTTGGTGCTCATTATTGGGGACCACATATTTTTTAGGGTTTCCCCATGATGTGGGCATCATAAATTTTCCATATGGAGTTAGCTTTTTCCAATGTTTGATGGACACTTTAAGGAGTTAGGGAGTTTCGGTAAGGTGCCATACCAGTTATAGTTGAACCCAGCGTTGGATAAGTTCGAAAACATCTTCCACAACACTCATCTTTGTCTATTTCATAATGATGATTCTGATATCCTTTACTAGGGAGTGTTTGATATCAAGGATGATGTGGCATTTGTGGAGAGAACAATATAGATCCATGATTTTAAAGGGAATATTATTTAGGGGAAAACCAATCCTTTGGTTCATATTTTGTGGATTCATCATGTCCTAGAGGAGAATAACTATGAGTTATTGACTTAAATTCATACAAAATAACCAGAGTTGCATATAATTTTTCTTTTCTCTATCATTAATTGTAATATAATAAATGTGATCATTTTGTTTTATGAGATGAGTATCTTTTATGGTATGTATGTGTGTTTTGTGATATTTAGTGAATTCCCAAAACATGTAAATTTGGGGAACTAATTAAAAATTGAGTTACATTAACTATGATAGGATTAAAATACTTTGTGTCTGTCAATGCCACCCCAAGCTGATAGTATCATGGAATAGAAGATGGAATTACATGATATGTGTGTTCGGGATAGTGTAGTTCATTGGTTATAGATGTTTTTGGGTTGCGATGCCTGTATGATGAGATGGTTCTTATGTGATTCATTGAGATTATGTATCTTTTTGTTGTGAAATTTGTTTTTTGGTTTCATGGGATGACATGTAAATAACAATGGATATAGTTCATATTTTGTAGATATTAGAGGAGGTATTATTGAGAATATGGTTTTATCTATTGCTTTTGATCGTCATTATATATTTTAATGTTTGAAATATTATGTGTTTGGTTGATGGAAGTGTTTTTACTTTATTGATTATACTAAGATGTATTTATGGGGTTGCTCTTGAGACCCATTTTCATCAGTTTCCTTATTGGATAGAATAACATTCTCATGGGTGATAATATTTTGATAGGTATATTATGAAATTTCTAGGAAATTTTAAATCATTCCATTTTTTTTAAATCTAGTTCATGAGATTTATGTTAATTTCATGGTTATTTTGGGACATGTTAGATTCTCTGATATTTTTTTATTAATTCACTATATTTCTCATTTTTTTCTATTTTTCCCACAGCGTCTCACTAGCGGTGTCACCCTAGAGGAATCTCACTATAGGTGTCACCATAAAAGAATAATGAGTGTGGTTTCTCAGAGGTGTTATCTCACCATGGGGTTGTCTTACTTGAATTAAATCACCAAGAAGGTGTATCACTGTCCATAAATCACCTCAGTAGTGTCTCACTTGCAGAAGAACACCTTGGTAGTTTCTTTTTATTGGTATGCCTTCCAAGTGTTCACATGTTCTTAATGATTTATCATTCATGTGGATCATTTTCTAGAGGTGGATCAATAGAATTGCCTTGATGTTGGTTCCTCATTGGTGGTGCCTCCATGGAAGGTCCTCCTTGGCGTTGCCTCATCTAGTAGTGCCTCACTTCCAGCAGTGTCTCATTCCAATAGCATTCATAGTTTTTCTTGTTTAACCCTTTTGATGTTTTCCATTGACGTGAAACATTATTAATAACTTAAATAATACATTTTGAAGTTTTCTCAAATGCTATTGGAAATATTATAATTTTATAAAATTGATGGTGGGTTTGAAATGGTTAAAACTTGCGGTCATGGTCAAGATAAAAAATTAATTATATTTAAATATATATCACATCATAAAACTCCATTATCTAATTTTACATTAGATTATATCGATTTTTCCAATCTTCATATATTTCTATTGAGACTGAACAACCCCTTGGCCTTCATACATGGGTATATTTTCTTTCAATTTGTGTTTCTAAAGAAAACATACCGCTACCTACAATATGGGAACCCCTATTATTGGGGAAACTAGCAAGTATTGATAATCATTCATTCAAGTCCATTTTCCCTTTATTTATCATTTTTTTGTATCATGTTGGAGGGGTTCATTATTGTTTCTTGTTAATAATTTATCATATGAAATAAGAATTTTAACAAGTTAGATTAAATTGAATTTAATGGAGCTAGGGATTGTGGCACGATATTAAATGAATTACATCATTTATATTGATAATATGAATGTATGGGATAATTAAAAAATAGAAATCATGGCCGTTAGTGGTATTTTTATGTTATCATATTATATGAAATATGAAAAACATTTTGTGCGGCTGATTACAAATATGTAATAGAAAATATTAAAATTATGTGTATTAAGTTAATTAAATGTATCCCCCATGATCTTCATTATTCTGTGATAACCCCATTGAATAAAGATATAAAAATGAATAAGAGCCCCTTTCATAAACCATAATTGATTGTGTTGGGATATATAAAATGATTTGTTCTTTTTATATAGGGAGGGGGTGTTGGATGACATGTGGCTGCACAATATTGTTGTGGATGTGGTTTTGTGCTGGTGGTATGTTTAGTTATCATAGTAGTTTGGGAAGGATTTGTTTTATGATGTATAATTGTTGTTGGTATGGTTATTTTATTGAGGGTCTCCATGAATAACATGATAAAATCATTACCATATACCATTGGGTGTAACATATGTTTTGAAAAGAATTGTTGATAAAGATAGAGTTAATGTTAATCCATGTAAATTTATCAGGATTTATTGTATTCTGTAAGGAATATAATTTAGTTTCTTAATAGGTGTTATGTTGACATAGTTTTCTGAAAGGTGATGATATAGTAATAAATAAATATTAATGGAATAGGTTGAAATTTGAAAACCTGGAGAATGGTTATGTGATAATTAATTACTGAAAACATTCTATGGTGTGAGTTTTCCTCTGTGTGCATTTATTGGTGACAGAAAAAGTGAAATTGTTGATTCCATTATTTTGTTTGGGAACCCAATAGTTTTACTTGTGTGTTTTCCCATATATATAATTATTCAATATAAAATGCTTTGTTTTCTCAAAGGACCCCACTCGATGTATGCTCAGAAAACCAACAATGTATTAGGGGAGGAAGTTATTCACAAATTCACAATGAGAGGATGGATGTCTAGCCTCTCAGTATTCCCTACTCCCTGTTCCAAGTGATCATGCCGCATGCTTCTACAGGTACGATAAGGTGTCATTTAAGGCATAGGTGTGTATGGTTGAGCTGTGATGTGATAATCGATGTGAATTTGGAATGAGATGTTATATTTTTCATATCTGTATTTGAGATGAGATTTTTTGTGATGGACTATGTGTGTGAGGGTGGGATGTGTTTTTTGGTCCAGGTGGGTGTGGGTGGGATGTGTTGTGGTTTGTGGCCCATGTGTGTAATGTATGGGTGTGATATGTTATGTATCCCAAATATGTGTAGGTGGGTTGTGTTTTGGTATTTTTTAAAGAGGTGGTAACACCAAGTCATTATTCAAGTTGAAAGTGGCATGTGGTACCCTATCATTGATTGAAATTGCGTTATATTATATTAAATGGTATGTGTTATTTTGTGATTCTAAATTGGAGAGGATGTGATGCATAGTATGATAAATGGTGGTTTTTTGGTCTGCTTTTTTTCCTACAGGTGTATTGGAATTCTCCATTCATGTGTTCATAAGGTAATTTGGGTTTCTAACGACTGTATATATATAATCAAAATATATATAACTATTTTCAAGTATCAATAAAGATCGTGTGAATTATTCTGGGCAATACATTCTCATACCATTAGGAAATAAAATGTTCTTTTGGATTAGTTTTTATGTTGATATTTACCTTAGAGACATTTATTTGTATTTTTCTATTCTTTCATGCATTATGGGGTTCTTTATTGGGTTATTTATACCTTTTTTAGGCCGTTCGATGTGGTTGATTCATTCTATATTCTAATTATTATTTATATAAAGCGTAATTCCATTGATTGCGGAGACATGAATACCCATGGTGTTATTCACTAACTCATGGCCTATTGGGGGTGGGACTCAGGGGTAATTATCTCTATTTTTCCAAAACCACCCAAATATGAAATTTTTGGGGGGAGGGGGTTATGACATGTTCAATTATGAAATTTTTTTCCATTACCCTCACACTGATTGAGTGATTGAGCTTAAATAGTACTATGTTTCATTTCACCATAATATATATTTATACTAATATGTGTTGTATTTTTAGAGAACATTTTCATGTGGGAAATTTTCAATAGATGTTTAAAACTAGATAAGAATTGTTTTATTCTTATATAGTTGAAAATATTTTTTTTCTTTTGAAATATAAAATGGGAATGTAAATTAGTATTTTCTGTAATTTATAAAATAATTGAAATATAGGTTATCATTTTATGTACTGTAATGAAATATTATATTTATTTTATCTAATTAGACTATCATTTGACCATGAAACTACATATGGTATCATTTATGTGTATAGAAAACATTACTTGTTACAGTGTTAGTTATGGATAATTTACTGGTCAATATTTTAATACATATCTTAATTTTGATGATATATATAATCTTTTAGGTTAGTTTAGGTAATAATAAATATTTTTGGGTTCATAATGAGATAATTATTTCCCCAGTGTATTTTTTATAATTTTTTTAAAGTTTAATTATCTGATTAAAGGAATAGTCTTATAAATAATTTGATAAATTTCATGAAGAATATGAATTGCGTTTTTTTATGAAGATTTAGAAGGACATTATAAAAAAATTCCCCTGAGGTAATTTACATATATTTTATACTCACATAATTATTAAAAAAATTTGAACTATGAATGATGATAATTCTATTTTATGAAAGATTAAAATGTAATTAAATCTATTTAGGTTTTTTTATTATGTGGAGTTGGAATTTATATTTTTTGACAAATGTAAAATGTAAAATTATAGAAATATAATTTTTTAAGACTAAATATGTGATACCAAAATAAAAAATTCATACTGAATTTTTGAGGTTTAATATATTACAAAATATTGTGAAATTAGTGTGTGGACTTTCAAGTGATAGATACATTGATCTTAAAATAACACGATTTAGGACACAAAAATTTTATTTCACCTTAAATTAATTTTGTGAAATGATTTTAAGATGTGATTTAATATTTCATGAAGTATATGCGAAAGGTGTTTTTTGTGTTGAATTGAAGAAGAGAGATTCTAGATGGAGATACCTAATCCATATGAAGTTTTCAATGATCATTTATATATGATTATTAACTATCTATTCATTGGAAGTACATCAATTTGGAATAAGACCGTCATTTATTCATGATAAAGCTGAGTTTAATAATAAAATGGAATGGTTTTAAAAAGTCATATTGAATTGGATGATTTATGATGATTTTGTTGATGAAATATTGATCAAAATATCAATCCTATTAGCAGTCAATATGAGGAATAACACAAATTTATATATATACATTGAATTAGTGGTTGATATATGAATTGATCGAGATAGTGAATACAAGTTGAGATGATCATACAAATAATATGAACCATTAATTTATTAGAATAAAAATCAATTGTGAAAACAATATAAATAATGAGAGGAATATATAATTTATGGTGGGTCTAGACAAGTGGATTGTTAGAACATAATAACCTTGAGGTTGAGTCGGTCATATTTTGGATGAGTCGATTTGATCATATTAAGATTTTTTTCCATGGTCGATATAAATAAATGTGAATTATAGATATTCCACTATATGATCATGAATTATATAGTGTAATATTTTATGTAATAAATTTTATAGAATATTTACAAAGGGAATTGGTATAACTAGAAGGATCATACAGGTTACATCAAATTAAATTTTTATGGAAGATACATGTACAAAATTATATTATACTACCATTAAGATTTATGATAATGTTATGTTTTATATTTATATATTGATATTGATAAAATCATATACATAAATCTCATTAAGTATTATTTATCATTCATAAATATATATATCAAAATGATTCTATGTAGAGATTAAAAAGGTTATAAAATATTAGAGATGGTTTTTTAATTGTTCAATTATCAAATTAAAACTCGTAATTCATTAGTGATCAAAGATTTTAGGAGATTTATTTACAGTGTTCAATGTGAGATAAATAGTTCCCTAGAATTTATAAATTTTAATTTACTAAATATATTAGTATTATTGAGTAAATAAATTTAATATCAAATTCATACACACTTTTAACAAAAATAATTGAGATAAATAGTTTTTAAATTGTAATATTGATATCTATATAGAAATGGAGTTAATGATATTTCGTTTCTTAAATCTATTAATTATAATTATATTTAAAACAAAAGAATTTCTGTTGATCTCTATGTAAAACATTATGGAAGAAAAATAATTAAAATACTACAATTCTAGAAAATGAAGATCTAATAGAATGATTATTGAGAAGATCCAGATCATCCATGATCATATGGAATATTCAAGAAAATAGAATAATTACTATAAGATATTGTAAAACATGAAGAATTTTTATAATATAAATGGTGATCCAAAATTATTTTGGGAGAGTATAATCTAATGATTAGGATCATTAAAAATTGTATTAACATTAAGAAGAAGTTTGTTACTATAGTGTATAACCAATTGTGGGTGGATTCTAATCATGGTTTTTAACCTATATTATATTGTGTTCAATAATTAGGGAGCATAAAAACTATTTAGGAAGGTTTTGGGTGTATAACTAGTTTACGGAGTATTACATTTCAATGTATAAACATTTACTATAAATGCTAGTATAGATTCTATGTTGGGGTGTATAACCGACCTGCAATGGAGAAGGAATTAATATTGATCCTGTAAATAATTAAGTTATTTTTTATCATTATTTTTAATATTAGGTAATGTTGTGAAGTCATAAAATAGTTGATCAAGGATTTCTAAAACCACATATATATAATTAACTAAATAGGGAAACATTATTGATGTAAAATATTTTATTAATTTGCACCCTCCCCCTTTCTGTGATCTACAAGACCATTAAAATTAATATGGAATTAGGGAAAATATTTCTCTATTGATCTACTTCGTTGTGATAGGTAATTTATATTCAATCTATATTAGAGTAATTCCAAACATAAATGGAATGAAAAATCACATAAAAAGAATATTATAATACCTTGTCTAAATTCCCTTGACCTAAATGTTGTTTATAGAGTAAATATTAGACTTCCATCTCAATAAAATAATTAAACAATTGATTTATAGTTAAAAGTAAATATTGTGGTTGAATTGATTTAATTACTATTATATTTCATTTTTTATATATCATTTATAATAATGATTTGGGTTTCCAAATACATATGAAATTGGGATCAATCATGAAATTATTTGTGAAAGAAATTTCAAAGTAATGGAAGAAATGTATCAATGTTAGTGAATAAAGTATATTGACCTTTGAATATTAAATATGAATTTATTATTGTATTATTTTATAGTGTTAGTGAAATTATTAGAAGATTCATTTTATTTATAAATACATTATCATAATAATGTGTTTTGAATAAATTACTATTATTTTCACTTAATTAATATGATATAAAAATATTTTTCTAGTAGGAAATTATGTATTAGAAATTTTATGGGTGACAAAATGTAGTCCTAAAATATGACATGAGAAAAAATATTGTTTTTATGAAAAATAAAAATTGTGATAAAATACTTGGAGTAATAAAAAAGGAAGAAATAATTTGGAATTTCTGGTTTAGTCAATTGATTTAGAATGTGAGAAAGGTGGAGAAAACAAAAATAAAATCATTTTAAACAGATAAAAAAATTTAGAATAAAAAAACTGAATATACATAACAAAATAATTAATGATTGGTAACTGTAACTCTCATGGAAACCTTACATATGATTTTATATTAATGAAATAGGAATCTAAAACTAATGACATCCATGAGATGATGAGAAATTAGCAAATTGTTAAAAAAGATGATGCATTTCTTAAAGAATAAAAACAATTTAATGAGAATTCCGGGGATAGTTTATTCTTCATCATGTATATCATTAATTAATGAGAATGAATTAATGAACATTTTAATAAAATATTATATATCAAGTGGTGATGAGGATAAATACGTTATCACAAAAATAGAATCGTAACTACATAATGAGTTTGATGAATGTGTTGAGGTGGTCATGATGTTTAGAAAAAATGAGAAAATATCATGGAGATATATAAGGTTGGTTATGATAATTAATATTTCCATAAAAGTGTAATGTATATGATAAAGATAATAAATCATGTTATTTCATTTTGGGTGAAATGATGTTAAAACTCCTTAAGAGAATCATTAAGTCAAAAAATAATTTGAAAAGGTTCAATCATGTTTTATTCTGGATGATAAAACATTCAATATGTTTAATAAATTTATCTTCTAGGAAATATTGGTTACAATTAGTTCATAAATAACATTCATATATACAATATTAATAACATGGTTGAAATGGATTTTATCTCTTCTAAAATTATAAAATTTGTTTCAATTGTTATTATATGGTATAGGGTTGGACAAATAATGATAAAACAAATTTTAATGACAAATTTACTATATAAAAACAAGATCCATGTGAAATAGAAAGAGAAATCCTTTAAATTAATATAATAAATTGATAGATGATGATAGACTACATGAATCTATATTTCAACAAAAATGATATTTAAAGACTAGTAATTTATTGAAGCATCAGTTTAAATAGAAAAATTCTATATTCTTATGGGAAAAAATTGAGTTCATATTATTTGTGTAGTAGAAGATTTTGGAACAAAGCATATAATTATAGTATAAATATGTTTTTATGGAACAGGGAAAATTCAAGGGGGTTTCTACGTGGTATAAAAAATCTAATTTTATAAAAAATTAGTTATAAATATATCTAAATGTAATTTTAAATTTACACAAAATTGATACATCGATGGATGTTTTTGAAAGTTAATGATTTATAGGCCATATATAATAGAAATCATAAAAATTATTTAAGGTGATGTTTATTCAAATGTAAAACAGAATAAATTTTCAAATATTATATAATAATATTATTAAATTAAAATTATAAAAAAACTAATGTCACTGTTAGAAAAATTCTGGGCATGTAATATAATTAACATATAATATGATTAATTAACTTCATAAAAAAGTATAAAAGAGATGATAAAACATTATATTGAGTCAATTATTTGTAAGAATAAGAATGATATTGAAAGAAAGAAAATTCCAAGGAAGAGAATAAATTTTTAACATGAATATAGATTGAAAATAAATTAAGGGTTTGATTCTAAATACATAATATTTTATATATTTAATGAATTATATTGATGTTAATTGAAGTTAATGCTTATGAAATTAATTGGTGGGATAGATGGAAGATTGAATAATTTTTTAACATTTAAATATATCATGAATATGAAACAAAGAGTTTATCTATTTAGGGGGGACATATATAAATTAAATGATGTCGATGGACTTGTTTCACTAGAAAATCGTAAAAACATCCTTAACAAGTGATTTTCAAATCTCAATATAATTCTGTATTCATGAATTTATTAATTAAGGGTGGGGTGTTTGGTTTATAAAAAGATGAGACATAATATATTTTTATAACATTAACCTAAAATTTATAATGTTAATGTTTCCATGTGGGTGTATTTTTAATATAATTAATGATTATTATTTTATTAAACCACTAATATATGAATATAGAGTTCCTAAACATGGGAACACATTATTGTATATTTTTTGAAACCATAGCCATCAATGGTTACATATTTCATGTTTTTTAGACTAGATCTAACAACATAGTTACATAATTAATTATCATAATTCAAAATTCAAAAAAAATATGATTTCATACTTTTATTTGAAATCATAAGATTCACGAGAAGTTTATTTGGTCAGATGAAACACGATATGCCCTTAGTGTTGTCCTTTGTATTTTATTTTTAATAAATTGATGAAATAACTGATAACACATATATAAATTGAGAATACATGTTCATATTGAATAAATTAAATCTGGTTATACTTTTACTCACGTGGTATTTTGATTTCATATTATCCAATAAAAAAAGTTTTATAATGAAATATCTCTTGAATATATTACAGATTCACCAAATGATGGTGGGAAAAAATATTTGTAAATTAATTTTTGTACGGGGTTTCATAAGGTTATTTTATATTATTGATAAAAAAGGATGTAAAATAAAATTTATAACCATTAATTATATAAGAAAATGAGTTTTCTATTAATTAAAGGATTTATTTTTACCTTAATTAGTGTTTTATTGATGAATATTATAGGTAAATATTTTGGTCAAGTTGAAAATTATGTTTACCAAATATTATAAAGTGTTGGTTCCTATAACTAAGATTAATAAAATTAAAATAAAATATTCAATATTGAGAAATAAAAAAAAGAAACCTGAAATGATCAAATAAAAATGAAATATGGATAGATAAATGTGAAATTGTCATAGGGATGAGGGTAGAAAAAAAATTTCATGAAAAAGAAATTTATATCCTATAAAGGGGATCCAATAAGTAAAATGTAAGAATGTATTTATGATTTATCAAAGATGATTCAATTTTTTAATCTATGAGTTGAAGAGTTGATATTTAAAAATTAATTTCCTGATCAACTAATGGATTTACATTAAATTAGAGATGGTGAAAAAAATCATTTATAAAATGAAAATAACATTATTTTGAATACCATTAGTGATTCAAAATATTTTTGAGCTTAAAAATACAATGAAAGTGTTTTAATGCTCAATTAAATGAAGGAATATGTGTTGGTCAATAATTGATTGACTAGATGATTAATCCATATTAATGACTATCATAATAATCATAGGGAGATAAATATTCAATGCTATGAATTATATAATAAAAATTCAATATATTGGAATGATGACAAGAATTTAATATGGTTAGAAGAATAATCTAAAAATGAATCTTACAACATAATTTTCATGAATATATAAATAAATAAGAATATTCTAATGTTTGATCTTATGTTGATCCCAAAATGTGGTGGTTCAGAACATTTTATGTAAGTGGATGAGTCAATTTCAATCATAAATAAAATATTTGATTAGTAAAAAAAGTTAACTAAAAAATTGTGCATTGAATAAAATCCACCATAACAAACTAAATAAAACTAGACAATGTTAGATACATTAACGATTTTTAAGATAAAACTGAGGAGAAGGCACATATAGAAGGGGAAACCAGAATATTGAATTTATATCTTTCAAAAGGATCCATATAGATGTTTCATTGATGTAATCTTATTAATAATTTTGGTGTTAAGATATATGTATTGTGTTCAATATAATCATGATAATTTTTTTTCTTACCATCTATTATAGATTGTTTGTAAGATGATTCTATACCATGGTTTTGTGGATAGTTGGAAAACATTCATCACTATAAAATTATATGATATTTTCATTGATGTTTAGAAAATAATATAATATTGATGATGTATGCGAGACTATATAATTTAGAAAAATAAATGAAGGTGTTCAAAGTGGTAAATAAATTCATTGGAATTCAATTTTTTTAATTCAATATATTTATATTAATTATTGATTATATTAAATGTGTCAGGAACATTCATGGATATATATTATAAAAATTTATTAAAATGGTATTCTGGATGAATGATGTATAGTTAGAAATAGAGAAAAAGATTTTTAAAAAGATGGTTTCACAAATACGTTAAAAATGATAATATTTTGATTAAAACTGACTAGTTAATTGATTGAGAAATGTTATATAATAATAAAATTTTACAGAAGGAAAATTTTCTATATGAAGAATTTGAAGATGTGTTTGTTTAGGAAGATATAAATTTGTGAATTTTCATATCAAAAAATATATGTATGATGTTTTAATGTTATGATATCTTTCATATATTATGATAAAGGTCAAGAAGTATTATTTTAATAACTATTTGTTACAAAACATTCTTGTACATGATGTCTATATGAAAAAGAACATAATTTTATACTTTATATACATTATGATAGATATTTTGGTCAATGTGGATAGTCATCCAATAGTTCGATGTAATTTGACTATATAAGAAATAAATTTTTGTGTATTCTAATTGGGGATCATAAATTTTTTTATGAAATAATTTGATGTATAACTTTTCATATGAATATATTAGTTATGATGTATAACTAATAATGATGGAATTCAGTTGATAATATTTATTGGGGTGTATAACCAACACAGAATGCACTAGAAATTCATGACAATCCTTGTAAATCATCATGGTAATGTTTTGTGCTTCATCTTTCCAATGAGGTATGGCTATGTTTTTCACGAAGAGTGGATAAATTATTTAATCATCGAATAAGGTTGATGTTCAAAAAAATGATAAAAATAATTAAAAGTCATTATTTCATTGAATCACTTCTCTACCTCTCATTGATCCAATCAGAAAAATGAATATAAATAACAATCATAAAAACACACAAGGTTAATTATATTTAAAACATAAAATCCATGAATATTTTTAAAGTATATAAAGTTGATATTTTCTTGCAATATAATCAATATTTATATAATTAATGAGGATGAATTATCTAGCATTGATTTACCTATGAGCAGTAAACCTAAAACATGTGTGTTAGGTATGAACTCAATAATATTGGTTAACAACCCACCTATATTTAAATTCCTTGGGGATATTAATTGATTAATCATTTTCTCATTACAAATAACTATGAAGGACTAAATCCTAGGTAATATATTTGAATTTTGTAATGATTTATCAGAAAAATCAACATAAATAATTTGTGGATTAATCAAGTTTGTTATAGGTTGTACTAATATTGATATATACTGACCTAAAATAAACCTCAGTTAACATGATTATAAAATATATTATGTCATATTGTTGTTAATTTTTACCGAAAATAATTATGACAATTATACTATAATGTTAATTTTTCATAACTTATATTGGGCCCTTATCATTTTAGTAATGGATGAAACTATAAAGAGTAATGGTTATGCGGTAAAATGTGATATTGACCTCAATTAATACATAATTAGTATGTGATCTATAGTGTTATACCTAGTGATTATACAAAATTAATTTTCATGAAATTTGATTAAAATTTTTAGTATATTTGATCCCCCAAGAACTCTATATTATATAAGGATATATTGTCAGAGAAGTTCATAAAATATGGATAGTGAATCAAATACAACTGAATTTCACACATCATGGATATATAAATAAATCTTTATTCAAATTTCCATAAAGAGGTGGGATGATACAAAAATTGACATGATAAACAATATAAAACACAAATGTTTGAGGGAAATAGGGAAACACCGATGATTCATTGATTGTAATGCATAATAATTAGAAATAAGAAAAATTGAGGCCCCAACCCAAGGTTTAATGAGAAAAATAAGAACCAACAACATCATAGTCTATATTAATATAGAAAGTCAAATAAAAAACATAATGAAATAAAAACATAATAATTATATTTCAAATTTTCAGAGTCATTCCTATCATTCCATTAAATGATTATTAAATTATTCCAAATAAAGATATAAAAATAATAGTTATAATTCAAATTTTCATAGTCTTACCCATCATTCCATTTAATTGTTTATATTTATTATATAAAATTTTAATATTTTAATGATACCTAACATTACATTTAAACTCGATGTTATGTTTAATAAATGATAAAATCATTCATACATCTAAAGAAAGATAAACTAGAATTTAATTCCAGGTAAACCTAATGTTTAATTCGAATAATTATATTTAATATATTTAATTTTAATAAAAATAAATATATCATAACATCATGCTGAATTTTTTTCTCATGTTGCAGTTTTTTGTCGCATATGCTCTCGAATATTATATTATTAATTTAGAATTTTGGAGTGTTACAAATTCCCAAATATCTACCTATGATATTATGATATAAGAATATGATTCTATAATGATTTAGGATCATTGATTGTTTTATTTGATATGTGATTGTTTGGAATCATTTTATTAAAATAACATTGTGGTATAGAATATTCCACTATTGTAAAAATTGGTTATATGATCAATTTAACACATTAACTATAGCCACTAAAATAAACAATATATTTTATAACCAAACATTTATGAATGGGTTAAAAAAATCATTACATTACTATTATTTTTGAAAATATATTACATGTGTATATACTTCTATATCATTATTTCCTAAAAAATTCTATTATGGTACACATCTATAGTTCTGATACTATTCATAATCAATATTATGAGTTTTTATGGTTGTATTTTATTTTATTTTAAGATTATTTTCATGGTTTATTACTATTTTATAATCCTAAAAATAACTATAGAGGAGTAGGATTTATGAAATAGAAGAATAAAACCATATCAAAAATATATAAGGCTTTCTGATTAAATAAAATGCAATTTTATTTTATTTTAAAAAATAACAATATAATTCGATTAAATTTGGAAAAAATATTTATAATTCACTTTTAAAATAAAAATGAAAGGAATATATAATGTTATTCTACAGAAAAAATAAATTTTCTAGAAGTGTGATGTGTATCAATACATAGATTCTCTTCTAGGCATGGAATCTGCTAGTTCAATATCAAATTACTCATTACTAAAACTATCAATTACATATTAATAAAATCAATCATAATTTTCCTGAATTATTTGACTTCCATTCCCAAAACACAGATACTAAATATAATATTATGGTGAAGGATCGCATAAAACATGAAAAAAACAACATGATTTATATTATAGGATTAGTTTATTTTTTATGAACATGTTATGTGGGGGTAGGATACATTGCTTCATAAGGTATCAAATGATATAGTACTCAATATTTTATTTGATTAACATTATGGTGGTTTTTAAAATATTTATATCATTAATAGAAACATGATTATTGTAATAATTTTTTTTATCTCACTGGGTTGGTGGTCAATGAAGGAATGGATTTCTTTTGTTTTGAGTGTCTTATGATAGTAAACTTTTCATAAATCATTAATACATACTGTGGTAATTCTATAATTGGAAGGACCTTAAAATTATAATAATTTGTTTATAATCATCATTTAGTTTTTTCATATCCAATTATTTAAAATAATATAATTTTCAAAAGTTACATTTCATGTAGAAGTGTTGAATATTTTACATCAACTCATTTAAGAGGTATTTTCATCTTGGATTAAACTATATCAAATGAATGGGAAGTTGAAAATTTTCAATAGTGAATATTTTAATCAATTAATTATATTGGATTCTGGATTCCTAATATTTCATATCTATGTTGTAAGATCCTACACTAGATCAAAGGATTTTGTGTTTGTCATTATTATTTTCCAATAAATAATAAAGATTATTGTTGCAAAATTATTTTAGTTCATAAATTATTTAGTGCGTGGGTAATCATTAATTGTATGTTAATTTAGTTTTTATAATTTATTAAAATATTTTTCAAGTAATATAAGGTGAATAATAGATGTTAGTATGATTTGAATTATCATACATTACGATTTGATTTAATTTTATACATTTCACATTCTTGATAATAAATTAACATGTGCTTAAAATTGATATTCTAGAAGGTACATCTATATTTTATAGAGGATATTAACTATTTAATTTATAAGGATATATTTTTATTTTTAATAGAAATTTGGATTAAAATGATATATTTATAAAGTCTCTTCTTTTTTCATGTATCTTCCTCATTATTGTTTTAGTGAAACCATTTTGAATTTTTATTTCTATTTTGGTTGATCCATGGTTTCATAGGATGGAATATAGATGGGTGTTGTTGTAAATTTATCAGTAGTAATTATTTTTCACCAAAGAGCATATAACAATGTTGTATGACTAGTAGATTAACTGTGGAAATCCCGACTATTGTGGACGATCATTGTATGTAAAAATTCCAAGATACTAGAAGATTTGTAATAATTAAAGCATTGAATTTAGATTTATAAGGTATCTTATGTGTAGAAGGGGGGATAATGAATATGTAAAATATGGAAGAAATTGTCTCATTACATTAATTATGAGACCCCTAAGTTGTGGATCATGGTTGTGACATATACATCCATAAAGGATTTTATGTCTTATGGCATGGTTTTTTAGGAAGTTTGTGAGCCACTCAATGGGTTTTTAGAATGTATTTTTGGTGGCTCAAACAGATCCTTGGTTTGGTAAATAAAATTGAGGATCTGACACGGTTCACTACATTGTTCCATGGTTTCCCCTTTGTTATCCATTTATGCAGCATTGTGTTTGGGTTTGTGTCAATGTATTCTATTTTATAGACCGTCTGTAAATACAATAAACACCTATGGAATAATTGTTCATTAATTCTTTCCACTAAACCCTTATTAACCCATGAGATCATTTAGATGTATTTTGGACCTACATTCTATAGATGAAATCCCCGACATATAGGGATATATCCATGACATTAAGATCCATCCAATCATGGCCTATCAGGGAATGATTTTAATGGCACGATATACAGTTTATATTATAATATTAATTAATTAGTTTCCTCGTGGATATACATTGTTTTTATATTAATTGGAATTATTTATTGAAAGGATTATGGGATAATAAACTACCATTGTTTTTATGATATAGTGTTTGTTTTCATTTATTTTTATAAAGGTGGTGTAAAAAACTCCGTGAATGCTCATATAAATTCATATAATATATGAAATATTAATTATAAAATTGTTACACAATGTGTGTGAAATTGGTATTCTAATGATCCACAGTAGATGAAAAGTTCATTTTTATCTCTCATGGATTTCACTAGATTCATAAGAAATGATAACATGCTTTTGGCAACTTGAAATTTGGGAATATCATGTAATCATACAGATCCATGATATCTACATTGTGGTTGTCAAATTATCAATGTTTTCTGAATCATTTATTAATAATATTAATGGAAATAAAAAATTAATTTTAGGAATCTATTGATATAGAATCACATTTTCTATATTTGTCTAGTGTTTTTGAATTCGTAATGGTTTTTTTTTCAGGATGATTTGTGGATAGTTTTTCAAATTAATAGACATGGGACTAAATGATAATTGGAATGTTAATTATTTTAATTAATATGAGAATTGTTATCCTAACATTATATAATGTGAATTTATAAATAAATCAAAATTTTAATAAATAAAAATTCGGTCTTGTTGAAATTATTATCATGATTAGTAGATGGTTATGTGTATTTCATGTTATCATTTCATAATTGAGATTACTCAATTATAATTTTTTTCCAGAGGTTTTGTGGTAACATGACATATTGAGATAATTTCTGACATGACATGTTTTTATTTTTGGTGATTAAGAGAACATATATTATGTATTAAGGAATGATTTATGGTTACATTTAATACTAAGGATATGTATCATAGTTTTTGGACCAGCTGAGGGCAAGATCAATGGGTTAGGGACTTACTGAAGGTATGATGTTTGGGATATGAACACCTAGAGGAAAACATGTAGATTCACTATATTCCTAAGGGAATGATTTCAAACATTCATAAAGGAGGATCATATTATCCTATGGTATGGGACCACATGTTATAATAATTATGTATGATTCAACATTGGCTAGATATCCTTCAACTGACAAGGGATATTTGTCTTGATATAGTGGGATCTACCTCTTGATAGATTATATGACATGGAGTAAATATATGATTGGTAGACCCTGAGTGTAATCTAGGATCAATAAGTTATATTGGTTTATTTTATAATCATAATTAATTTATTATAACACAAACTTATATAATTATTTATTCAATGCATTATATCGTTATACTAGTTTCAATCAGATATTATGGCTATTAGGCCTACTATGTATTACCCACACAATTTTTGGGCTTCAATTTGGAAGAAATAGTGGTTTCATTGATGTAAATAGGGAACATAGAATTGGACATTGTTACTGACTATTACATGATTTATGAGTTGGAGTTTTTAAAATGAGTGAATTGGAGTTGTGGATGGGGACATCAGACACTTTTAACAATTCTTTATTGTGTTTTATTTGAAATTATTTAAGGATAAAATGTAAATTAAATTATCTATTCATTTCATGATTCTTTTATTATTTGATTATTTTATTTTCCATTATAATTTTAATGATGAATTTCTTATTATATATATTGATTCCACTTTTTTATTACTCTATCTTTATTTTTAGTGTTGTTGGAACAATATTCTGGATGGTATAGTTTTCCAAATATATTATTTTCCCCATAACTACTAGTGAAAACCTTCAACATATTCTTATGTGTGATTTTGGTTACATAGCTAACACTACTCAACCATGTGAGGGAGAACTGGGTCATTCACATTATAAATTTGTAACATAGGATCAGTTTTTTTTCATTTCAATTTTTGGATGGTAGAAATGATACTAGAATTTTTCTGGTATTAGCATTTTGATATGTTATGGGGTTATAAAATTTATATAGGGGGGAAACCTTGTTCAATGTGATCCGATTTATAATCATGTTGTTTTTATATGATTTTGATGCAATTTCTCCCTGGGTGATTCACTTCTTTTGTGATGATACTATTTTTTGTGATTTTTATCTTGGGTTCATATGGAATGAGATGAGTATACATGCATCATGATTGGAATATAAAGATTAATGTTGACACTAATTTTTCTTGATATGGGTATCTATGTTGTATGTGGTATAACATCCTATGCTAATGCAAGTAAAATCCCTTCATATTTCGTAAAAATATAATATAATAGAAGTATTCTAAAAAACCATTTCACTTAATATTCCCATTTTAGAAGATCTTTTACCAATAAGATCTCTCTTGTATTTATGAATTTATGTTGGCCTTATTTAATAGTAGGTATTATATTGTCTATATTAATACTTTCTATGAAAAAATAGTACACCTCACCTTCATGTTTAGAATTAGTGTATTTTTTTCTAAAAACATTCCAAACATAACATAATCAGAACATCATGTATCACTAGAGAACCAAGAGATAAAAAAATCATCAACAACATCCTAAGGGCCTTTTGATCTATGAAATAGCAGTTTGTTCACTCAATGAATTAAATTTAATTGATGAAGAGATTTATCTATCTATAACATTTACCTAATATAATAGAGATGATTTCTCCTTGGTTCTTGAGTTTGGGATTGAGTCAGTCAAAAAAATCTTAAAAGACCTTCTGACTCCTGATGACATGAGCATAATGATGGATACCTCTATTCTTTGAGGATAAGAAATTAATTGATGGTGGAATCTAGAAGCAACATCCCCAAACCCATGGTTTTGTTTCATGATACACATAAATGAATAGATAGGCTATTTATAATGGGACCTACCCATATAAAAATGAAAAATCATTCCTCATATATCAAATAATATATTTTTTTCATGAAAAATGTGCCATATTAGTAAATTTAGTAATTTTATAAAAGATAATGATTTATAAAAATTTCCCAATAAAATAAAATAATTATAAATGTGACATCTATATGAAAATATTTAATATGTTTTATGAAATACTAATATATTATATAAAATATTATTGATATTTATGAATAATATAACGTTCAATGAACAATCAGAATATATAATAGATTATTTCAATTGATTGATAACAATCACAAAAGAATGTGAGATTGTACTATAACATTTACCACATGTTAATTTTAAATTCAAACAAAAAAGAATAAAAAATTCAAATTAGAATATAAAATAATATGAATTGTTCATTAATCATGATAGTACATGTAATGGGTTATTATATTCAAAAATTAAACATAATTATTTTTATAGTAACAAATATGTCTCAATGGAACGAAAATATCATGAAATCCATTACCTCTTACATAATTTTAGTTGAATATTCATTAACATCATGTATAAATTATTAAGAAATGTTAATACTCTATAGTAGAATCATATTAATATTAATAACATCAAATAATATATATTTAAAAAATATTATCACCTGTTTATTAATTATAATTCATTATTTTTATTATTTTTTGAGTTAATTTTCAGGTTTTCTCTTGCGTGTTTTCTCATTAATGACCTACTCCCCTAAATTAATATATAGTTTTGTTATGTCACAAATAAAAAACATCAAATAATTTTAATATTTATGAATGTTTTTTAATTTTATATTAAAACATTAAACAACATTTTGAGAAATATTCTATGTCATAATTTAGGATACTTTACCTCATACATACACATGTTTATTGTTTCCATATATTAATGATCATTATGAAAATTAGTTATGTAATATATCATATTCCCTGATTAATAAAAATATTATATATTAAAAATAATTTATTTTTATAATTACATATATCTTTCAATTTTCGTGGTTATGAAAATAGAGTAATATCGAATCGTGATGGAGGTAGGCCTCATATTCAGAAAATGATGTTTTTGTTATTATGTGGTTGAAACTGGATGATGGAAATTTATATTTTCATAATGGTTACTATTTCATGGATAGAAAATATATTTAATGTTTATGATGTGTATTTATTATCTTTTAACTTTTTATATTCCATGTAAAGTGTTGTTGAAATAATTATCAAATCACTTCGTGACGCGATAGTAAACTTTAAACATAGGCAACATTATCATATCAGCATTGGAATGAAAATTAGAAGAGATATATGTGATATATTTAACAATAATGTGAAAATATTTTATAAATAAAAAATATACACAATTATTCGATCATATTACCTAACCTTGATATATTTTAATAAGAGAACGAGTGAAATCACACCATGAGCAAGTTCATTGTTATACACGTAAATGATTATTTCCTAACCAATTTGATATATGTAGAGAAATATTTAGTTCATAAATATATTATAAACAAAATATTAATATTTTATATATGATAATGTTTTAATGTCATCATGATAAAATATGAATTTAATGAGGTGGAGAAATAAATAATTTATGGTGTCTCTCAGAATAATGATACAACTTGTTTTTGTATAATATTTTTTTTGTTCAATATATCATCCATATGATATAACTAATTACAAAATTTGTATCCTTATATGAGAAGAGACATGTGTTGATGTAATTTTTGTATGTATTATCTGAACAAAATTTGTTTTATATTGTCAGTAATAGTAAATATGGGGTGGCCTTTATATGTGAGATGAATGGGACACTTGAAATTCTTATAACATATTCTATGAATAAAATTATTAAAAAACATAAAATGGGATACTATGAAACATATAAGAGTAGATATCAATATATTTCTATTTAAGGTATATTTTGCTTGTTAGAAGGCAATACTTACCACTTATATTCTTTTTCTAACTCTATAATAAATCAATTTTTACATCAACCATGGTAATAATTTTTAATATTTGCAAGATTAAATTTGGTAAAAATTTATTTTTTCCATAATATGAATTGTAAATGATTTTGTTATAAATTATAAATTAATTTTTTTCAGGTTCGAATCATATAAGTAGAAATTTAGATTTTAAATTAATCTCATATGATGAATAAGAATGTGTGTTTCTGAAAATGAAAATGTTCAAAAGTAATCATTGATTTTATTTCAAAATTATATATTAAAATGGTTAAAATTGCCTTATTTGGTTCTATTGATATAAAGTTTATCTAATTTATCATTAATACAATTTCAATACAAATTATTATATTATATATAATTGAAACAAAAAATATGTATTCAATTAATGTTAAAATTATTCAATATTGATAAAAAATGAAACATTAATAAATATACAATAAATTAATTGACATAAAAATGTGATATTAGGATTTAATATTTCTTTGAAATAAAATTTTAACAACTTTTATAAAATTAATTTTCATTAAGAGAAAAATATAAGATTAGATCACGTTTTCTTTGAAACTGGTGTTACATACATTCCACAGTATTGACAATATTAAATTTATTTTAAAAGAAATATATAGAAATGTCTATGGTGGTTATATTATTGCCTCATAAAAAATATCATCCTTTAAATTTAATGGATATTATAATTGAACTATATTGGGAAAGTTCTTCTTTATAATTTCCACTAGATCGCACATTTCATTAGTCATTTTTGATTTATCCAAATTACCTTTTCCATTACTATAATATGATTCTATAATATTGACTTTATTTTATTAATTATATTGGTGGGTTAATCAAATTAAGAAAGATCATGGTTCTAATTATTTTTCATCAGTGGTTATCACATTTTTTTGCCATATATTATAATTCATAAACAATTATATGCTCAACACATCGTGTACAATTGAGTTCTTTTCTGACATTACCAACCCATAATCGAAATATCCAAACATTTCATAATTCTAAAAAGGTTTTATGTACCTAGGGACAATCCTTCCTTTATTACCAAATTTTGTTCCACCGTTCTATATTGATAAATTCAAGAAAATAAGATCTCATTATTTGATTTTAAAATCATTCCTCTGATAATTATCATATTTTTTTTCAATATACTAGTTAATTAATGTAAAAATGTATATAATTTACATTTATTTTTATCTATTCAAAATAGACCACTCTTTAAAGATTCATCTCACCAACGTCAACAAAAAACATGGAGTATAAATCTAATTCTATATTTTTATTCATAAGCTGTAATTAGCATACATTAATCGAAACTATTTTTTATAGGAAAACTCTACCAGGGATATGTATTGATCCCACAAACCTTGAAAATAACGTGATCTTTTCCCTAAAATATTTTACAAAATTTTAATAATACATTTTTATTGGCCATTAATTTTAGAATTGGTAGGTAATTCTCTAATAAAGCTAGGATTAGAGGGACTTGTCAAGAAGCATCCAGAATATTAATGGAAATGGGGATATTATAGAGGCCTGAAGCTTGACGTACATGGACATTACATTACTTTTGCGGAATACTTAATACATAACAAAAACAGACACACAGGGACCATAATAGTTTAGTTTCTTTTGAAACTCGGAATAAAATCATCTAATCTTGGTGAAAGATCTTCAACATCTCCCAATAAATATCTTCCCCTTTTATCTTACCTAAAACCTATATTTATATCCTAGGGAAAAGAAAACATAAAATGGGTGAGCTCAAATGCCCAGTATGGTTAAACATAGAGAACATAAAACAATCCATAAACATTTGAATGCAAAAACGTGATCATAAAATCAAAACATCAAAATCTTGAGCAAAGACATGAATCTTGGAAGTACGTAAGGAATATATTATAAGGGAACATAAATCATGATAAAATAGAATGGTAATAAAACATGTAATTGTGGAAACCATTAAGCACATGATATGATTTCCATAGTATCCAAGACATTGCTGCCAAGACCATCATAGCGGACAAAGTCCATTTCTGAATCGAGTTCACTGCTTGTTCCAGTCCTGTATTACTGAACCAGTTTAACTTGCCGTTCCAGCCATGTATATCTCATGATATATAAATAGTTACCCAATTCATTGTAGGGAGATATAGGTCCCACCCATCTAATAATGAAATCATTCTTACATGTGCCACAAAATAAACATACATCATTCATAATAACCCAACAAAATAAAATGGGTTTCATAAACATCATCCCATCATCACATAATCCATATAAAAGAAATGGATATCATTTAATAATAAGAAAAGTGAAACCATGTAAATCATAGAGACATGATACTTTAAAAATACACATGTAAAATAATGTCATCTTAGATGCAAATGGTTTTGATAAAACACTTGAAATGAATTCTTGAGGAAAATATCCTTTTTTCTTCAAAATCATTTTCTTTTCACAAAATGTCATCAAATTTTAGAAGAAAATGTTTTTTTTTGAAAATAGTCATGAAATAATTTGGAGGAAGCTTCATGAAAATAAGGCTTTATAAAACCATAAAAATCTATTCATGCCGTATAAGTTAAAAATAATATTCTCCTCGTACTTTTGTCGGAAAAGTCAAAAAAGTACCTCGTAACATAAAAAAAAGAGAGATTCCTTACATACCATGTATTAAAAGTGAAAAAATGGGTAAAAATGGCTTTACAAATACCAAAAACTCTTTTATAAAACATGGACTTGGATGATATAAAAAACCCCAGTAAATACTTACAAATAAACAATCTCGGATAAAAACGAGATTGGAAAAGTTATCCCTTGCGTTAGGTCCGATATGATTTGTATGGTTCTGAACCTCCTGTATAATGATTTAAATAATTTCATTGACTTATTACATAATCATATTCATTGATATTATATCATATATGTTTCACTTATGACTTTATATTACCCGTTCTTTTGTAAATTCAATGTTAAAGTAGCATTTTGTGTAAAATCATTTCATTTATCGTATGTGTTTCGACATGTCATTTCTTGATATTATTACTTATATTCTTATTTTCATAATTCCATAATGTAAAAAATTATTTATATATAATATATATTCATCATATACATATATTTTATAGATCGATAAAAGGAATGAAAGACACCATTCATGGAGACGGTAGGCCGTACGTATGCATGAACGTTGTTTTTGTTTCCTTATTCAATTGAATGAAACTAAATAGATGACATACATATATATATACATAAATCAAGTAGCATTATTATTTCAAATATTTATTTATTATTCATTATATAAACTTTATGATCATTCATGTATGGTTAATCATGGAGAATGAATCTCATCGCGTCGTGGAGACGGTAGTCCGTACGTAAGCACAAGCAATGATATCATTCCCATAATTATAGAATTGGAGTGGACGGGATAACATATCATAATCAGTATGATGTTATAATAAACATATATAGTTATTATTTACACCATTAAACCCATCCATGTAAGGTGTTGGTGGAAAAATAGATTACACCACGGCGTGGAGACGGTATTCTGTACGTACGCATGCACTGTGATTTTTTTCCGTAGGATGGATAGAAGGTGAAATAGGGTTGTTTCATATTTATAATAAAATATCAGTATATGAGGGATAATGATGATATTACTTCATAATTAAACAACTAAATAAGAAGAATTTGAAGAAGAAAGAAAATTCAAAGAATCAGTAATGGATATTACCTCTTCTTTGACACGCCTCTTTGAATCCTCATTTTAGGGTACTAAAATAGCTCATTGAAGAAGTCCATGACCTCTAGGATGTTACTAGAGAAGTTTATAAGGGAAATGGGCAGGGTTTTCTCTAGATTAAAGGCTCAAATTGGTGCGAGGAAGAGAGGGAGGAGGTGCCCTTTTATAAGGGAGGAGAGGGGCACCGTTGGAAATCTTAAAAATATTAATTTATAATAAATCTAACCCCACATAAGAACTACCAAAAATGACTCATATTCAAATATTAGATGATATAGGGTTGTAATATCATCAACCAATGAAATTTATACATGTTAGTAATTTATTTTCAACAATATCAACTTGATTTGTCCTTATTTAACCAATTTAATTTTATTTTTGGTAATAACATTCTAAATTTTAAATTATAACAAATAATTACTTATTTGTTGTGAATTGTCCATAATTGGACACTTTATAAAATTTAATACCATATAAATTTAAATTTATAATTTGTAACTTTTTTTGTGATTTTTAAACAATTTCATAATATGTTATTTATTTAAAATAACAATAGTGTCAATTTTGACACTATTCATTTATTTGAATTTAAATAAAATATATACAGAAGGTTTGTTCTAAATAAAAGCTTTAATATATTCATAAATGGTCATATGTGTCTAGAAAATTATTGGAGCACATTAAATAGTTCATAAAATATTTATTTTATTATTTTTAAAACCATTTATTTGGTTTATCTCTTAAAAAAATAATTACTACATCATTTTTTATAATTATTTAATATACATATTTGTTACATAAAAATTAAAAATAAAATCCTATGAAGAAGATAAATCTATTAAATTTCACAATAATTCTTTCACTCAAATTTATCATCTTAAAATCACAATATTTAAATTGTTATATTTATTAAATAATGAAGGTGACAACTTTGGCATCATTTAAAATAAATAATATTAGTGTCATAATCGATATTATAATTCTCCAAATGGTCACATATTCTACCATTCGATGATTATGGTTTAAATTTACATGAAAAATAATTTTTGGTCCGGGGTTTGTGCCTTTTATGGTCACTATTAGTTTAATAAAAACTATATTCTTGATTTTTCACTAGATAAACAATTTCTGCATCACTATTGTGTCACAATTAATGATAATTATTTAATCCCTAGAAATTATAAATAAATTAATATGTTGTAGATAATTTCATTAGCTTTCTGGATACTATTCATGTTCTAAGTTTCATGAAGTTTATCTCTAAATTGAAATTAACATACTTATAAGAATTAAGGGAGTGACATGTTGTCACTTTCTTTGGTTTTAATAATAAATAAGTTATTTTCATGGAAAAATTCCCATTAAATGATTATAATCCTACCCTTAGGTGATATGGGTCGACTTTTAGTCATCCAATAGGATTTTGGCAGGTGTTAGGGTAATTTTATGATCTTATATTTACCCTTAATTACCCAGTTTACCTTTATCTATGGTAAATAAAATTTACCATAGTTACTATTCATAATGCCCAAAAATAAGAAGTATTCTATTAATATAATTTGGACCCACTGGTTCCAAATATGGAATCCATTTTTCCAAATTCAATACACATAAGTTGCAGAAATTAAATTAAAATTAATCCCATTGTCGAAAGAAAATGGGTTTTTTGATTAAAACATTACAAAAGATTGAATTTATTTAACCTACAAATTCAATGTAAAATAAAGGCTGATGACATAAATTATATTAAATGGTAAAATATATATTCTATTTATAATTTTTAACCATTCAATATTATAATTTAATCATATAATTTATTACGATGAAAAAAGTTGTTTTTAATTAAAATATAGCGTGTTTTACTATTCATTAAAATATGAATGTTATCAGAATAATATGAAAAAATTATCCAAGGTAAAATTTTATATCATGATTCCATTTATTAATTTTAATTTTTAAAATTGAACATATAAACATGTCAAAAAAATATTTAATGTGGGTGTTCCATCAAAAGGCAGCAAAACTACATTTTTTGAATAATACTTATTTTACCAGAAAAATTTATTTTGTTCATAAACCATGTTCTAAAAATTGTGTAAGATGAATAATAATGTTATAAAATTAAAAATTTGGTTAATACTATTCATAATGGCTAGTTCATAATAATATTATAATAATATATCGTTGTTTAGTAAAACCCGGTATTGCGTACAACACACGCTATCGAGGAAGGTTCGTGATTGTGTGTAATGAAAACCATGTTAGGGTTGTGTGTTGTGCAAGACTCATCCATTGTTTCATATAATAGAATCCAATCATATTTCATTTATACAGTGAATATATATATATATATACACACACTCAATGTTTCGTAGAATAACTACTATCAAAATTTTGTGTAACATGATCCATGAATAGTGTTGCATATACTGCAAGCTCATATGGTGTTGTGTATAGAGCAAGGTAATCTTGTTGTAGCTTACAACACAAGACATCAATGAAATTAAAAAAAAAATCATAAAATCTTGGGGTGTTACATTCTACCCCTTTAAAATGAATTTCTCCCTCAAAATTCGTCGGGGTTATAAATCGTTTACTATTTATAGAAACCCACATCGTAAAAAGGAATAGTAAAACTTAATTTTAATAACTAAAGTTTGAAATCTAAAAATTGCCCAATGAAACTCATCACTGGGTTTCCATATAGGAGAAAATAGGTGAAACTATGGATATCGAAGAAAAATCTAAACGTCATGTTCTGATGGAGAGTGTTAGAGAACATTGCTATGAAGAAGCAATCAATCACAAATCCATAGATTTGTGATGATCTAAGGTACCATCTGATTCATCGGATATAATGGCACTAGGACAACATTTTTGGATTTCAGGATCAATTCCCTAAAGATGATGAAATTGGAATTAGAAGAAATAATTTCGTGATTTTAGTACAGTCTCACCGTTGGTTGTTCTTTGGAAAATGTCCACATCATATATTAATGAAATAAAGTTTAATTTGTCATTCGTGAAGTGTTAGCAGATCATGTGATAGAATTATGGGACATTCCATCTGTCTCAAACAAAAGGTTATAAAAGTTACCAAAATTACATAAGTCCACCTATAGTGAGATTAATCTTATATGGTTCCTAAAATGGACTTATACTTCATATATCATACTAATTAATATAATAAAACTAGTTTCTACTAAACAGGGACTTCCTGTAGGCCAGTGGTAGGCAACAAAGGCCAGTCACACTTTGGTTTTGGGTTCGATTCCCACAGCCTTATCCGACGCGATGGGTTGTCGCTTGTCCTGCATGTTGTCCTTTTTCTAAAACTACATTACTATAACATCCCATCAATAATATTGAAAAATTTTCTATCCTTAAACAATAATAACTTATGTCCAACATAATCTATTCCAATCTTTAGGATTATCTAAAATACTTCGGTCCAATCACATAGTATAAATAAAATGATTACTTGAAATGTCACATAACAATCACATGAATGCCATCATTTATCCCCAATATATCATAAGATATATCTTTTTGGTCAAATTACAAACATGTGAATACCTTAATCATGTATTCTCTTGAAGAATGAATACCCATTGATCCTTAGTGAAAACATGAATGCAGTTAAATGTTAACACATTCCACATACCAAAATCCTCAAAACTCTATATACGCAAACCATGATGTCACTTAGTCCTTATATCAGTCATGAGCTCATGAATACAATCAAACATCTCATTATCTTCTTATCCTTTCATTATACGCATATCATCTACTTTCCAAAAATATCTGAATAACCTTTCATGGTTACCAGTACCATTCAATATATACTTTCAAATAATTTTGGAAAATCAATAGTCTAACAATACTCAGAGGATTATTTATTCCATAGTACCATACATTATTCTTTATAAACATACAATCATTCCACTAACTTCTTAAACCACTGATTGAGCTTCATCATTTCTTTTATCTCATATTTCATTTATAGTCTCTTCATCATCATCTACATAAATACTACTCATATGACTATGCTGATTCTCTTCATGAGATTTTCCCTTAGGTCATTGGTTTTCATAATGCCCATACATTCCACATATAAAACATCTAATCATTGTTGATGCCATAGCAATACCATTATCCTTGTCCATGCTGTTAACTGAACCTTTTCCTTTGAACTTACTGGATTTGTGTCCTTCTTTTCCACATCCAAAGAATCTTCCAGTTCTATTGAAACAATCTCCCCGACGCCTCTTCCCACATGATTTACATGAGGGAAATTGAACTTTCTTTCTTCTATGATCATCATGAAACTCCATCTTTCTCTTATTATCTGATTCGAGAAACATACCAAAGTTGAAATTATTGATCATATTAAGAGATTTTTGATTAGGAATAATAATGATGTTTGGACATCCAAATCCCTTTTTATTTGTTTTCTCATGAAGAATATCATTCCATTGTCTGTCATATCCTCCATTATTGTGAATCTCATGTTTCCAGCCATTTTATAAAACCCAAAAAGAATAGTGTGAGAGGAAAAAATCATGCTAGGGAAAACAACATAGTAACGGGGAAGTACCCTCAATATCTAACATCTTAGGTTAAATTCTAAGATCTTTAGCACAATTCTAGGGCTATAACCTATACATATACTTAACCTTAGGGACATCCTTTGGAATGCCTTAGACATATATCTTGGGATCTCACTAAAGTTCTCGCATCCTAGTTTCCAAAGGAGGACTAAACCTTTCCTCTGATACCAACTATAGAGGCCCGAAGCTTCACGTACATTTTAATTACATTAATTTTTCAGAATACTAAATACATAACAAAAATGGACACACAAGGGCCATAATAGTGTAGTGTCTTTGGAAACTCGGAATAAAATCTTCTAATCGTGGTGAAAGATCTTCAAAATCTCCCAATAAAGATCTTCCCCTTTTTTCTTACCTAAAACCTTTCTTTATATACTGGGGAAAATAAAACATAAAATGGGTGAGCTCAAATTCCCAGAAAGGGTAAACATAGAGAACATAAAACAATCCATAAACATTTCAATGGAAAAACTTGAACATAAAATCTAAAAATCAAAATCTTGAGCAAATACATGAATCTTGGAAGTATGTAATGCATATATCATAAGGGAGATATAGGTCCCACACATCTCATAATGAAATCATTCTTACTTGTGCCACAAAATAAACATACATCATTCATAATAACCCAATAAATAAAATGGGTTTCATAAACATCATCCCATCATCACATAATCCATATAAAAGAAATTGATATCATTTCATAATAAGAAAAGTGAAACCATGTAAATCCTAGAGACATGATACTTGTAACATACACATGTAAAATAATGTCATCTTAGATGAAAATGGTTTTGATAAAACACTTGAAATGAATTCATGAGGAAAATATCCCTTTTTCTTCAAAATATTTTTATTTTCACAAAATGTCATCAAATTTTAGAAGAAAATGATTTTTGTTGAAAATAGTCATGAAATCCTTTGAAGGAAGATTCATTAAAATAAGGCTTTAGAAAACCATAAAAATCTATTCGTGCTGTATTAGTTAAAAATAATATTCTCCTCGTACTTTTGTCGGAAAAGTCAAAAAAGTACCTCGTAATGTAAAAAAAGAGAGATTCCTTACATACCATGTAGTAAAAGTCAAAAATGGGTAAAATTGACTTTAAAGATACCTGAAAACACTTTTATAAAACATGTAAATGGATGATAGAAATAACCCCAGTAAATACTTACGAATAAACAATCTCGGATAAAAACGAGATTCGAAAATTTATCCCTTACCTTATGACCAATATGCTTCGTATGGTTCCAAATATCATGTATAATGATTTAAATAATGTCATTGACTTATTACATAATCATATTCATTGTTATTATATCATATATGTTTCACTTATGAATTTATATTACCTGTTCTTTTTTAAATTCCATGTTAAAGTAGCATTTTGGGTAAAATCATTTCATTTATCGTATGTGTTTCGACTTGTGGTTTCTGGATATTATTACTTATATCCTGATTTTCATAATTCCAGAATGTAAAACATGATTTATATATAATATATATTAATCATATACATATACATTATAGATCGATAAAAGGAATGAAATACACCATTCATGGAGACGGTAGGCCGTACATACGAATGAATGTTATTTTCGTTTCCTTATTGAATTGAATGAAAATAAATAGATGTCATACATATATATATACATAAATCTAGTAGCATTATTATTTAATATATTTAATTATTATTCATTATATAAACTTTATGATCATTCATGTATGGTTAATCATGGAGAATGAATCTCATCGCGTCATGGAGACGGTAGTCTGTACGTACGCATGAGCGATGATATCATTACCATAATTATAGAATTGGAGTGGATGGTATAATATATCAGAATCAGTATGATGTTATGATAACCATATATAGTTATTACTTACACCATTATACCCATCCATGTAAGGTGTTGGGGGAAAAACAGATTACACCACGGTGGGGAGACGGTATTCTGTACGTACGCACGCGCGGTGATTTTTTTTCCGTAGGATGGATAGAAGGTGAAGTAGGGTTGTTTCATATTTATAATAAAATATCAGTATATGAGGGATACTGATGATATTACTTCATAACGAACAACTAAATAATAAGAAGTTGAAGAAGAAATAAAATTCAACGAATTGGTAACGGATATTACCTCTTCTTTGACACGCCTCTTTGAATCCTCCTCTTAGGGTACTAAAATTGGTCTTTGAAGAAGACCAGGACCTCTAGGATGTTTCTAGGGAAGTTGAGAAGGGAAATGGTCAGGGTTTGGCCTAGCTTAAAGACTCAAATTGGTGTGAGGAAGAGAGGGAGGAGGTGCCCTTTTATAAGGGAGGAGAGGGGAAACTTTGGAAATCTCAAAAATATTAATTTCTAATAAATCTAACCCCATATAAAAACTTCAAAAAATGACACATATTAAAATATTAGAAGAGAAAGGGTTGTAATATCATCAACCAATAAAATTTAGACATGTTAGTAATTTATTTTCAACATTATCAACTTGATTTATCCTTATTTAATCAATTTAATTTTATTTGTGGTAATAACATTCTATATTTTTAATTATAAAAAATAATTATTTATTTGTTATTAATTGTCCATAATTGGATACTTTATAATATTTTATAGCATTTAAATTTAAATTTATAATTTGTAAATATTTATATGATTCTTATACAATTTTATAATATGTTATGTTTATAAAATAACAATAGTGTCAATTTTGACACTATTCATTTATTTGAATTTAAATAAAATATATACAGAAGATATGTCCAAAATAAAAGACTTTATAGATTCATAAAAGGTCATATGTACCTATAAAATTATTGTATCACATTAAGTAGTTCATATAATATTTATTTTATTATTTTTAAAACCATTTATTTGGATTATCTCTTAATAAAATAATTACTACATCATTTTTGTATAATTATTTAATATACATATTTGTTGCATAAAAATTAAAAATAAAATCTTATGATGAAGATAAATCTATTAACATTCACAATAATACTTTTACTCAAATTTATCATTTTAAAATAATAATATTTAAATTGTTATATTTATTAAATTATTAAGGTGGCTACTTTGGCATCATTTAAAAATAATAATATAAGTGTCAAATTGCTTTTTTAAGGCACCAAATGGTCAAATATTCGACCATTGGATGATTATGGTTTAAATCTACATGAAAAATAAGTTATTGTCAGGGTTTTGTGCCTTTTATGGTCACTATTAGTTTAATAAAAACTATATTCTTGATTTTTCACTAGATAATCAATTTCTGCCTCACTATTGTGTCACAATTAATGATAATTATTTAAACCCTCGAAATTATAAATAAATTAATATGATGTAGATAATTTCATTAGATTTCTGGAGACTATTCATGTTCTATGTTTCATGAAGTTTATCAATAAATTAAAATTTATATACATATAAGATTTAAGAGAGTGACATGTTGTCACTTTCTATGGTTTTAATAATAATTAAGTTATTTTCATGGACAAATTCCCATTAAATGATTCTAATCTGACCCTTAGGTGATATGGGTCGAGCTTTAGTCATCCAATAAGATTTTCTCAGGTGTTGGGGTAATTTTATAATCTTATATTTACCCTTAATTACCCGATATACATTTAACTATGGTAAATAAAATTTACCATTGTTACTATTCATAATGCCCAAAAATAAAAAGTATTCTATTAATATAATTTGGACCCACTGATTCCAAATATGGAATCCATTTTTCCAAATTCAATACACATAAGTTGCAAAAATTAAATTAAAATTAATCCCGTTGTCGAAAGAAAACAGGTTTTTGATTAAAACATTGCAAAAGATTGAATTTATTTAACCTAAGAATTCAATCTAAAATCAAGGAAAATGACATACATTATATTAAATGGTAAAAATATATTCTACTTATAATTTTAATCCATTCAATATTATAATTTAATCACAGAAGTTATTACGACTAAAAAAGTTTTTTTTTAATTAAAATATAGCGTGTTTTTACTATTCATTAAAATATGAATGTTATCAGAATAATATGAAAAAATTATCCAAGGTAAAATTTTATATCCTGATTCCAAATAATAATTTTATTTTGTAAAATAACAAATTTAGTTAATACTATTCATAACGGCTAGTTCATAATAATATTATAATAATTTATCGTTGTTTAGTAAAACTCGGTATTGCGTACAACACACGCTATCGAGTAAGGTCGTGATTGCGTGTAATTCAAGAAAAGTTAGGGTTGCGTGTTGTGAAAGACACTTCTGTTGTTTCGTATAACATAATCCAATCATATTTCATTTATACATTGAATATGTATATATATATATACACACACACTCAATTTTTCGTAGAATAACTACTATCAAAATTGTGTGTAACATGATCCAAGAATAGTGTTGCGTATACTGCACGCTCATACGGTGTTGCGCATAGAGCAAGGTTATCTTGTTGTAGCTTACAACACAAGACATCAATGAAATTAAAAGAATATTTTTTCATAAAATCTCACTGTGTTACATTCTACCCCCCTTAAAATGAATTTCTCCCTCAAAATTTGTCGGGGTTATAAATAGTTTACTATTTATAGAAACCCACATCATAAAAAGGAATAGTAAAACTTAATTTTAAAAACGAAAGTATGAAACCTAACAATTACCCAATGAAACTCATCACTGGCATTCCATATAGGAGAATATAGGTGAAAATATGGATATGGAAGAAAAATCTGACCATCCAGTTTTGATGGAGAGTGGTAGAGAACATGGCTATGAAGAAGACATCAATCACAAAGCCGTAGTTTTGTGATGATCTAAGGTACCATCTGATTCATCGGATATAAGGGCACTAGGACCACATTTTTGGTTTTCAAGATCATTTCATAAAGTTGATGAACTTGGAATTAAAAGAAATAGTTTTGTGATTTTAGTATAGTCTCACCATTGGTCGTTCTTTGGACAATTTCCAAATCATCTCTTAATGAAATAAAGTTTAATTTGTCATTCGTGAAGTGTTAGCAGATCATGTGATAGAATGATGGGTCATTCCATCTGTCTCATACAAAATGTTATAAAAGTTGTCAAAAATGCATAAGTCCATCTATAGTGATATTAATCATATATAGTTATTAAAATGGACTTATACTTCATATATCATACTACTTAATATAATAAAACTTGTTTCTACTAAATAGGGACTTCCTGTAGGCTAGTGGTAGGCGATTAAGGACAATCGCACTTCGGTTGTGGGTTCGATTCCCACATCCTTGTCTGACGCGATGGGTTGTCGCCCGTCTTGCAGGTTGTCCTTTTTCTTATACTACATTACTATAGCATCCCATCAATAATATCAAAAAAAGTTCTATCCTTAAACAATACTAACTTATGTTCAACATAATCTATTCCAATCATTAGGCTTATCTAAAATACATTAGTCCAAGCTCATATTATAATGAAAATGATTACTTGAAATGTCAATAACAATTACATGAATTCCATCATTTATCCCAAATATATCATAAGATATATCTTGTTGGTGAAATTACAAACATGTGAATACCTTAATCATGTATTCTTTTGATGAATGAATACCCATTGAACCTTAGTGAAAACATGAATGCAGTTAAAAGTTAACACTTTCCACATACCAAAATCCTCAAAACTCTATATACTCAAACCATGATATCACTTGGTCATTATATCAGTCATGAGCTCTTGAATACAATCAAACATCTAATTATCTTCTTATACTTTCATTATGCGCATATCATCTACTTTCTAAAAATATCTGAATAACCATTAATGGTAACCTTTACCATTCAACATATAGTTTCAAATACTTTATGAAAAAAAATAGTGTAACAATACTTAGAGGATTCTTTATTCCATAGTACCATACATTATTCTTTATAAACATACAATTATTCCAATAACATCATAAACCAATGATTGAGCTTCATCATTTCTTTCATCTCATATTTCATTTATAGTCTCCTCATAATCATCTACATAAATACTACTCATATGACCATGTTTATTCTCTTCATGAGATTTTCCCTTAGGGAATTGGTTTGCATAATGCCCATACATTCCACATTTAAAACATCTAATCATTGTTTATGTCGTAGCAATACCATTATCCTTGTCCATGCTGTTAATTGAACCTTTTCCATTGAACTTACTGGCTTTGTGTCCTTCTTTTCAACACCCAAAGAATCTTCCAGTTCATTTGAATCAATCTCCATGATGCCTATTCCCACATGATTTACATGAGGGAAATTGAACTTTCTTTCCTCTATGATCATCTTGAAACTCCATCTTTATCTTATTATATGATTCGGGAAACTTACCAAAGTTGAAATTATTGATCATATTATGAGATTTATGATTAGGCATAATAACGATTTTTGGACTTCAAAATCCCTTTTTATTTGGTTTATAATGAAGATTATCATTCCATTGTCCGTTATATCCTCCATTATCGTGAATCTCCTGTTTCCACCCATTTTCTACAACCCAAAAAGAATAGTGTGAGAGGAAAAAATCATGCTAGGGAAAACAACATAGTAATGGGGATGTACCCTCAATATCTAAAATCTTACGTTAAATTCTATGATCTTTAGCACAATTCTAGGACTGTAACCTATACGTATACATAACCTTATGGACATAATTTGACATACCTTAGACATATATCTAGGGATCTCACTAATGTTCTCGGATCGTAGTTTCCAAATGTTGACTAAACTTTTCCTCTGATACTAACTGTAGAGGCCCGAATCTTGACGTACATTTTAATTACATTACTTTTGCGGGATACTTAATACATAACAAAAACGGACACACAAGGGCCATAATAGTGTAGTGTCTTTGGAAACTCGGAATAAAATCTTACAATCGTGGTGAAAGATCTTCAAAATCTCCCAATAAAGATCATCCCCTTTTTTCTTACCTAAAACATTTCTTTATATCCTAGGGAAAAGAAAACATAAAAGGGGTGAGCTCAAATTCCCAGTAAGGGTAAACATAGAGAACATAATACAATCCATAAACATTTTAATGAAAAAACATGAACATAAAATCTAAAAATCAATATCTTGAGAAAAGACATGAATCTTGGAAGTACGTAAGGCATATATCATAAGGGAACAACAATCATGATAAAATAGCATGGGAATAAAACATGTAATTTTGGAAACCATTAAGCACATGATATGATTTCTATAGTAGCCAAGTAATTGCTTCCAAGACCATATTAGTGGACAAATTCCATTTCTGATTCGAGTTCACTCCTCGTTCCAGTCCAGTATTACTAAACCGGTTTAACATGCCGTTACATCCATGTCTATCTCATGAGATATAAATTGTTACCCAATTAATTGGAGGGAGATATAGGTCCACCCATCTCATAATGAAATCATTCTTACTTGTGCCACAAAATAAACATACATCATTCATAATAACCCAATAAATAAAATGGGCTTCATAAACATCATCCCATCATCACATAATACATATAAAAGAATGTATATCATTTCATAATAAGAAAAGTGAGACCATGTAAATCATAGAGACATGATACTTGAAACATACACATGTAAAATAATGTCATCTTAGATGAAAATGGTTTTGATAAAACACTTGAAATGAATTCTTGAGGAAAATAACTTTTTTTCTTCCAAATCATTTTCTTTTCACAAAATGTCATAAAATTTTGGAAGAAAATGTTTTTTGTTGAAAATAGTCATGAAATATTTTGGAGAAGCTTCATGAAAATAAGGCTTTATAAAACCATAAAAAGCCGTTCACGTCGTATAAGTTAAAAATAATATTCTCCTTGTACTTTTGTCGGAAAATTCAACGAAGTACCTCGTAACGTAAAAAAAGAGAGATTCCTTACATACCATGTAGTAAAAGTAAAAAATGGGTAAAAATGACTTTAAAATACCCGAAAACACTTTTATAAAACATGGACATGGATGATAGAAATAACCCCAGGAAATACTTATGAATAAACAATCTCGGATAAAAATGAGATTGGAAAAGTTATCCCTTACCTTAGGTCAGATATGCTTTGTATGGTTCACAACCTCCTGTATAATGATTTAAATAATGACATTGACTTATTAAATAATCATACTAATTTTTATTATGTCATATATGTTTCACTTATGACTTTATATTACCCGTTATTTTGAAAATTCCATGTTAAAGTAGCGTTCTGGTTAAAATCATTTCATTTATCGTATGTGTTTTTCCTTGTCGTTTCTTGATATTATTACTTATATCCTGATTTTCATAATTCAAGAATTTAAAACATGATTTATATATAATATATATTCATCATATACATATATATTATAGATCGATAAAAGGAATGAAATACACTGTTCATGGAGACGGTAGGTCATACGTACGCAAGAACACTGTTTTCGTTTCCTTATTGAATTGAATGAAACAAAATAGATGACATACATATATATATACATAAATCCAGTAGCATTATTATTTCATATATTTAATTATTATTCATTATATAAACTTTATGATCATTCATGTATGGTTAATCATGGAGAATGAATCTCATCGCGTCGTGGAGACTGTAGTCCGTACGTACGCACGAGCGATGATATTGTTCCCATAATTATAGAATTGGAGTGGATGGTATAATATATCAGAATCAGTATGATGTTATAATAACCATATATAGTTATTATTTTCACCATTATACCCATCCATGTATGGTGTTGTTGGAAAAACAGATTACACCACGGCGTGGAGACGGTATTCCGTACGTACGCACGCTTGGTGATTTTTTTCCATAGGATGGATAGAAGGTGAAATAGGGTTGTTTCATATTTATAATAAAATATCAGTATATGAGGGATACTGATGATATTTCTTCATAAATAAACAACTAAATATGAATAAGTTAAAGAATAAATAAAATTTAAAGAATCAGTAACGGATATTATCTCTTCTTTGACACGCCTCTTTGAATCCTCCTCTTAGGGTACTAAAATTGGTCTTTGAAGAAGACTAGGACCTCTAGGACGTTTTTAGGGAGGTTTATAAGGGAAATGGGCAGGTTTTGGCCTTGATTAAAGGCTCAAATTGGTGTGAGGAAGAGAAGGAGGAGGTGCCCTTTTATATGGGAGGAGAGGGGCACCTTTGGAAATCTAAAAAATATTAATTTATAATAAATCTAACCCCTCTTAAAAACATTCAAAAATGACTCAAATTAAAATATTAGATGATATAGAGTTTTAAGCTCATCAACCAATAAAATTTATACATGTTAGTAATTTATTTTCAACATTATCAACTTGATTTATCTTTATTTAATCAATTTAATTTTATTTGTGGTAATAACATTCTAACTTTTAAATTATAACAAATAATAACTAATTTGTTGTGAATTGTCCATAATTGGATACATTATAAAATTTAATACCATATAAATTTAAATTTATAATTTTTAAATATTTTTGTGATTTTTGAACAATTTTATAATATGTTATTTTTATAAAATAACAATAGTGTCAATTTTGAAACTATTCATTTATTTTAATTTAAATAAACTATATACAGAAGATATGTTCGAAATAAAATCTTTAATAGATTCATAAAAGGTCATATGTATCTATAAAATTAGTGGATCACAATAAATAGTTCATATAATATTTATTTTATTATTTTTAAAACCATTTATATGGTTTATCATTTAATAAAATAATTACTACATCATTTTTTGTATAATTATTTAATATACTTATTTGTTGCATAAAAATTAAAAATAAAATCCTATGATGAAGATAAATCTATTATATTTCACAATAATAAATTTAATAGAATTTATCATCTTAAAATAATAATTTTTATATTTTTATATTTTTTAAATTATGACGGTGACAACTTTGGCATCATTTAAAATAAAATAATATAAGTGTCATAATCGCTTTTATAAGGCTACAAATGGTCAAATATTCGACCATTGGATGATTATAGTTTAAATTTACATTACCAATAAGTTTTTTCCAGGGTTATGTTCCTTTTATGGTCACTATTAGTTTAATAAAAACTATATTCTTGATTTTTCACTAGATAAACAATTTCTGCATCACTATTGTGTCACAATTAATGATAATTATTTAATCCCTAAAAATTATAAATAAATTCATATTATGTAGATACATTAATTATTATTCTGAAGACAATTCATTTACAATGTTTCATGAAGTTTATCAGTAAATTAAAATTAATATACTTATAATATTTAAGAGAGTGACATGTTGTCACTTTCTTTGGTTTTAATAATAATTAAGTTATTTTCATAGAAAAAAGTCTATTAAATGATTCTAATCTGACACTTAGGTTATATGGATCTAATTTCAGTCATAAAATGTGATTTTGGAAGGTGTTAGGGTAATTTTATAATCTTATATTTACCCTTAATTACCCAATTTACCTTTAACTATGGTATATAAAATTTACCATATTTACTATTCATAATGCCAAAAAAAGTACTCTATTAATAAAATTCGGACCCAATGATTCCAAATATGGAATCCATTTTTCCAAATTCAATACACATAAGTTGCAGAAATTAAATTAAAATTAATCCCGTTGTCGAAAGAAAACGGAGTTTTGTTTAAAATATTGCAAAAGATTGAATTTATTTAACCTACGAATTCAATGTAAAATCAAGGATAATGACATACATTATATTAAATGGTAAAAATATATTATATTTATAATTTTAAACAATTATATATTATAATTTCATCACAGATGTTATTACGATGAAAAAAGTTATTTTTAATTAAAATATAGCGTGTTTTTACTATTCATTAAAATATGAAAGTTATCAGAATAATATGAAAAAAATTTCAAAGGTAAAATTTTATATCCATATTCCAAATAATTAGTTTATTTTGTAAAATTGAAATTATAAACATGTAAAAACTAGATTTAATGTGGGTGCGCCATCAAAAGGCGACAAAACTGCATTTTTTTAAAAATACTTATTTTAACCGAAAAATTTATTTTGTTCATATACCATGTTCTAGAAAATGTGTAAGATGAATAATAATGTTATAAAATTAAAAATTTAGTTAATACTATTCATAACGGAAAGTTCATAATATTATTATAATAATATATCATTGTTTAGTAAAACCCGATATTGCTTACAACACACGCTATCGAGGAAGGTCGTGATTGCGTGTAATGCAAGCCAAGTTATGGTTGCGTGTTGTGAAAGACACTTCTATTGATTCATCTAACAGAATCCAACCATATTTCTTTTATATAGTGAATATATATATAGACACTCAATGTTTTGTAGAATAACTACTATCAAAATTATGTGTAAAATGATCAAAGAATAGTGTTGCGTATACAACAATCTCATACGGCGTTGCGTATAGAGCAAGGTGATCTTATTGTAGCTTACAACACAAGACATCAATGAAATTAAAAGAATATTTTTTTTCATAAAATCTCAGGGTGTAACAGGTAAAAATGATAAAAAATTGATCACAATTCACCATGAAGGCATTTAAATATAATCATATAGAACCTTTTGAGGATATCATGTGAAAAATATTCTCTTATGGGAAAAAAATGTGCAGATTTGGTTGGCTGTGAACAATGATCAAAATTGCATTATACATTCTATGAGTATTTCAAAATTTGATAAAAATACATATTAATGTAATAAAATTTAGGCAAATGAATAGGGTTAGGATTTATAAATCATCTATGGTATTATCTCATAGATTTGGCTTTATGAAAAAAATAAGAATCTGAACGTATAATCATTAATTTATTAGGTAATTTTATAAAATTAGTGTCATTGAAGTCCATATACAAATATTTTAATATATAAATTTGAGATATTTGAATCAACCAAAAACTATATTTATACATATTTTATTAATATTACAAATAATAAAATTCGAAAATTCATAATACAATATTTAAAATCAATGTTTTTTAATTTACCATTATTCAGAACAATAATTTCACTCTAAAAGTTCCCATATAAATATTGATAATTATTTATATTTTCAATGAAAGTGTTTTTTTCATTCATTTGATAAATTTTTTAATATTCTCATTCCTTAATAAATTATATATACATCATTAATTGATATATGATTATATTATCCCCCTCAATCATAGTTTTCAGAAGAAATTCAATATCATTAATGCTCAACACATCCACCACGTTTTTTTCATTCTAGGGGTAGTAGTGTATTTATAATTCATAGTCTTTGTGATTATCAAGAAACATCCTTTTCCTAATTTTGATCTCTTTTTGTGGAAGGATGTATTATTGGATTTTATAATCATTAAAATTTATCATAAATATCATAAAATAATTAATTTCCCTATGTCATAAGAGAAATGCTTATATCCACAAATTTAATATCATAGGTTGGGTAGTTGTTTTTATGAATAATTAATATCCATTGTTTATATGAAAGATCTTTTTTATTTTGCATTTGGAAATAATAACATACCTTCATTGATACAACATTTAATATAAGAAATTAATTTTATCATGATGGTATATTCAAAATGGAGCATCGGATAGTCTCCTCATTTTTTCATCAAAATATTCATCACATTCCATTGTCTATAAATACACTACCACATTACGTTTATGCGTTGGTAACAGGTTATTAGATTTGGGAGCATTATGAATGAATCATAAATAGTAATGTTTGAATCACATGAAACTATATAAAATTTATTTCCTTTTTATGTGAAATCTTTTGAAGATATTCATCTTCATAAGATAAACTAATTCTCTAATTTTTTTTAAAAAATTACATAAAAAATGATATTAATCTATAAGTGACACATAAAAAATTTCATGTTTGTATATTTCCTTTTATGAGTCTCAATATTGATATAATGATTATTCTCATGGTCATCATATATTTTATACTAAACCAAAATATCTATAAGTAATTACAGAAGAAATCATATGTATTTTCCTTGAATAATAAATTTTATAGATCTATAAACCTTGATGGCTCATTATTCTATCATAATTGGATTATTATGAACTTGTAATTCATATACCTCGTTTGAAAATGTTTCCTCAAAATATTATTGCTTCTTTAATCATGATTTATGATATATTGAATGATGAGAATTCATTAAAATATATTGGGATTAATACTTCATCAATGTGTGGTTGGGATACATGTTCTTTATCATTATATAATTCATTTTCCTAGGAAATATTCACAACATCGTTGGTATATCATTCTTTTTGAAGAAGAACATAGGTCATCCCTAAGGGGAAACATTGGGAAAATAAATACCTTATCACCCAACACCTATAGTTATTTATTAAACTCTACTATTTTCATATTTTTAATTCATTAACAACTCAATGATATTATTTTCTTCATTATAGATTAAATTATGGAAAAATAAACATCTTATTTTGGGGTATTAATATGTAATTCTTCTTAAAATACATAAACATGTTCTTATACAATAGGTAACACATTTATTTGAGGATTAAATTTTCCATATGTAGATTTTAATTATTCATATTACACATCAATATAATTATATTAACATATTATATTTAGATCATGATGTAAAAAATTTCATGCATTATATTCTCTAATTATAAATAATTGTATATATTCGACACAAATTGTAATTTTCATATTCGTGTAATCATTTTCTCCATCATATTTTAATTAAATGTATATAAAATATATTATATATAATTAAAATGAGGTTATGATTATATTTTTAGAAAATATATAATATTTATGTGCAATAATGGGGACTTCTTGGAACATCTTCTTTGAAGTGATTCTCCCCCTAAGTGTTTGAACATGAAACTCCCGTCTACATTTATATTAGAAACATATAATCATAATAAAATAGTTAGACATAATGATTGTGAGGATCCAGAATCTAATAAATCAATATATAAATTATGATATATGATATAATTACCCACCACCACATAAGTATGTACTTCCAAATCATATATATTGACCACATAATCATGCTTTCTTCCCTTGGAAACTTTTATGGTGGATCCCAATTATTCTTTTTGATTCTTTTGTAGTTCCATATATCCATGAAGGTGAAATGATAAATAGATGTTTTTCCTTCATACACATACATCCATTAATGTGATTACCTATTTATCAACAATTATAAAAAACTAATAACTGTTTAATGAATTTAGTTGGGTGATTATATACAAAGCTTTGGAAGGTTGAAATCATTGTGTCCACTTCTTATTCTTTAATGAATCCTCTTTTTCATGGTGTTTATATGTACTCTTATAATCTCAATTCCACTTTTATATATATTTTATTGATAATTTATCTCTATTTTTTGGTCACATAAGTTTATTTTATTGCATATCAAGAAAATAGTGAGATTATATCCATTAAAAACTTAGCATCATCCATTCAATGAACAAGTCAATCTTAAACTCAATTTTATGTTTACAATTAATACCATACATAAATTACCATATAAATGTGGAATAATTAATGTGAAAAAAAAATTCTTCGCAATTAATCATTATTCTATGTCAAAATAAATTCATTTCATTAATTCTCTTAGGAGGGAATTATTTAACAAATAATGTATCCTTATATTATTATAATTTCAGGTGTTTTTTCTACTTTGAAACATGTAATCTATATCAGTGAATTTTTTTTATTAGAATATCATATGTGTAGAGACCTGAAGCCGGACGTACATGGACATTACATAACTTTTGCAGAATACTTAGTACATAACAAAAACACACAAACAAGGATCGTAATAGTTTAGTGTCTTTGGAAACTCGGAATATAATCATCTGATCGTGGTGAAAGATCTTCAACATCTCCCATAAATATCTTTTTTTTTCCAAACCTAAATCATTTCTTTATGTCCTGGGGAAAATAAAACATAAAAGGGTGAGCTCAAATGCTCAGTAAGGTTAAACAAAAGAAATATCAATCATGTCATATTCATAAGAACATATCTTTTGGAAATCATAACCTGCAAAAGAGATCATAATTTCACAACATGGGATAAATCATAGCAGTGAAATGTAATCCCAATAATCATAACATAAAACATGAAACTCTGTGGCATACACACATAATCATAGAGAATCATTTCTTGTCAGTCAAGACTCATTGCCAAGACTATCTTATGGGAAAAGTCCCTTTCTGAACCGAGTTCATTCCTCATTTCAGTCCTGTTTCACTGAACCGGTATAACCTACCGTTCCAGCCATGTATATCTCATGAGATATAAAATCTTTACCCAATGCATTGGAGGGAGATATAGGTCCCAACCATCTGATAATGATACCATTCTTATGTGTGCCATAAAATCATAAACCATACATCATTGCATAACCCATGTAATAAAAATGGGAATCTTAAACATCGTGACATCATAAAAAAATTCATATAAGATAAAGGAATTAATAAATATAATTCCATCACAACATACTCAAATCAATGTAATAATAGGGATAGAAACAGAACACTTAATTATCTTAGATGGAAAATAATTTTGATAAAACACTTGAACTTCATTCTTGAGGAAAATATCATTTCTACTTCAAAAACAGTTTTCCTTTCTTAACATGTCATACAATTTTAAACTAAAAGAAGTTGGTTAAAAATAAACATGAAAACTTTAAAAGGAAGCTTCTTGGAAATAATTTTTTAAAAATCCATTCATGCCGTATAAGTTAAAAAAACATTCTTCTCGTACTTTTGTCAGAAAAGTCAAAAAGTACCTCGTATGAAAAACGACAAAAGATTCCTTTCATATCTTTTACTAAAAACTCACCGAAGGGTAAAATTGGATTTAAACAATTGCAGGTGGATGAAAATAATATTACATATTGAGGAAACATGGATGTGGATGATAAAATACATCCCAGTAAATACCAATGTATAAACAATCTCGGATAAAAATGAGATTGTGATATTTCCCTTACCTTAAGTCCGATTTGCTTCGTATGTGTCTGAAACTCCTGTATAATGATTTAAATAATGTCATTAAATAATTACAGAATTATAGTCATTGTTATGATATCATATATGGTTCACTTATGACTTTATATTACCCGTTCTTTGGTAAATTCCATGTTAAAGAAGCATTTTGGGTAAAATCGTTTCATTTATCGTATGTGTTTGGACATGTTGTTCTTGACATTATTATTACTTTTATCATGATTTACATACTTCCAGAATATAAAACATGATTTATATATCATATATATTCAGTATATATATATATATAATAGATAGCTAAATAAAATGAAACACACCGTTCATGGAGACAGTAGTCTGTACATACGCATTAACACTGTTTTCCATTCCTTATTTTCTTGAATGGAAGTAAGTAGATGAAATACTTATATAAATAAATCCATTAGCTTTATAATTTCAAATATTTCATTATTATTTCTTATATATACTTTATAATCATCCTTAAATGGTTAACATGGAGAATTAATCTCATCGCGTCGTGGAGACGGTAGTCCGTACGTACGCACGAGCGATGATATCATTCTCATGATCGTTAACTTGTGTTGAAGTGTATGGATACTATTTCATTATAAATATCACATTATAATAATCATATATAGTTACTCATTACACCATTATACCCATCCAATTAAGGTGGTGGCGGAAATTAGATTACACCACGGCGTGGAGACGGTATTCCGTACGTACGCACGCACGGTGATTTTCTTTTTCCGTAGGATGTATAAAAGGTTAATTAGAGTTGTTTCATATTTATAATAACATATCAGTATATACGGAATACTGATTTTATTACTTTATCATGAAACAACTAAATAAGAAGGAGTTGCAGAAGAATGAAATTGAAAAAGATCGGTAATGGATATTACCTCTTTTTGACATGCCTTTTCATAACCTCCACTTAAAGAACTAAGGATGGTCTTTTAAGATAACCATGACCTCTAGGATGATACTAGGGAAGAGGAGAAGAGATTTTGGCAGGGGTTGGCCGATCTTGAATGCTCGAATTGGTGTGAGAAGGAGAGGGAGGAGGTGCCCTTTTATAAGGGAAGAGAGGGGCACCTTTGGGAAAACTAAAAATATTATTTTATTATAAAGTCATGTTTGGTTTTAAATAGCTCAAAATTGATATATTTCGAATATAAGGTGGGGATGGGTCGGAATTATCTTATCCAATAGAATTTAGACAAGTTTAGGTATCAATTTTAACCTTATCTTTTAGATTTAACTTTATGTTAGATAATTTAACTTTTACCGTGTCTTCTTGTTCTCTTACACTATAATGTTAATAAACATAAAATATCAAGCCGAACGGACCCCAAGTTTTTTATTATTAATATATCTATCCTAATCTTATTAATTTGGATGAAACGTAGATTTTTAGGAATTAAATAACAATTAATAATATAATATTTGTTTTCAAAACTAATTTATGTAAATTTTGACACTATTTGGTACATGATTTTTATAAAATTCATAACAGAATGATAAGTTCAAAACAAGTTACTTATATCAACAATAACATGTCATATTAACCTATAAAATTAATATAAGTCATAAAAAGTCTCAAATTACATTTATTTGGGCATTTATAACATCAATTATGTCAATATTTCATTAATAAGACAATTACTGCATCGTCTTTGTGTCATAATAAATGATAATTATTTAATCCCTAAAAATTATTAATAAATTCCTATGATTTAGATATTTGTATTATATTTCTGGAGATTATTTATGTTCTATGTTTCATGAAGTTTATCAATAAATTAAAATTATTATACTTATAAGATTTAAGAAAGTGACATGTTGTCACATTCTTTGGTTTTAATAATAATTAAATTATTTTCAGGGACAAAAGTCCATAAAATGAATCTAATCCGACCCTTAGGTAATATGGGTATACTTTTAGCCATAAAATAGGATTCTTACAAGTGTTAGGGTAATTTTATAATCTTATATTTACCCTTAATTACCCGATTTACCTTTAACTATATTAAATAAAATTTACCGTATTTACTATTCACAATGCCCAAAAATAAAAAGTAGCTTATTAACATAATTTGGACCCACTGATTCCAAATATGGAATCAATTTTTCCAAATTCAATACAGAAAATATGCAGAAATTAAATTAAATTTAATCCCGTTGTCGAAAGAAATCGGGTTTTTCTTTAAAACATTGGAAAAGATTGAATTGTTTTAACCTACGAATTCAAGGTAAAATCAATGATAATGACATAAATTATATTAAATGGGAAAAATATATTCTATTTATACTTTAAAACCATTAAATATTATAATTTAACCACATAAGATATTACGATGAAAAAAGTTGTTTTTAATTAAAATATAGCGTGTTTTTACTATTCATTAAAATATGAAAGTTATCGGAAAAATATCAAAACATTATCTAATTTAAATTTTTATATCCTATTTCAAATAAGGAATTTTATTTTTTCAAATTGAACATATAAACATGTTAAAAATTATATTTAAAGTGGGTGCGCCATCAAAAGGCGGCACAACTACATTTTTTGAAAAATAATTATATTCCCTGAAAATTTTATTTTGTTCTTCTACCATGTTCTAGAAAATGTGTAAGATAAATAATAATGTTATAAAATTCAAAATTTAGTTAATACTATTCATAACGGCTAGTTCACCATAATATTATAATAATATATCGTTGTTTATTAAAACCTGGTATTGCGTACAACACACGCTATCGAGGAAGGTCGTGATTGCGTGTAATGCAAGCAAAGTTAGGGTTGTGTGTTGTGAAAGAATCCTTCGTTTTTTCATATAACATAATCCAACCATATTTCATTTATACATTGAATATATATATATATACTCAATGTTGCGTAGAATAACTATTATCAAAATTGTGTGTAACACGATCCAAGTATAGTGTTGCGTATACTGCAAGCTAATACGGTGTTGCATATAGCGTAAGGTAATCTTGGTGTAGAATACAACACAAGAAATTAATGAAATAAAAAGAATATTTTTCATAAAATCTCAGGGTGTTACATTCTACCCCCCTTAAAATGAATTTTTCCCTCGAAATTGTTCGGGGTTATAAATGGTTTACTACTCGAAAGTTTGTTTAATAGAAACCCACATCGTAAAAAGGAATACCATAATATGGATTTAAAAACTAATGTATGAAATGTAATGGTTACCCAAATTAACTCATCATTGGGTTTCATGTAGGAGAACATAGGATAAAATATGGATATGGAAGAAAAATTTAACCATCAAGTTCTGATAGAGAGTGGTAGAGAACATGGCTATGAAAAAGCCAACAATCACAAAGCCATAAATTTGTGATGATCTAGGGTACCGTCTGATTCATCAGATATAAGATCACTAGGACAACATTTTGGGTTTTTAAGATCATTTCCCTAATGTTGATGAATTAAAAGAAATACTTACATGATTTTGGTACAATGTCGCTGTTGTTTTTGAATTGAACAATTTCCACATCATATAATAAAGAAATGAAGTTGAATTTGTTATTCGTGAAGCATTAGAAGATCATGTGATAAAATGTTGGGTCATTCCATCTGTTTCAAACAAAAGGTTAGCAAAAGTTATAAGTCCATCTAATGGTGATATTAATCATATATGGTTCCAAAAATGGTCTTATACATTGTTTATCATACCGCTTAATAAAATAAAACAACTTTCTACTAACCAGGGACTTCCTGTAGGCCAGTGGTAGGCGATAAAGGCCAGTCGCACTTCGGTTGTGGGTTCGATTCCCACAGCCTTCTCCGACGCGATGGGCTTTCGCCCGTCCTGCAGGTTGTCCTTTTTCTAAAACTACATTACTATATCATCCCATCCATAATATTGAAAAAAAGTTTTATCCTTAAACAATACTAACTTATGTCCAACATAATCCATTCCAATCTTTAGGGTTATCTAAAATACATCTGTCCAAGCTCATAGTATAAATAAAATGATTACATAACAATCACGTGAATGCCATCATGTATCCCCCATATATCTTAAGATATATCTTGTTGGTCAAATTACAAACATGTGAATACCTTAATCATGTATTCTCTTGAAGAATGAATACCCATTGAACCTTAGTGAAAACATGAATGCAGTCAAAAGTTAACTCTTTCCACATACCAAAATCCAAAAATTCTATATACTCAAACCATTATATACCCTTCTCCTTATATCAGTCATGAGCTCATTAATATGGTCAATCATTTCATTTTCTCGTTTTCCATTCATTATGCGCATATCATCTTTCTTTTCAAAAATGTCTCAATCACATTCTATGGTTACAGGTACCATTGAAACTACAATAGACAAATACATAAATATTCCAATATTCCACGATACTATATAAAACATTATTTTGGAATCCCATTACATAAACACTTAATCATTCCACCACATTGTTGTCATATTCAACATCGCCAATAGTGATCGCTTGTGACTTCCCTTTGTTATTTGCCTTAATTGGTTTCTCATGTCGATCATCACTAACCCTTGGATTAGGGCATTTATTAGCATAATGCCCCATTTCATGCACTTGAGGAATTGATTTTTTTTGGTGCGTTCTCTGCAGTCTTTTCATTATTCACATCATTAGAAACCCTTTTTTCCATTACTTCAACACTCAACTGCTCGATGACCTTCTTTTCCATACGTAAAACATTTTCTAGTTCCTTTAATACAAACTCCACCATGCTTCTTTCCACACATTGTGCATAAGGAAACATTAATCTTCTTTTCACCATTATTCTGAGATTTCTCCTTGAACTCCATCTTTCTTTTATTGTCAAAACAATGAGAAGGATATGTAACACAAACTTCTATTTCTACCTTGATAGCACAACGCACAATTTCATTATAGCTACTGAAGTCTATTATAGTTAATTCCCTTCGAAGAGTTGGTTTTATGCCACTGGAAAATCGATCAACTTTACATTCAGGTTGGATGATAATGCCAGATGCATACCTTGAAAGCCTTGTAAAATTCGCTTCGTATATACCAACAGATTCATCATCCTTCTGCTTCAGCTCAAGAAATTCCTTTTCCATCTTTTTTCGAAGAATACGAGGGAAGTACTTACTGAAAAACAAGTTCTTGAACTCATCCCATTCCATGGACTCAATTTCATCTCTTGGACTCGTATTCTTGATAAGATTCCACCAATGATCAGCTTCACCTTCCAAACGATATACTGCTAAGATGACTTTATCATGATCAGAACATTGAAGAACTGAAAATTTCTATTCAGTGGTACTGATCCGTTGTTCAGCAACAAGTGGATCGGAAGACCCACTGAAAGAAGGTGGACGTTGTCTCATGAAGGACTCAATAGAATATTGTTCTCTTCTCTGCTCATTTGGAAGTCCAGAATGATTCATAGCTTGTGTAAGTATAGCAATAAGATTTTGCACTCCATCTCCCATAACATTTGATTGTTTAGGAGGACAATCATTGCATTGTCCATTACAGTGATCAAAATGGTTCCTTCGGGTTCCAACCATTGTCTAAAACCCAAAAAGAATAGTGTGAGAGGAAAAAATCATGCTAGGGAAAACAACATAATAAAGGGGGAGTACCCTTAATATCCAACATCTTAGGTTATATTCTATGATCATTACCGTAGTTCTAGGACTATATCCTATACGTATACTTATCATTAGAGACATCCCGAGAAATACCGTAGAAATATCTCTAGGGATCTCACTAACGTTCTCACATCCTAGTTTCCAAAGGTTGACTAAACATTTCCTCTGATACCAACTGTAGAGACCCAAAGCCTAACATACATGGACATTACATAACTTCTGCGGAATACATAGTACATAACAAAAACACACTCACAAGGACCGTAATAGTTTAGTGTCTTTGGAAACTCAGAATATAATCTTCTAATGGTGGTGAAAGATCTTCAACATCTCCCATAAATATCTTCTTTTTTTTATAAACCTAAATCCTTTATTTATGTCCTGGGGGAAAGAAAACATAAAAGGGTGAGCTCAAATGCTCCGTAAGGGTAAACAAAAGAAATATAAATCACGTCATATTCATAAGAACATATCTTTTGGAAATCATAACCTGCAAAAGAGATCATTATTTCATAACATGGGAAAAATCATAGTACTGAAATGTAGTCCCAATAATCATACCTAAAAACATGAAACATTGTTTCATACACACATAATCATAGAGAATCATTTCTTTTTAGTCAAGACTCATTGCCAAGACTATCTTTGTGGACAAATTCCCTTTCTGAACCGAGTTCATTCTTCGTTTCAGTCCTGTTTCACTGAACCGGTATAACCTACTGTTCCAGCCATGTCTATCTCATGCGATATAAAATCTTTACCCAATGCATTGGAGGGAGATATAGGTCCCACCAATCTCATAATTATACCACTCTTATGTGTGCCACAAAATCATAAACCATACATCATTGCATAACCCATGTAATAAAAATGGGAATCTTAAACATCGTGACATCATAAAACAATTCATATATGATAAAGGAATTCATAAATATAATTCCATCACAACATACTCAAATAAATGTAATAATAGGGATAGAAACAGAACCCTTAATGATCTTAGATGGAAAATAATTTTGATAAAACACATGAACTTCATTCATGAGGAAAATATCCTTTTTACTTCAAAAACACTTTTCCTTTCTTAACATGTCATAGAATTTTAAACTAAAAGAAGATGATTAAAAATAAACTTGAAAACATTAAAAGGAAGCTTTTTGGAAATAATTTTTTAAAAATCCATTCATGCCGTATAAGTTAAAAAACATTCTTCTCGTACTTTTGTCAGAAAAGTCAAAAAGTACCTCGTATGAAAAACGACAAAATATTCCTTTCATATCTTTTACTAAAAACTCACCGAAGGGTAAAATTGGATTTAAACAATGGAAGGTGGATGGAAATAATATTACATATTGAGGAAACATGGATGTGGATGATAAAATACACCCTATTAAATACCAATGTATGAACAATCTCAGATAAAAATGAGATTATGATATTTCCCTTACCTTAAGTCTGATTTGCATCGTAAGTGTCTGAACCTCCTGTATAATGATTTAAATAAGGTCATTAACTTATGAAAGAATCATATTCATTGTTGTGATATCATATATGGTTCACTTATGACTTTATATTACCCGTTCTTTTGTAAATTCCATGTTAAAGAAGCGTTTTGGGTAAAATCGTTTCATTCATCGTATGTTTTTGGACTTGTTGTCCTTGACATTATTATTAATTATATCATGATTTACTTAATTCCAGAATATAAAACATGATTTATATATCATATATATTCAGTATATATATCTATATAATAGATAGATAAATGAAATGAAACACACCGTTCATGGAGACGGTAGTCCGTACGTACGCATGAACGCTGTTTTCCTTTCCTTATTGTCTTGAATGGAAGTAAGTAGATGACCGACATATATACATAAATACAGTAGATTTATAATGTCATATATTTCATTATTATTGCTTATATATACTTTATAATCATTCTTAAACGGTTAACATGGAGAATGAATCTCATCGCGTCGTGGAGATGGTAGTCCGTACGTACGCACGAGCGATGATATCATTCACATGATCGTGAACTTGTGTTTAAGTGTATGTATACTATTTAAGTATCAATATCACTTTATAATAATCATATATAGTTACTCATTACATAATTATACCCATCCAATTAAGGTGGTGGCGGAAAATAGATTACACCACGGCGTGGAGACGGTATTCCGTACGTACGCACGCGCGGTGATTTCCTTTTTACATAGGATGGATAGAAAGTTAATTAGAGTTTTTTCATATTTATAATAAAAATATCAGTATATAAGAAATACTGACGTTATTACTTTATCATGAAACAACTAAAGAAGAAGAAGTTGAAGAAGAAAGAAATTGAAAAAGATTGGTAATGGATATTACCTGTTTTTGACGCGCCTTTTCTTAACCTCCACTTAAATAACTAAGGATGGTCTTTGAAGAAGACCAGGACCTCTAGGATGATACTAGTGAAGTGGAGAAGAAATTTTTGCAGGGTTTGGCCGATATTGAATGCTCAAATTGGTGTGAGGAGGAGAGGGAGTAGGTGCCCTTTTATAAGGGAGGAGAGGGGCACCTTTGGGAAAACTAAAAATATTATTTTATTATAAAGTCAAGTTCGGTTTTAAATAGCTCCAAATTGATATATTTCTAAGCTAAGGTGGGGATGGGTCGAAATACTCTTATCCAATATAATTTAAACAAGTTTAGTTATCAATTTTAAACTTATCATTTAGATTTAACTTTAAGTTAGATAATTTAACTTTTACCGTGTCTTCTTGTTTTCTTACACTATACGGTTAATAAACTTACTATATCAAGTAAAAAGAACCCCAAGTTTTTTATTATTAATATATATATCCTTATCTAAGTCATTTGACCAAACCTTAGATTTTTAGGAATTGAATAACAATTAATAATATAATATTTGTTTTAACACCTAATTTATGTCAATTTTGACACTATTTGGTACATGATTTTTATTAAATTCATAACAGAATGATAAGTTCGAACCAAGTTACTTATATCAACAATAACAAGTCATATTAACGTATAAAATTAATGTAAGTCATAAAAATTCTCAAATTACATTTATTTGGGCATTTATAACATCAATTATGTCAATATTTCATTAATAAGACAATTACTCCATCATCTTTGTGTCATAATAAATGATAATTATATAATACCTAAAAATTCTAAATAAATTTCTATGATGTATATAATTGTATTAGATTTCTGTAGAGTATTTATTTTAGAAGTTTAATTAATTTTATCACTAAATTAAAATTATTATACTTATAAGATTTAAGAAAGTGACATGTTGTAACATTCATTGGTTTTAATAATATTTAAATTATTTTCATGGACAAAAGTCCATAAAATGAATTTAATCAGACCCTTAGGTTATATGGGTCTAATTTTAGCCATCCAATAGGATTTTTACACGTGTTAGGGTAATTTTATAATCTTATATTTACACCTAATTACCCGATTTACCTTTAACTATAGTAAATAAAATTTACCGTAATTACTATTCACAATGCCCAAAAATAAAAATTATCTTATTAACATAATTTGGACCCACTGATTCCAAATATGGAATCCATTTTTTCAAATTCAATACAAAAAAGATGCAGAAATTAAATTAAAATTAATCCCGTTGTCGAAAGAAAATGGGTTTTTCCTTAAAACATTGCAAAAGATTGAATTGTTTTAACCAACGAATTCAAGGTAAAATCAATGTTAATGACATACATTATATTAAATGGTAAAAATATATTCTATTTATACTTTAAAACCATTCAATATTATAATTTAATCACATAATATATTACGATGAAAAAAGTTGTTTTTAATTAAAATATGTCGTGTTTGTACTATTCATTAAAATATAAAAGTTGTCGGAAAAATATCAATACTTTATCTAATGTAAATTTTTATATCCTGATTCAAAAGAAGAATTTTATTTTTTCAAATTGAACATATAAACATGTCAAAAACTAGATTTAAAGTGGGTGCGCCATCAAAATGCTGTAAAACTGCATTTTTTTAAAAATACTTATTTTACCCAAAAAATTTATTTTGTTTTTATACCATGTTCTAGAAAATGTGTAAGATAAATAATAATGTTATAAAATTCAAAATTTAGTTAATACTATTCATAACGTCTAGTTCATGACAATATTATAATAATATATCATTGTTTATTAAAACCCGGTATTGCGTACAACACATGCTATCGAGGAAGGTCGCGATTGCGTGTAATGCAAGCCAAGTCAGGGTTGCGTGTTGTGAAAGAATCCTTTGTTGTTTCGTAAAACAGAATCCAACTATATTTCATTTATACATTGAATATATATATATATACTCAATGTTGCGTAGAATAACTATTATCAAAATTGTGTGTAACACGATCCAAGAACAGTGTTGCGTATACTGCAAGCTAATACGGTGTTACGTATAGCGCAAGGTAATCTTGGTGTAGAATACAACACAAGACATTAATGAAATTAAAAGAATATTTTTCATAAAATCTTGGGGTGTTACACTATGAGGCAGTTCACATAATGTGTAATAATTTCTTTTACCCATATCTATCCACCATAAATATCGTATCATGAGACTCAATCCACTGCTAGAATACCAAAATATTAGTTTCCCCACTAAATGACATGGTATTATATAATATAATGTGTTCCAACATAGGATACTCTCAACCTTGAATAGGATTTTTCAAACTATGAAATTTTATTATCTAAAACATGATAATGCTTCCCTATTATAATCATAATTTTACATGATCAAACACCAAAAATATATTCCTCCTCTATAAGGAAATATTTATGTCTACCACAACTATTGGTACACATTTTCCATCTCGGATTGATTTTTTAAAATTTAAATATAATGTAGGAGATCAGAAAATATTGAATTTTAATTAACAATTTATTGTTCTAAATATGATTCAACACTAATCATATGTTCAAATTTATGCATTGTTATTCATATAATCAAGAAAATAGTTTCATTAGGGATATCATTATTTTCAAATCCATCATAATTAATTTTAATGAAAATTTTTGTTATCCTAAATAGATGACATGGGAGTGTAATTATTTGTTCATAGTAAGGATATTGGTTTGGAACTATTTGATGAAAATAATTATACCATTGTTCCCTCTTTGGTGTTAATACCCCTCAGTTCCTCTATTCCAGAACCACATCAGATTTTTTTATCTCGGATGGGTTATATTTATTAAAAAATATTATTATACCTTCATTACCATTACATTAGGATGTTATTCCATACTTATAATCAAATTATATCTTAGGTTTGTGTTCCAAAATATATTTTTCAATTAATATAATCCTCATTATTATTGTATGATACCAATTATAATAATTATAACAAACATAAACGAGGAATAAAATATTCCAAGTCTTATATTATAACATTGGTGTACAAATAAGTAGTAAAATATAAATAGATAATTTTTTTTTCATTTTGAATAAATAGACCACTACATCATACCAATTTTACATAGTTAATACTAAATAATAAATTAGAAAAATATTTCAATTATACAAAAAAATTAATGATATTTTTATCATATCCTTTGTAATGGATGAAAAATTCATGTGTCTAAAATTCACAACATGGTTTGAGTACATAATATGATATAAGAAATCAATAAACATAATAATAAAGTGATAGTAAATAATATATAACACATTCCATTTAATAACATGAATATCCTGACATGATATGAATGAATCAATATAACATTGTTAATAACTAAAAATTTGTTCCATTTAATCATTAACCATGGAATGAAATTATTCCATTGATAATATAATAGAGGAATTCACCTGCAAGATAATATCGACAACTGGATTATATATTGTTATGTGTCATGTTTTAATGGAATTTTATTCCATTACTATCCTGATATATAAAAAATCTAATTTAATACTTCTTGGTAAAACCTCATTAGGATTGGCCAATTATATCTATACCCTCATTATCTATCCCTGAGATAGTTTAAAACTACTTGTTAATAACCCATTCAAGTTAAAAAAATTACATCTTGAGGCCTATGGATCCATTGAGAAGCATTCAAAAATTAGATCCACCCATATATTAATTCCCAAAAAATCATCATATATGAAATAATAAATTTACATAATACTAATTATTCTTTACAATTACATATATATTTTGATTATGGGATACATATTGTAACGCCCCGACCCCAGCTACCCAGAGTCGGTGCATTAATTACATAACATTGGCATGATCATGAGAAAGATCAAGTCTCGAAAGACCGATTAGTTTAGTAGCCTTGGAATAACTAGATACATCCATAAATTTTTACATTATATCATAAAAAAAACATCTTGTCTTCATATCCCCTTATACTATCCCTGCAGGTCATTCATAAATTACTTCTTCATAATCCTGGAAAAAATAAAACATTGAAAGGGGTGAGCTCGGATGCTCAGTAAGGATAACATTATAGCAGAAGCTTTCATAAATAAGCATAAACACTTAAGGCAATTTATAACTAAAACAAAAGCCTTTTAAACTTGAACTTCAGCATAAAATGGCAAAGGTAAAATGAAATAATGCCATTTACTTACTCACATGGATATTCTACTAGTCGAATGATCACATGCAATATCAATAACCACTTTCATAATGATGGAATGCATAATGCCAGACTATCATAACCACATAGCCAAGGCCTCGTGCCAAGACTACAAATAAGATTTTGTCAAGGCCTTGTGCCAAGACACTAGTTTGTCTCATGAGACCTACCGATGCATCGAGGAGCTATAGCGGGCTCCACCCGTCACTTATTAAGTCCAATGCATTCCTCATATGAACATGTTTAAACGTAACATAAACATTCGTATTAAAACTAGCATACGAAATGTCAATACTTTTACCACAAACCATGAATGGTATAAAAACAGCACATCCACAGTCAAACATAACTCATTCGATACAATATGGAAGATTGTATTGTATCACATTAACCTCAATCAAGAATAATGAAGGATGTTGACATAGATGAAAATAATCATCAAAACTATTTGAGAGAAATATCCCCCTTTTCTTGAAAACATTTAAAAGTCACACTATTTGTCAAGAAGCCATTTAAAAGTAGATTTTTGAATAAAAGTGTCCCATATCACTTTGAAACCTTTTAAAAGGATTTTTAATTTCTAAACTTTAATGCCCATATAAATAAATCCTTAAAACCATTTTTAAAACATGGACATTAATGAGAAAGATTTAGATGAATAAGTCTTTAAAACATTTAAAAATGGTATTTTAGTTAGAGATTCTAACCAAAAGAGAGACACTTGAATGAAAATAATTGAGGTAATCAAAACTTTGTAATATCATGAGAATAAAGGGAATTCATGATATACTATGTCAAAGTACATTGTATACACCACATAAAAGTGATTTGGTGTATATCAACAAAGAAGTCTCAATGGAATGTAAGTTGAGATGAAATCTCTCATAAAGGCCATATCCTTAGGTTAAGGATAAATCAATGACATAATTATGTGTGACAAATATAAATACACTAAATATGATTGGATATTCAGTGTAAAACAATCAAAGGACATTCACACATATTCTTGTAAAAACAATACCAACGAATTGGATGTTTAACTCAACAAATGGAGAATGAGTTAAAATTACTCTTATCAAATTCATATCAATGACTTGAGAATTACCAATGGAGTGATTATGTGTATCAAACATATATCCACAGGAAGGGGAGTGGAAATTATGACATAATCAAATGAATAGTTATTCCACACATAATCTTGGGGTAATATAATCAATGAAATATGTGTAAATCCAAATGAGTGGAAATTGAAATCTGAAATTCCCTTATCGATTAGGTAACTTACGAAACATAAACCCATGAAAGAAGTATCATACCATGATGATGTAAATACCCATAAATTAAAGTATATTACACAATGAATACGATCATGGGTAGTACACATACACCACATGCAATAATTAAGTGGTGATCAATGGAATTCTCACGGAATTAAAAGTGAGACAAGAAACCCCTTACCACGTTAATCAACTGAGTCGCATGGCCAAAAGTTAATAACCACCAAATGATTTATAGAATAACATGAATATAAAGTGAATCATGATAATATATATCAAATGTAAGTACACAATACACCACTTTCAATAATTTAGTAGCAAACAATGGAAATCTCACGGAATTGAAAGTGAGATAAGAGAATCCCTTACATTGTACTTTTTCCTTGGTCGATGGTAGGTTTACCTCCTGTATAATGGTGAAATAATTGTTATTGAATAATAAAAGAATCATTTACATTAATATGATATCATATATGATCTTTTATCATTGATTTGTTAATAATATTTTAGAATTATCGTCATTTCGGGTGTTAACGGGTTCATTTTACTTTATATTCTTTGTTATGTGAGACATATTCGTTATTAATGGGATGTATATTATTCATATCCAGAATGGTATCAAGTTCTTAAACATCATTTTTAAATCATCAAATGATAATTATACTTGAATGGATATGATGGAGAATGAATCTCATCGCGTTCGTGGAGACGGTAGTCCGTACGTACGCACGAACGCTACTTCCATTTAATTTTTATTTTAAAAGAATCGAATCCAAATTATACATAGGTATATTACTATTCCAGTATAATATAATATTTTATATATGTTACTTAAGTTCATTTACACCATCCTTTATACGTTCCATGTGTGGTATGAACGAGTCATATCATTTTAAGGGGGCGGTAGTCCGCACTTCCTCAAATGAAATTATCGTATGTATATACAACATGAAACGAATAATGGTATGAAATAAAATGGAATTACAGAAGCTTATATATAAAATATATATCATTAATATCATATTTAATTACAGTGCCATCCTAATGGCCACCATGAGAGGCGGTAAGATGTATTTGAACAATCATCGTTTCGTGAGGCGTTAGTTTGCCATCCACAGAAACATTATGTTCATCATCCATTAGATGGAGTTGTGTGAATGTGTAGTTTGAATCCTTCTTATAACAACATCCTAGTTTATTGAGGATACTGTTGTTGTTACAAAAGAAGGGAAATAAAAAGATTTTGGGGGTTGGAGAAGCAAAATAAATGAAAATACTTTAAGAGAAATTGTTACCTTTAATTTAGGTAACTCACTTTGGTTGGAACCAAAGGACTTCTTGAAATGATTTCTGCCTAAGGGGAAGCTTCAAGGAGGAGGAGAGGGATTTGGGGAGCTTAGTTGGGCAGAGTTTGGACGAGCCAAGTGGCTTGAGAGGTGTGAGGAATGAGTAGAAGTGGTCTCCTTTTATAAGGGAGAGGAGGGGCTCTTTAGGAAAGAGTGAAAGTATTACTTTATAATATAATTATATTCGGTTTATAATGGTCCAAAAATCATTGAGGTCGAAGATAAGATGACTATTATTCTAAATAACATCAACCAATAAGAATTGGACAGGTTTTAGATAATATTTTAATCATTATAATCTTATTTATTTAAATGATTTATTAATGAGGTAAACATTGCATCATTATTGTGTCATTAATAATTTAAATTATTTGATGTCTAAAAATTATAAATAAAATATCATTATGTAGGAAATCTTTTTAGCTTTCTAATGAATATTTATAATCGAAAATCCAACATGTATAACCCTATGTAAAAATTGTTCTTCTAAAAGATGTAAGCTTATGCCATTTTTATTTTTATTTTAACTTTATTAATATAAAGTGTCATTATCACTTACAAGTGGATTAATGGGGTCCCAAAATTGACCCAAATATGCCCATGGTCGACCATGTATCAACCAATAGGGTTAAGACACGTTTTAGGGTAATTTAGTATTATTATAATATTATTTTTTAACCCTTATTTACCGGATTTACCCTTAACCATGGTAAATAAAATATTTACCGCAGTAATTATTCAAAATGTCTAAAAATAAAAGTTACCTATTTACACAATTTGAACATCCTGATTCCAAATATGGAATCCATTTTTCTAAATTCAAAACACAGAAGTGGCAGAAATTAATTTAAAATTAATTCCCGCTGTCAAAACAAAAAGCGTGTTTTTAAGAGATAATAACTATCAAAAGATTGACACTTGTTTATGTTCGGTTTAATTTTAAAATTATGTCCAATGACCAAAATTATATTAAATGGTAAAAATATATTCTAAATATACTTTAAAACCACTCAAATTCATAATTTATCACTATTAATTATTTTGATTAAAAAAGTTGTTTTTAATTAAAATTTAGTAATTTTTACTATTCATCAAAATATGAAAGTTATCCGAAAAGTACCAAAATTTCACCTTAGGCTAAATTTGATATTCCGAATCCAAAAATGAAGTCCATTTTGAAATATAAAATATATATAATTTCAAAAAATTAAGTATTACTATTCATAACGGCTAGTTTGATCGGTTGTGGTGTGTGTTAAAACTCGAAGTTGCGTACAACACACGCTGCTGTTTTATTCAAAGGAAAGCGTACCGTGGAAGCTTGGGATGTTTTATTTTAATTTTTTTTTTTTTGATGTCCCCATGTAGTCAAAAAGTTTAAAATATTTTATTTAAAAAGGGTTCACTATTAAAAGTTGGTAAAACTATAATACTGAAGATGAATTTGTTCTTACATTATGTCTAAGAAACTCATAATATGGATTCTAAAATTATAAGGATTATATAAAGTTTAAAATTTAGTTAATACTATTCATAACCTTTTTTGAACGGCTTGTTTGGTAAGTCATGGTGCGCTTGAACTCGGTGTTGCGTGTAGTGCAAGTTATTGAATTATTTTGAAGAAATAACACACTATGAATTCTTGGGGTGTTACATTCTCCCCTCCTTCAATAAATTGCGTCCTCGCAATTTGAAATTGTTCTTCGAAAATAAAAGTTTGAAAATAGAAAATATATTTGTGAGAAAACCCACATCGGAAATTGGTTTACTAAAATTTAGTCTTAATATGAGGAAAAGAGAAATGAAAGGGTCACCACCAAATTATGTTCTCGATTAGGAGAACATTGGTGGCAATTAGAGACATATAATTGGAGGAAAAACGTAAATATTTATAGGTAGTGGTTGAGGTCATCAATCACAAACAAGTATAAAATTGAGGTCCTTAAACTCATCAATCTATGATGATTTGAAGTACCATCGGTTTAACAAATCATAGGGTATTGGGATCACACATTTTTGACATTTCAAAATATCTTAGTTGAAATCCCACATCGAAAAATGAATTAATGAGGCCTCTATTTAAAATAAAGAGTGGAAAGTAAGAAGATTACCGAAAATAACACATACTAGGGTTCCATGTAGGAAAATATGGATATGGAGGAGAAATCTAACCATCAATTATCTGATGGAGAGTGGTAGAGAACATGGCTATGAAAAGGCCAACAATCCCAAAGCCATAAATTAGTGATGATTTAAGGTACCATCTAGGACAACATTTTTTTTTAAAGTTACATTACATAAGGAAGAGGAATTCATTTATGATATTGACTAAGAACATTATGAGATATACTTAAATTTTAAGTAGATTTTCATTCTTTAATAAATTTCCACCACTAACTCAATTTTTTTTAAACGATGAGTATTCAAGAAGACTTGGTCACACTGGGAGAGCTAGAATAAACTTCTATAGAATCACATGATCCATGCAGGATAAACCATATATTTACATTGTCTTTGAAGATTAATCAAAACCAAAATGGTTAGTGAATGATCTAATGATCCCCCAAAAGGATATTCATTGAGATAAATATGCACTAATCTTAATTTCTAAAATTAAACCAACAATACCCCAAAGTTAAATAGATACCATTCAATAACCAATTGTCCTTAAAATCCTTTAATATAATCCAAACTAATATTGAAACCCAAAACATAGAAGAATTTGATTATGTAGTCTCCCATGTTACATTGTATCTCCAAATTACATCAAATACTCTTAAAGTCACATACTTAAATGTAATCAACATCATCACATATTCTCTGTTATAGGTTAATCATTTCCATAAATAACCCAAATCACTATAAATCAACAATAAAAATGTAGATAAAAATCCACCATTACTCTACAAATGAAACCTCATTGTATTCTATTTTCCTTGGGCATATAGTGTTCCTAACAAAATGAACATCTTCCAAAATAACATTTATCACTTAATCACCAAATCATTTTCCTATACCAAGGGTATTCATTTGATAAGACATAAGAACCCAAATCATCTTATTATTGATCAATAAAATCATTTAACAAAAAAATAGTCATACTAACCAGGGACTTCACGTAGTCTAGTGGTAGGCGATAAATCCCAATCGCACTTTGGTTGTGGGTTCGATTCCCACAGCTTTGTCCGACGCGACGGGTTGTCACACGGTCTACGTGTTGTCCTTTTTCAAAAACTATATTCTATAATATTACCAAAATGAGATAAATTTTTCAAAATAACATAATTTAACCACAAATGTTATATCATACTTTGCATTTTCATCCTAAATTATAATAACTTATCATTTTCTCAAACCCCAATTATCATATAAAACCAAATGGTTATTTATACCTATATCCACAAGAGAAGAGACAATTATTCCTCAAATATCATTCTCACATGGAAAACTGAGGGGTTACAAATACAAAAGAAAATTATTCCAAAGTAAACCCATCAATAAAGAGCACTAACACTTTTAAACATTTCACCATCCATTTATTTCCACATAGGTTCTTCATCATATGTTCCTCGGGTTCCCACATTGCCTCTTCCATCTTATGATTTATCCATAGATCTTTTACCAGACGAGTCATCCGGTTTCTCAACACTTGATCTTTGGTATGAAGAATTCTGATAGGCTCTCCACAATAAGATAGATCTGGTTCCAGTTATAATTCTTCATAGGTGAGTACATGCGTTGGGTCAGGCATGTATTTTGTCAACATGAATTCTGGAGAGACTAGGCGGATTTTCCTTTTGGTAGAATGCGTTCATGTGTCACAATGGTACCTCAGGAATTTTTCCAAATCATCTACTTCCTTTACCCAAAAACTCCTCATCCATTTTGGATTATATCGATGGAAGCATCGATGCATCATAAAAAAATAGGTATTTCTTATATATAATTTGGAGACATCGTCTTTAACATGTTTTTTTAGGAAAATTCTCACTGATTCATCTTCAAATATTTTAAAATAAGGTTTTGGTAAATTAGTTTTCGTATATCCCAAAAGACATAAATATATAATTTGATACATGTAGGCTGCTCGAAGGTCTCCCTCTTCTGTGGCATCTAAAAAATCATTTAGTGCATCGTAATTTTGAGATAAAGTGAATAATTTGAAAAGACCCTGATGGTACTTCCCACGCTTAGCGTGGTAAGAAAGTTGAGAGCGCAACATTATCCCACAGTCGGTACTTGATCCTTGAAAGAATCGTGCAATGCTAGAGGTATTGGATGTCTCATAAAGTTGTTTGCATGTAACTTGGACATTTGAAAAAGTTTCAACATCGTCTGCGCATGACTTCTGGATAATAATTGTAAGTAGTTCTTCAGGAAGAGAGAGAAGAGTTGTTCGTGATCTTGCTCCCTCCATGTTTCAACTAACAAAATAAAACACAATTAGGTTTTTTGAATACTTATCTAATAGGAAAAAAAACATAATAGGATATTCTTGTAATTGAACAATATATCCTAACTTGGGGTACCCTATGTTAAAATCTACATTATCCGCTATCTATTTGCCGACATATATTCTTAGGGGCATTTTTTGTATTCCCTTAATAATGGTTTATACTAATCTTGTGAATTTACCAAAGCATATCCCCCGGGAGTGTCGTAACCAAGAGTGCAGCAAGGCCCGTTGTCGTGTACCAGTTCCCGTTCGAGTCTAGCTCAAAGCGGTGTTTTCGGGTTTTACCCCTAGGTACATCTGTGCCAGAGCCACCTCTACCTGCTCGTATCCAGACAGGGATGTATTGCTTGGAAAACTCACAAAATCATTACAATACCAAAATTCTAGGAAGTTCTTCTATACTAATCCTCAAAGTTCATCTTAGGTCTACGTGCTCTAATCATAGTTTATCTAAATCTAGCTTCCAAGGTTTGTACTAAACTTCCTCTGATACCAACTGTAATGCCCCGACCCCAGCTACCCAGAGTCGGTGCATTAATTACATAACATTGGCATGATCATGAGAAAGATCAAGTCTCGAAAGACCGATTAGTTTAGTAGCCTTGGAATAACTAGATACATCCATAAATTTTTACATTATATCATAAAAAAAACATCTTGTCTTCATATCCCCTTATACTATCCCTGCAGGTCATTCATAAATTACTTCTTCATAATCCTGGAAAAAATAAAACATTGAAAGGGGTGAGCTCGGATGCTCAGTAAGGATAACATTATAGCAGAAGCTTTCATAAATAAGCATAAACACTTAAGGCAATTTATAACTAAAACAAAAGCCTTTTAAACTTGAACTTCAGCATAAAATGGCAAAGGTAAAATGAAATAATGCCATTTACTTACTCACATGGATATTCTACTAGTCGAATGATCACATGCAATATCAATAACCACTTTCATAATGATGGAATGCATAATGCTAGACTATCATAACCACATAGCCAAGGCCTCGTGCCAAGACTACAAATAAGATTTTGTCAAGGCCTTGTGCCAAGACACTAGTTTGTCTCATGAGACCTACCGATGCATCGAGGAGCTATAGCGGGCTCCACCCGTCACTTATTAAGTCCAATGCATTCCTCATATGAACATGTTTAAACGTAACATAAACATTCGTATTAAAACTAGCATACGAAATGTCAATACTTTTACCACAAACCATGAATGGTATAAAAACAGCACATCCACAGTCAAACATAACTCATTCGATACAATATGGAAGATTGTATTGTATCACATTAACCTCAATCAAGAATAATGAAGGATGTTGACATAGATGAAAATAATCATCAAAACTATTTGAAAGAAATATCCCCCTTTTCTTGAAAACATTTAAAAGTCACACTATTTGTCAAGAAGCCATTTAAAAGTAGATTTTTGAATAAAAGTGTCCCATATCACTTTGAAACCTTTTAAAAGGATTTTTAATTTCTAAACTTTAATGCCCATATAAATAAATCCTTAAAACCATTTTTAAAACATGGACATTAATGAGAAAGATTTAGATGAATAAGTCTTTAAAACATTTAAAAATGGTATTTTAGTTAGAGATTCTAACCAAAAGAGAGACACTTGAATGAAAATAATTGAGGTAATCAAAACTTTGTAATATCATGAGAATAAAGGGAATTCATGATATACTATGTCAAAGTACATTGTATACACCACATAAAAGTGATTTGGTGTATATCAACAAAGAAGTCTCAATGGAATGTAAGTTGAGATGAAATCTCTCATAAAGGCCATATCCTTAGGTTAAGGATAAATCAATGACATAATTATGTGTGACAAATATAAATACACTAAATATGATTGGATATTCAGTGTAAAACAATCAAAGGACATTCACACATATTCTTGTAAAAACAATACCAACGAATTGGATGTTTAACTCAACAAATGGAGAATGAGTTAAAATTACTCTTATCAAATTCATATCAATGACTTGAGAATTACCAATGGAGTGATTATGTGTATCAAACTTATATCCACAGGAAGGGGAGTGGAAATTATGACATAATCAAATGAATAGTGATTCCACACATAATCTTGGGGTAATATAATCAATGAAATATGTGTAAATCCAAATGAGTGGAAATTGAAATCTCAAATTCCCTTATCGATTTGGTAACTTACGAAACATACACCCATGAAAGAAGTATCATACCATGATGATGTAAATACCCATAAATTAAAGTATATTACACAATGAATACGATCATGGGTAGTACACATACACCACATGCAATAATTAAGTGGTGATCAATGGAATTCTCACGGAATTAAAAGTGAGACAAGAAACCCCTTACCACGTTAATCAACTGAGTCGCATGGCCAAAAGTTAATAACCACCAAATGATTTATAGAATAACATGAATATAAAGTGAATCATGATAATATATATCAAATGTAAGTACACAATACACCACTTTCAATAATTTAGTAGCAAACAATGGAAATCTCACGGAATTGAAAGTGAGATAAGAGAATCCCTTACATTGTACTTTTTCCTTGGTCGATGGTAGGTTTACCTCCTGTATAATGGTGAAATAATTGTTATTGAATAATAAAAGAATCATTTACATTAATATGATATCATATATGATCTTTTATCATTGATTTGTTAATAATATTTTAGAATTATCGTCATTTCGGGTGTTAACGGGTTCATTTTACTTTATATTCTTTGTTATGTGAGACATATTCGTTATTAATGGGATGTATATTATTCATATCCAGAATGGTATCAAGTTCTTAATCATCATTTTTAAATCATCAAATGATAATTATACTTGAATGGATACGATGGAGAATGAATCTCATCGCGTTCGTGGAGACGGTAGTCCGTACGTACGCACGAACGCTACTTCCATTTAATTTTTATTTTAAAAGAATCGAATCCAAATTATACATAGGTATATTACTATTCCAGTATAATATAATATTTTATATATGTTACTTAAGTTCATTTACACCATCCTTTATACGTTCCATGTGTTGTATGAACGAGTCATATCATTTTAAGGGGGCGGTAGTCCGCACTTCCTCAAATGAAATTATCGTATGTATATACAACATGAAACGAATAATGGTATGAAATAAAATGGAATTACAGAAGCTTATATATAAAATATATATCATTAATATCATATTTGATTACAGTGCCATCCTAATGGCCACCATGAGAGGCGGTAAGATGTATTTGAACAATCATTGTTTCGTGAGGCGTTAGTTTTCCATCCACAGAAACATTATGTTCATCATCCATTAGATGGAGTTGTGTGAATGTGTAGTTTGAATCCTTCTTATAACAACATCCTAGTATATTGAGGATACTGTTGTTGTTACAAAAGAAGGGAAATAAAAAGATTTTGGGGGTTGGAGAAGCAAAATAAATGAAAATACTTTAAGAGAAATTGTTACCTTTAATTTAGGTAACTCACTTTGGATGGAACCAAAGGACTTCTTGAAATGATTTCTGCCTAAGGGGAAGCTTCAAGGAGGAGGAGAGGGATTTGGGGAGCTTAGTTGGGCAGAGTTTGGACGAGCCAAGTGGCTTGAGTGGTGTGAGGAATGAGTAGAAGTGGTCTCCTTTTATAAGGGAGAGGAGGGGCTCTTTAGGAAAGAGTGAAAGTATTACTTTATAATATAATTATATTCGGTTTATAATGGTCCAAAAATCATTGAGGTCGAAGATAAGATGACTATTATTCTAAATAACATCAACCAATAAGAATTGGACAGGTTTTAGATAATATTTTAATCATTATAATCTTATTTATTTAAATGATTTATTAATGAGGTAAACATTGCATCATTATTGTGTCATTAATAATTTAAATTATTTGATGTCTAAAAATTATAAATAAAATATCATTATGTAGGAAATCTTTTTAGCTTTCTAATGAATATTTATAATCGAAAATCCAACATGTATAACCCTATGTAAAAATTGTTCTTCTAAAAGATGTAAGCTTATGCCATTTTTATTTTTATTTTAACTTTATTAATATAAAGTGTCATTATCACTTACATGTGAATTAATGGGGTCCCAAAATTGACCCAAAGATGCCCATGGTCGACCATGTATCAACCAATAGGGTTAAGACACGTTTTAGGGTAATTTAGTATTATTATAATATTATTTTTTAACCCTTATTTACCGGATTTACCCTTAACCATGGTAAATAAAATATTTACCGCAGTAATTATTCAAAATGTCTAAAAATAAAAGTTACCTATTTACACAATTTGAACATCCTGATTCCAAATATGGAATCCATTTTTCTAAATTCAAAACACAGAAGTGGCAGAAATTAATTTAAAATTAATTCCCGCTGTCAAAACAAAAAGCGTGTTTTTAAGAGATAATAACTATCAAAAGATTGACACTTGTTTATGTTCGGTTTAATTGTAAAATTATGTCCAATGACCAAAATTATATTAAATGGTAAAAATATATTCTAAATATACTTTAAAACCACTCAAATTCATAATTTATCACTATTAATTATTTTGATTAAAAAAGTTGTTTTTAATTAAAATTTAGTAATTTTTACTATTCATCAAAATATGAAAGTTATCCGAAAAGTACCAAAATTTCACCTTAGGCTAAATTTGATATTCCGAATCCAAAAATGAAGTCCATTTTGAAATATAAAATATATATAATTTCAAAAAATTAAGTATTACTATTCATAACGGCTAGTTTGATCGGTTGTGGTGTGTGTTAAAACTCGAAGTTGCGTACAACACACGCTGCTGTTTTATTCAAAGGAAAGCGTACCGTGGAAGCTTGGGATGGTTTATTTTAAATTTTTTTTTTTGATGTCCCCATGTAGTCAAAAAGTTTAAAATATTTTATTTAAAAAGGGTTCACTATTAAAAGTTGGTAAAACTATAATACTGAAGATGAATTTGTTCTTACATTATGTCTAAGAAACTCGTAATATGGATTCTAAAATTATAAGGATTATATAAAGTTTAAAATTTAGTTAATACTATTCATAACCTTTTTTCAACGGCTTGTTTGGTAAGTCATGGTGCGCTTGAACTCGGTGTTGCGTGTAGTGCAAGTTATTGAATTATTTTGAAGAAATAACACACTATGAATTCTTGGGGTGTTACACATATTTATCAATATTTTCCCTTATCAATATATTACATAGAAAATTAGTCATCATTTGAATAAATTGTATAAATTTTAGAAAATTTCATATACAAATAAAATATATTGATATATAAAGTACAATTAATTTAAAATTTAAAATGATTACAAGAATGTGATTTTTTTAAAAAAAATATAAAAATTATAATATAATGTAGGAATATAAAATAACTTTTCCCACATTGTAATTTTTTAGTAAAAATGTATGAGATGAAATTATTCTAAATTATTTATTAAAATAATAATTTATTAATAATTACGATATTACATTTCATGTAGAATTGTATATGCAATAAAAATAAATTTTGTGTACAGTAAAAAATAGGCCTCAATGGGACGTTAATTTAGATGAAATCACATAAATCAGAATTCCATTTTTTTGATCAATCATTAAAATTGATAATTAATATTTAAAATTTTTTTAACATAGAAAAAACAATAAATTTTTATAACATCATATAATATCCTTTAATGAAATATTATCTCCTAATCTTGGGTAATTTTTCTGTTTTTTCATTGTTTTGGTTTTTAATTGCCTTGCTTTCTCATGTAAGTGTTTTTAATATGAATTTTTTTCTCATTAATATTATATTGATTCAATATATATAGATTAATAATAATTGAAAAATTTTACAATTTATATATCAATTATAATTTTAATAACAATAATGAAATTTGTTTTTGTAAAATTATGTATATAATGATTGTGGAGACTGTTGGTCATGTGTCTGCATAAGTAATTGATTCTATAATTATAGATTATTGTGAATTGTATTTTTGTAATATATTGGATTTTTATAATTATAATAATATCATAAATATGATATTATTTGATTAAAAATAATTATGTATATGGGAAAAAATTTCTAAAAATGAAAAGTTAGTATCATCACTTTGTAAAGGTGGTGGTCCACATATACATGGATGATATTATCGTATTACTATGAATAATAAATTATGAAAGAATGTTATATTTTTATAATGATAAAAATTTCCTAAATATCAACATATAATGATAAAATTAAATATATTTATTATCTTTAAACATATTACATTTCATGTAAACCATTATGTTCATACAAAACAAATCACTTCATGAAATAGTAGCCCCTAATACACACGAGTGATGTTTTCATAACCCAAATAGAATATAATTTAAAAAATATATATATATATATGATATAATGAATCGAAAGTTATATATTTTTCATGAATATCATATATGTGTGTGTGTGTGTGTGTTCGTTAAATTATTCATCATTCCAAACCATGAAACTGTACAATTGTAGAAAGATTTACTTAGGTTAGTGAGGTGATAGTATATTGTGCATAAAAACATTATATCATTACCCATTTCATAAATTAAGAGAAGGTTATATATCATGATAATATTATAAAATCATCCATGTGTGTTTTATATACTTTTTTATTATATTATTATAATTAATTTGAATTAAATAAGGTAGATAAAAACACTCGTTGATGGACACTACAAGTTGTAATGTTACCTTCATAATGTTTTCACTCAATTCTTACCATGATTGAATTATACACATTCTATGGATTATATAATTATATGATGTAAATTTTTATAAGATTATTATAGCTTTGGGCTGAAACAATGTTCATTGAAGGTGTGAAGGAAGGTTGAGAGGCACGACATTTTATAAGTGAGGTGGCCGACACACATGAAATTTTTTTTACTGATTCAATCATAACAAAATTTTTATCATTATGAAAGAACCCAAAATTATCAATTATCAATCTAAGAAGAGTTAAAGTGGAAAATTTACAAAAAATAATGTTCCTTCATGTTTTTACACCATTTTTCACACATATCTTTTTAAATTAACGCCATGTAATTTCATATATACCATTAACATAGTAAATAATAATTATTAGTTTCACAATTAATTTGTTAAAAAATTGTGTTAACTATATTTAAAATTTAAAATTATGATTATTAAAAAATGAAAATTAAATTCTTAATTAAATTTTCATAATTTTTAATGTTAAATTGAAAATTAATACATACGAAATGATAGAAAATATGGTATTTAAAATGATAATGTTCCAAAATTTACAATGTTTTTATTTATTTGTTTTATATGAAAATTATTCCAAAGACTAAAGTGTGATTAATTGATGTAAATTTATTTAATTTATTATAAAAAATAATTCATAATATAAATCAATATTAACAATAATTTAAATAAAATCAGTGTATTCATTTAAAATAAAATATTTATCATTGTTAATGTAAATTTGAAACATTAAAGAATATCATATAATTAATCCTATGGTAATTTAAAAATATTTATATTAAAAAATATATTTTTTATTGTTGAAATAAATTTATAATAGTTTTTAAAAAATTAATTATATTCTTGAATGTTTGAATAAAAATGGTTTATTTAATGAATTTATTACATACATTGCAAGATACTTATGAAATTTCATTTATTCAAAAAGAAAAACATTATATAATAAAGTAGTTTTACACAAGTGAAATTCCATTTTAAATGGTATTTATCTCCAATGGGATTTTAGGTGATGTTAATTAGTAAATATTATCTAGAGACCTTGTGGTATCATGAGGCTCGTGATCTTATTAAATAAACATATGGGGAAATGTTAATAATAGACTATGATTTATGTTTCCTAGAGCTGCATAAAGTTTCACCATTATTTGTATTTTATGAGATCACAAGGATTGTATTTTTTAAGACCAGGTTCGCAATGTCCAAATATCATAAGTAGACTTGTTTTATATTAGAATCATCATAGTCATCATGAAATAGTCTCTCATTTTATATTGTAATATGAGAGAGAAACTAGGAAGCGACCATTTTGTTTCATTGGGTAATTTCTGTAGAAATTCTAATATTAATATAAAGCAACATTAAAATTTTAATTACTAAGGAAGTAGTTAGTAATGAATCCACGTTATTGGGAAGCCATTTTAGAATCATGGTCCACTAATATTTTTTAATTTAGGGTTCTAGAGAAATAAATATTCCAAGTGTTATTACCCAACCATTGAGTACAATGTAAGGGGATGTTTGGACCATTAATAAGATGATATTAAAGGGATTATCATATCAGATAAATGGAAGGGGGACATGATCAGATCTAGAGTTTGGGAGGGACAAAAGTAACCCTTAGAAAATAGGTATCTTGATATCCTTTTAACATTCAAGAGGATATTGGGGACATGTTACCCCCAAGAATTTGTGGATGAACTTGGAATATGTAACAATATAGGGGAGTCATACTAGAGACCAATTCTTATGGGAAACTTAGTTTCACACCATTGAGTCTACTCTTTCTATTTTTGATGTATGAATATATACTATCATTGGTATGGATCTTTTATTATATTCCAATTCCTTAATTTATGTGTGGTATGTTATAATAATATTTTTTTATCTAATGAATTTTAAAATATCAATGACATGGTATTTGAGAAATTTGATGGTGTAATAATCATATAAAAACCATTGTGATGGTGGCTAGAGGATATCAGTAATTGTAATGATTGTAATGTTAAAATTGATTCATACCATTCATGTTGGATTTTTTTTGTACTAGAAATGAAATGTTTTTATTTGAACCTTGTAATTGATATTTTAGATATATAACAAAGTCATATTTATTATTATTGGATAAGGGTTACTTTATATATACATGTGGGGATATTATTATTGGATAAGGGTTAATATTATACATACATAAGATGATCTGTGAGATGAATATGGTTTACACAGATCATTAGTGCATCAATTAACTTTTTTCTTTGCAAGAAATGAACTTTTAGAGGAGGTTGTGGATCAAGTACCCATAATATTTAAATTTGGGGAATGTATAAAATAAATTAATTGAATCATCATTATTGATTCCATGATCTAGAATTCATATATATTGGCAGTGTGAGATAATTTTTATGAGTGGTTGATGATGGTATTATTTGAAAACATGCATCAGGATGGTTAAGAGTCCCATGGATGAGTAACATTGGGGTCGACATCTATTATACTCATGATTATTAACTATAATAATAATTAAAATTTATATTATACATGGGGATTACCATTATTGATTTTCTTTTATAGTGGGGATCCCACATTATGAATTGACCATGATTGTTGGGACATTATTATTTTCATTTTATAAGTATGCTATTCGATGGTACTGTGAATGGTGAAAATTGGATTGTTTTTCAAATCTAAATGGTTGATACTACAAGGACAAATAATGTTATATTATTCTGTATAAATACTTCACTAACTTTAAGGAATTATGAAAGCAGTCGTGGGATTCGAAGAAAAGTTTTTGACCTATCAATAGGTGAAACCCTGACATCAATGTCCTACAATGTTATTGTACCCTCTATCAATTATATAATGGATGTGAGATGCAACAACTATGGATTTTTTGATCTGATATCCCATGAAATTGTTTAAAAAATTATTAGTATAGTTGATCACGAATCTATTAACCTTTTTATCCCACACTATTCATATTTGGAAGACCTTCACTTGTGATTATCTATTAATTGTCATCGTATGAGAGATAATATAAATTCTTGGTCTACTGAGGAGTATCGTTTATAATCAAGAACATAAATTAAAATCTAATTTTTTGAGAGTTTTTCAAATATAAATTGGATCATAGTTTTTTAGAGTATATCATATCATCCTCCGAAATATGGATAACCCTAGTGGATATTTTTTATTCTGAAATATATGTTGTGAGAATGTGATATGGAATTTTTTGGGACATGGAAGAAGCACTAGAAACTGAAGGAACATTTATTTTATAAAAGGAACCAAGAATTCTTCCAAATGGGTCAATTTTCATGTATTTTATGTAATTCCATGTTTTATTTCTATTTTTATAGGAATTCAAGTGAGAATAGATTGAGAATAATCTAATGTATGAAATTTATTAATAGATCCAGTTGATTAGAATGTAGTTGGTGGAAACATAGTGGTGACAAAAAACATATAATACCAATTTAATATTACATATTGATTTTATGGTTTTTCATTATCTTTTTTTAATGGGAATCATCGATGCTTGGGAAATATTGTATCCTAAAATAGGTGATAAAACAACCATGTTTTTTGGGGCATTAAATATTGTGTAAAGGGGTGGCCTTATAATATACAATTTTGAAATTCAGCGATTCTATAGTGACAATCTAGTTTAGTTTAACATGTGAAATATTTGAATATATAATATTTTTACATCTCACAAGAATGTTAGTGATTTCATAAGAACAGATTTTAAATCATCCTTTAGGGATCATATATATCATATCAAGGACTATATTGAGAAAAATATATAGTGAAACATTATTTCTATGGTTCTGTTATAGTTTAGGAATGTTAATATAAAATAGTAGAACAAGTACATGGATTAGGATATATGTATATATTGGATAACATGTTCATAAGTAATTCATATTGATTCATAGAGAATATTATGATTGAAATTTTTTATGGACGGGAGGATGTATGATATCTTATATATAATGGTATGATCCTATTTAAAACTTTTAAGCAATTTTTAATAGGTAATTTTATTGGAAGAACATTGGTAACCACTAAATAGAGATAGAAAAACTTTTCATGAATTTTTTTGATTTATAGAGTATCCCCCTTATAGATCAAGGTTTCATCCATAGAGTAGTCTCTATGTTGTAGTTCTCAAAGATCCACCACATGATCTTGAGTGGGGGGAAATACAAGACACTAATTGTTTTGGAATATATGATGCATAAAATTAGGGTATCTTGCACGATATTTTTGTTCTATAGTATGGAAAATTGGATATGAAACAAGGGCCTCGATGAGAAAATTTTCATTTATACTAAAATTTATTCCCCAATGGTGAGGATCCTTAATGTGGTGTAGTTGTACAGTGAAGATTCAAAATTCTATGTGATGCTCTTCTAAGATATCCTACAGATTCTACCAATGCTTATTAGATTTATTATATGGATTCCCTCTTCGATATACATATATATTTAACTAAGGAGTCTTGGATAGGGACATTTCCATTTGTTGGTAGTTTATCATGATTCAACCATTTCAATAGTGTTGTCCATGGGGATGAAATTATGTCTACCATTATACAGGATATCTACAAACAACCTAAACCATGAAAATACCATTTTTATTTCACACATTCAAATCTCCACCTAGGTGAACCAATAATCTTTGCAAAAAACACTGGAAATCAATTCCATTGTATTCAATCCCAAACATTTAGGAGTTAATATATCGGGATTTATACCATAGAGTCATTCTATTGAAAGACTGGATTTTGATGTTGAGAATAATTATTTACCTTTTTATTTTCAATCATTTGTTTCTTTCAAGTATTCCCAGATAAAATAATTCATTATAATCGATGAATTGATGGATTAATGAATCAAATAATACCTTTGACATTAGGAATGAATATATTTTTCTTTTGATGTAGGTTGCCAAAATTTATGCAAAAATTGTTTGAATAAATTATTATATTATATGTATTGATAAGGATCATCATGGAATTTCATGGGTTTGACCATTATAATTTTATAAAATATGTTTTATGAGAAATTAATTTTTTTATAACTCATATTCATTCTTTTGGATCCATGGGCATTGATACTAATCTTATAGCCACATATGAGGTTTGCCTACCTTGAAATCATAAATAAACAATTTATTTACATTTCCTTTTTTGGATTATCAAAGTGTATTTAATTTTTTATTTATAATATGAACCATAAAAATAGTTTAATTGATGTGATTTCATGATATTGATTAACATTTTCCAAAATAGTAAAATGGATTTAAAATTGGCATAGTATGTTTTGTTGATGAGTATGAATTTTTTTTTATATTTATGACCATAGGATAAATTGATAAATGAAAATTAATTTTTATTAATAGATAATTTATTTGGTACCCCAACATAAAGAAATATAAATTTCTTGATAAATGGTAATTTTTGGAATTGGCCATTACATCTTGGTGACGTTTTTTCTATGCATGGAACATGGTAATGTTTATTTCTTGCTATATTTTTTTGGGAGAAGAAATTTTTATGATTTATTTTAGAGTGTTTATTGTTACATGACATATTGCGATCTAAGATTACATTGCATGTGTAACACCCCAGGTAAATAAAGAGTATGACATTTTCACATTTATCCATATTTTTGAATAAAATATTAATATAACTTTAAAGGGGACGCTATGCTCGATGGCATACCCAACACGCAACAACGAGTTTCTTGGGAATCTTACGTTGCACTCTAATAATAAAATATTATTATTTTAAACGGTAGTTAATGCCTAGACGTTGTAATGGCGGGAATGAACATAACTAACTACAAAATTATAATATATGTTTGTCAAATATTTTTACTCTTTACAATAAATGTTAGGGGATTAAAAATGCGAATGGATCCAATTTTAAGTGTAGACATTCTAATCTTCTTTAAATGGTCGATTAACCGCTTTTTGATGGAGAACCTCTTTTAAATCAACTCTTTGACAATTTTATTTGTTATATTTGACAAAATAAAATTCTTCTTTAGAATTGGCACATCAAAATTTACTTTGTGTAAATTTTTGGTATTATTCTGATAAAGTTCATATTTTTTAATGAATAGTGAAAAATGTTGTTTTTTAATTAAAAAACACTTTTTAATATAATTTATTTATATGACTAGATTATCTTTATAATTGGTTTTAAAGTGTAAATAGAATATATTTTTACCATTTAATCCAATGGTGGTCATTGTATTTAATACCACTTTAAGGATGGATATAAACGAGTGTCAATATTTTGAAAGATATTATTTCTTAAAAACACGCTATTTGTTTTAACAGCGGGGTTTAGTTATAAAATTAATTAATGAAAATTCTATGTTATGAATTCGGTAATATAGGCATCATTTTTTAATTCGGAAAATCAAATATATCTTAGGGTTAATTTTTTGTATTTTCTGACAAACTTCAATTTTTTTGATGAATAGTGAAACCACAAAGTGCTGGTTACAAAATTTGAATTTTCTTTTAAATGGGACTTTACCACTTCTATGATTTGAATTTCAAAAATCTGATTTAAATGATTTTAATTGTTAAGTAAAATTTGGTTCAATGGGATGAAAATAAATTTTGTTGAAAAGTAACTTTTAAGTTTTATTAATCACGATTAAAGGTAATTAGTGTGATTTAAGGTAAAAATGATATTATAATAAAATGAAAATATCTTGACACATGTCCTAACCTTATTGTATGAGTTATGTCCGACCAAGGCAACCCATGGGTCGATTTGTGGTACCCCATGGAGCCACTTGGGTTTGATAATGACATTTATGCCTTTTATTTAAAGTTAAAATAAAAATGTCACAAACATGATTTGTTTTAAATAAAACAATTTTTACATGTGGTTATACAAGTCAGAATTTTGACTATAAATATTCATTGGAAAGAAAAAAATATTTCCTACATCATTGTATTTTTTTATAAGTTTTAGACATTAAATAAATTAAATTCTTTATGACATCATTATGATGCAACAATGACCTCATTATTTAACGATTTAAATGAAATGGAAAGATAATGCAAAATCTAAGACCTAAATATGTCAACAACATATTGGATGGGTAGCTTTCGTACCCTTATCACCTTATCCTCGAAAAACATCAATGTGGGACCATTAAAATCCGAAAACCATTTGAAAATAAAGTATCCTTTTATACTTTACCAAGAGTGCCCCTCCTCTCCTCTTATAAAAGGACCCCACCTCTACCACCTTACCCACACCTCTGAATCCTTTGGTTCTACCAATATCTGATCATTTTGTCACTCCAAATCCCTCTCCTCATCCTAGTAGCCTTAACGTAGGCAGGAAGCTCTTCAAGAAACCCTTTTGGTTTAAACCAAAGGGAGTTACCCAATTTTAAGGTAACGTCTTCACTTGTGCTCTTTTGTTTTATTTTTCATCTCCAACCCCCTAAAATCTTTTTATTCATTTATTTTGTAACAAATAAATTATCTTCATTATACTAGTATGTTGTTGTAACAGTTATTGTAGCTACACTTACACACACTTTCATCTAATTGTTAAAGAACATACAGTTTCTGTGGATGGTGAATTTCTCCCTCACGAAATGATGATTGTTCAACACTCATATAACACCATCAAAGGTGGTCATTAATATGTAACTATGTTTATATATGATATATAATATTTTTTTTTCTTAAGCTTCTATATTTTTCATTTGTGGCATACCTTTATGGCTTCCATTATGGGTATACACGATATCTTCATTTTAGGAAGTGCGGACTACCACCCCCTCAAAGTGATTTGATTCGTTAATGCCATATCTGGGACATATAAAGGATGTATTTAATGTTATTATATATGATTTTATACTGGAATTATAATATACCTTTATATCATTATTGTTTTCTTTCTATTAAAGTATGAGATAGAAATGAAAGTAGCGTTCATGCGTATGTATGGCTTACTGTCTCCATGAACGGTGCATTTTATTTCTGATCCTCAAATGTAATGTACTATTATAAGTACATATAATGGATATATATGATGTATGATATATCTAAAGGATGAATATAATTCTGTAATTAAAAATATACACATATCTCATTTAGTTTTAATTCCATTAATATGACATAGAAATGAAAGTAGCGTTCATGCGTACATATGGCTTATCATCTCCATGAATGGTGCATTTCATTTCTTACCTCTACACAATTATGTAATATTATAAATACATGTATATGCTGGATATATATGATATATATGATATCCAAATCAGGAATGTCATTCTGGATATAAAGAACCTTTGACCACACGAACAACATTAAATTGTAAGAAGTCCACTTTTGACTTAAGAACCAAATATCGATAAAACAAACATCATTAACGTAAATGATTACATAATGTTTATAACATGTCAATAATTGATATAAAAGGAATAATGAACTTGAAAAAGTTTCTTATGAAAGTAGAAATTAACTCATGTTTATTATTCATGATGATAAAGAACGATCGAGTCAAGTCGGACCCGAGGTAAGGGATCATACTCCTCTCTTTCTTTTTAAGTACGCTCTTTTATGTCATTCCTTTTAAAGATAATCTTTCTTGTTATTGGGATGTTATTTTATATTACTCTTACTGTAATTTTTATTTTCATATGATGAGAGACCATTTTCTCTCTCATCAATACATTTTGAAGTTTTGAGTGGCGCATTAGGCTGCCGAATTTTCGTAAGAGATCTAACCACTCTCTTTCATTTTAAGTACTCTCCTTTATGTCACTTATTTTAAGAACCTATTTTTTATGTTGTGGGATGTTCTTTTATATTACTCTTTCTATAAACTTTTTGTTAATATGATGAGATACCCTATTTGATCTCATCAATCCATTTTTGTAAGTTTTAAGTGGCGCCGTTAGGCTGCCGAGTTTTCATAAGGGATTTTTCATCTCACTTTTATTCCCATGGAATTTATGCTACATTTTCCACAATTTCCTTTTAGTGGTGTATATACTACCCATTATTTTTCTCATTGTGTATTATACTTTCATTTATGAGTATTTACATCAATTTTGTATTGTCCTTCTTTCACTTGGTGTATGTTTCGAAAGATACCCATGTCGGTAATGGATCCTTTCACCCTCCTCTTTTTAAAAGACTTATTTTGTCATGTCTTTTAATTCACATACTATTATATTGGGATATGTTCTTCTATATCCTTATTGATTTAAATTTTATTTCCATGTGATGAGATACCCTTTTTATCTCTCATCAACTAAATTTCTGAATTTTGTAGTGACGCCATTAGGCTGTCAAATTTTTTCAAGGAAACTTCTTAACCCAAATTTGATTCTTTGGGATAAACTTGTACTCCTTGAATATTCCGTTCTATGAATATGTGTGAATAAACCCTGATTGTTTTACACTTAATATCTACTTATATTTCGTGTATTCATTTGTCACACATAATTATGTAATTGATTTATCCTTAATCCAAGGATACCGTCTTTGTCAGGGACATCGTCTAAATCACCGTTCATTGAGGCATTTTTTGTTTTATACACAAATTTCTTTTATACGGTGTATAAACCCCTTTGACTTTTCCGTTTATTCAAAAAGAATCTTTTTATACGAAGCATTTTACTAAATGAAAAAAGGGAATGTTTTTGTCGTACGTATGCGGCGACAACGACTTCTCCGCCGCCGTGACCATTATTTGAGATTCGGAATCCTCTACAAGCCATTACATATTAATGAAAAATAAATTCCATGTTTTTTTTCATTTATTTTGGTATTGAAAATGGTTTTTATAATGGATTTGTAAAGTCAATATAATTAAGTGATATATTGTGATCAAAGTGTGGAAATGTTTTCTTTCCATTATATTTGTTTTATATCTTATGATATTATAATGGTACATGGACATTATGATGGGTGGTGCCGTGAATACCAGGATGGGGGGATACGTTATAACCTCCAATGCATTGGGTATGGAATTCGACCGTATGGCTATTCCATTAAGTATGTATAGAAGTTGGCCGAATGGCTATTCAATTAAGTGATATGTGTGGAAGACGACCTTATGGATATTCCACTTAAGTATGTTTATGTCCCAAGATACCTTAATATGTTATGTGATCTTATAAGGGTTTTATGGGAATATTTTGGTTATAGAAAGGTAAGTAATGAACTTTTATTCAGTGAAGAGTTTTTACTACTTAGAAAAGGTGAAAACTATTACTTTGATAAAGTATAAATGGTTTACTTGTTGTTTTGAAAAACTATCAGTTTTCGGTCTTTCTGTATCCATTATTGAGCTTTTTATGCTCATCCCATGTTTTTGAAATGTTTTTCATAGGACTTAACATGGAATATGGTCAAGGATGGGGTCAAGGGAAAGTCATGCTACCTAAAACATGGAACTAGACATGTTTCTTTTTAAGAGTTTTTTATTTTATGGAAATTTAGTAGAAGTGACTACTTTGTAATCTTTTGAGATGTAATAGTTATGTCCTAATTCTCTAAAACTCTAAACCGGAAAAGATCCTCAATGTGAATTATTCATTTACTTCAATATTAAGTAAGGATTAAGGCTGGGGCCTTATAGTTGGTATCATAGGTCAGTTTAGATAAATTTAGAGGTTAGGGTATTCTTTAAGCATAAGTGACATGACCATAATGGTTAGGATTTCATAAACAGTACTAGTTTTAGATAAAGAGAATGAGTACATATATCTTAGTGTTTATATTTCTCTTTAGTACATGACGGTTTTGTTGATATGCTCACACTGGCCTTTTTGGTTTTAGTAAATTGCTAGATCTAGCAGGCACCAAAGTAACAGTGGATCTGAAGGAAACTGTGATAGTTTTCTGAGCGAGCAACTGAATGATATGGGAGCTACAATGAGAAATCTTGTGTTTATCCTCAACCAACTATCTGGAGACATGATTGACCACCTAAACCTTGGTGATTTCTATATGGCATCATATATGCGAGAAACAAATCCCTACGGAACTACAGGTAATAATCCTAAAGGTATGTGTGTTAAAAAACCTATGTGTCATATATGTGGAAAGAAACACCTAGGAAAATGTTTCAAACGGACAGAAATATGCCATAGATTTGGAAATGAAGGTCATTAAGCAAGAACCTTCCATGGAAAAAGGAAGCATCCAGTTGACTCGAGGAAAGGGAAAGAAGTTCTTTCTGAGGGATCAATTGAATGTTTTAGATGTGGTGTGCATGGAAATTATGAAAACACTTGTCCTATGAAGATGTTTCATGAATGGGATCACCAAGATCATACAAATACTCGTTACCAATACCTAATTCCATTCCGATTGAGGATGAAGAAACTGACAATGACCAATCAAAGGTATGGATTATTTCTTAACTTTTGTTTTCTATTTTAGAATCTTGGGATATGATTCATGATTTTGTTTATAGGAAATAAGTATTTCAGAATAAGTTGTAAAGGAATGGATAATGGATCATGAAGAATGTTGAATGAGTAATAAGTAAACATATAAGAGCTTCAAGAGTTATAGTGAAATTCTTAAGATTATTAAGTGTCTTTTGATGATGGGGTACATTAGAAGACTTTTTATAGTATGTGTAACACTGATGTTTGATATATGAAAATTTTATTCAAAGAATAGTAATCTGTTCTTTTGTGGACATAGTTATAAAGAACCATTTCGGTTTATATGATCCTTACATTCGAGCTAATTATGGGTTACTATATGTAATGATGGAAAGTGAAATTCATGAGATAAAATTGAGGTTAAATTACATTATGGTTATTTTTGAATATTTTATCTTGTTATTGGGGAATGTTTTAAGAATTATGTCATTTTGGAAAAAGGACAACACACAGACCATGTGACAACCCGTCGCGTCGGACAAGGCTGCGGGAATCGAACCCACAACCAAAGTGCAATGGGTATTTATCACCGACCACTGGACTAAGTGAAGTCCCTGGTTAGTTTGACTAATTCTTTTTAGTTAAATGATTTTATGAATTAATATTATGTTTATTTTGGGATATGTATGGAAATTTATTAACCTATCATGGAGGATATGTGATTAGGTTAGTTACTTTTCAATACGAGACTTTATGAGCAACATATGTTGTTTGGAGATAAACGTTACGATTAAACTTGGAATACTATGTGACTAAATCCTTCCAATATTTGTGTTTCAATCTTATTTTGGTTTACTTTTAGTTATTTTATGGAAAAATTGTTTATCGAATCGTCCTCGCTGAACTTTGAGTTTTGTTGGACAAATTTTGGATATTAAGAATATATTTTATTTTTATAAATGGTTATCCTTTTCTGGATTATCTGATTTTGTACTATCCTTTTTGGTTTTGGTTTTGGTTAGAGCCTAAAGACATGGGAAATGTATAGTTCTCTTTTGTGGAATAGGTGATTCTCTATAAATTGATTATAGTACACTTAATCCGAAAAAGTCTTCCTAAATACCCATCTTTTGGAGAAAATATGAGTTTGATTAACGAATCTAGTAAAAGTTGAATGTATACATGACAAGTAAGTATGCTTCATTATGATTTAGTTAAGCTCAAAAATAAATTCCTCCATGAAAAGTAACTAAAAAAAATGTTGTCTGTTAACTTTTTCTACTGGGGAATCGAATACCGTTTAACCCATCACAAGTTTGTGATTTTCTTATAGTTAACTTTCTCCTAGACAAGTTTACTATCACTCTCCATCAGAACATGTCCCTTTGTTTTTTTCTCCATGTCCATATTTTCATACTTGGAATCCTATTATGGGTTAACTCGGGTGACCTTTGAACTTTCATTTCTTTGTTTTAAAGTGATAGTTTAATTTACTCCTTTTCCTATGTGGGGCTTTCAATGAAGTATCCAAGCCCAATTTTGAAATTGTGAGGACGCAATTCCCAAATGGGGGGAGGTTGTAACACCCTAGGTAAATAAAGAGTATGAAATTTTTACATTTATCCATATTTGTGAATAAAATATTAATATAACTTTAAAGGGGATGATATTCTCGATGGTGTACCCAACACGCAACAACGGGTTTCTTGGGAATATTACGTTGCACTCCAATAATAAAATAATATTATTTTAAATGGTAGTTAATACCTAGCCATTGTAATGGTGGGAATGAACATAACTAACTACAAAATTATTATATATGTTTTTCAAATATTTTTACTCTTTACAATAAATGTTAGAGGATTAAAAATGTGAATTAATCCAATTTTAAGCGTAGACAGTCTAATATTCTTTAAAAGGACGATTAACTGCCTTTTGATGGCGAACTTCTTTTAAATCCACTTTTTGACAATTTTATGTGTTATATTTGACAAAATAAAATTCTTCTTTAGAATCGGCACATCAAAATTTACTTTGTGTAAATTTTTGGTATTTTTTTGATAAAGTTCATATTTTTTAATGAATAGTGAAAAATGTTGTATTTTAATTCAAAACCTCTTTTTAATCTAATTTATTTATATGACTAGATTATCATTCTAAATGGTTTTAAAGTGTAAATAGAATATATTTTTACCATTTAATCCAATGGTGCTCATTGTATTTAATACCACTTTAAGGATGGACATAAACGAGTGTCAATCTTTTGAAAGATATTGTTTCTTAAAAACACGCTATTTGTTTTAACAACGGGGTTTAGTTATGAAATTAATCAATGGAAATTCTATGTTATGAATTCAGTAAAATAGACATCATTTTTGAATTCGGAATATAAAATATAGCTTAGGGTTAATTTTTGGTATTTTTCTGACAAACATCAATTTTTTTGATGAATAGTGAAACCACAAAGTGCTGGTTACAAAATTTGAATTTTCTTTTAAATGGGACTTTACCACTTCTGTGAATTGAATTTCAAAAATCCAATTTAAATTATTTTAATTGTTATGTAAAATTTGGGTCAATGGGATGAAAATAATTTTTGTTGAAAAGTAACTTTTAAGTTTTATTAATCGTGATTAAAGGTAATTAGTGTGATTTAAGGTAAAAATGATATTATAATAAAATGAATATATCTTGACACATGTCCTAACCTTATTTGATGAGTTATGGCCGACCAAGGAAACCCATGAGTAGATTTTCGGTACCCCATGGAGACACTTGGGTTTTATAATGATATTTATGCCTTTTATTTATAGTTAAAATAAAAATGTCACAAACATGATTTGTTTTAACTAAAACAATTTTTACATGTGGTTATACAAGTCAGAATTTTGACTATAAATTGTAATTGGAAGGATAAAAATATTTCCTATGTCATAGTATTATTTTATAAGTTTTAGACATTAAATTAATTAAATTCTTTATGACATCTTTATGATGCACCGATGACCTCATTATTTAATGATTTAAATGAAATGGAATGATAATGCAAAATCTAAGACCTAAATATGTCAAAAACCTATTGGATGGGTATCTTTCGTACCCTTATAACCTTATCCTTGAAACACATCAATGTGGGACCATTAAAATCCGAAAACCATTTGAAAATAAAGTAACCTTTTATACTTTACCAAGAGTGGCCCTCCTCTCCTCTTATAAAAGGCCCCCACCTCTACCACCTTACCCACACCTCTGAATCCTTTGGTTCGACCAATATATGATAATTTTTTCACTCCAAATCCCTCTCCTCATCCTAGTATCCTTAACGTAGGCAGGAATCTCTTCAAGAAACCCTTTTGGTTTAAACCAAAGGGAGTTACCCAATTTTAAGGTAACGTCTTCACTTGTGCTCTTTTGTTTTATTTTGCTTCTCCAACCCCCTAAAATCATTTTATTAATTTCTTTTGTAACAAATAAATTATCTTCAATATACTAGTATGTTGTTATAATAATTATTCTATCTACACTTACACACACTTTCATCTAATGGTTAAAGAACATACTGTTTCTGTGGATGGTGAATTTCTCCCTCACGAAACGATGATTGTTCAACACTCATATAACACCATCAAAGGTGGAAATTAAGATGAAACTATGTTTATATATGATATATAATATTTTTATGTTTTTCTTAAGCTTCTATATTTTTCATTTGTGGCATACCTTTATGGCTTCCATTATGGGTATACATGATATCTTCATTTTAGGAAGTGCGGACTACCGCCCCCTCAAAGTGATTTGATTCGTTAATGCCATATCTGGGACGTATAAAGGATGGATTTAAAGTTATTATATATGATTTTACACTGGAATTATAATATACCTTTATATCATTATTGTTTTCTTTACATTAAAGTATGATATAGAAATGAAAGTAGCGTTCATGCATACGTATGGCTTACTGTCTCCATGAACGGTGCATTTCATTTCTTCTCCTCAAATTTAATGAACTATTATAAGTACATATAATGGATATATATGATGTATGATACATCTAAAGGATGAATATAATTCTGGAATTAAAAATATACACATATCTCATTTAGTTTTAATTCCATTAATATGACATAGAAATGAAAGTAGCGTTCATGCGTACGTATGGCTTACCATCTTCATGAACGGTGCATTTCATTTCTTACCTCTAAACAATTATGTAATATTATAAATACATGTATATGCGGGATATATATGATATATATGATATCCAAATCAGGAATGTCATTCTGGATACAAAGAACCTTTGACCACACGAACAACATGTAATTGTAAGAAGTCCACTTTTGACTTAAGAACCAAATATCGATAAAACAAATATTATTAACTTAAATGATTACATAATGTTTATAACATGTCAATAATTGATATAAAAGGAATAATGAAATAGAAAAAGGTTCTTAAGAAAGTATAAATTAACTAATGTTTATTATTCATGACGTTAAAGAACGATCGAGTCAAGTCGGACCCGAGGTAAGGGATCCTACTCCTCTCTTTCTTTTTTAAGTACGCTCTTTTATGTCATTCCTTTTAAAGATCGTCTTTCTTGTAATTGGGATGTTATTTTATATTACTCTTACTGTAATTTTTATGTTCATATGATGAGAGACCATTTTCTCTCTCATCAATCCATTTTGAAAGTTTTGAGTGGCGCATTAGGCTGCCGAATTTTCGTAAGAGATCTAACCTCTCTCTTTCATTTTAAGTACTCTCCTTTATAACACTTATTTTAAGATCCTATTTGTTATGTTGGGGGATGTTCTTTTATATTACTCTTTCTATAAACTTTATGTTAATATGATGAGATACCCTATTTGATCTCATCAATCCATTTTTGTATGTTTTAAGTGGCGTCGTTAGGCTGCCGAGTTTTCATAAGGGATTTTTCATCTCACTTTTATTCCCATGGGATTTATGCTACATTTGCCACAATTTCCTTTTAGTGGTGTATGAACTGGACATTATTTTTCTCATTATGTATTATACTTTCATTTATGAGTATTTACATCAATTTTGTATTGTCCTTCTTTCACTGGGTGTATGTTTCGAAAGAAACCCATGTCTGTAAAGGAACCTTTCACCCTCCTCTTTTTAAAAGACTTCTTTTGTCATGTCTTTTAATTCACATACTATTATGTTGGGATATTTTCTTCTATATCCTTATTGATTTAAATTTTATTTCCATGTGATGAGATACCATTTTTATCTCTCATCAACTCAATTTCTGAATTTTGTAGTGACGCCATTAGGCTGTCAAATTTTTTCAAGGGAACTTCTTAACCCAAATTTGATTATTTGGGATAAACTTGTACTCCTTGAATATTACATTCTCTGAATATGTGTGAATAACCTCTGATTGTTTTACACTTAATATCTACTTATATTTCGTGTATTCATTTGTCACACATAATTATGTAATTGATTTATCCTTAATTCAAGGATACCGTCTTTGTAAGGGACATCGTCTCAATCACCTTTCATTGAGGTATTTTTTGTTTTATACACAAATTTCTTTTATACGGTGTATAAACCCCTTTGACTTTTCCGTTTATTCAAAAGGAATCTTTTTATACGAAGCGTTTTACTAAACGACAAAAGGGAATGTTTTTGTCGTACGTATGCGGCGACAATGACTTCTCCGCCGCCGTGACCATTATTTGAGATTTAGCATCCTCTACAAGCCATTACATATTAATGAAAAATAAATACCATGTTTTTATTTTCTTTTATTTTGGTATTGAAAATGGTTTTTATAATGGATTTATAATGTCAATATATTTAAGTGATATATTGTGATCAAAGTATGGAAATGTTTTCTTTCCATTATATTTGTTTTATGTATTATGATATTATAATGGTACATGGACATTATGATGGGTGGTGCCGTGAATACCAGGATGGGTGGTTACGTTATAACCTCCAATGCATTGGGTATGGAATTCGAACGTATGGCTATTCCATTAAGTATGTATTGAATTTGGCCGAATGGCTATTCAATTAAGTGATATGTGTGGAAGACGACCTTATGGTTATTCCACTTAAGTATGTTTATGTCCCAAGTTACCTTAATATGTTATGTAATCTTATAAGGGTTTTATGGTAATCTTTTGGTTACAGAAAGGTAAGAAATGAACTTTTATTCAGTGAAGAGTTTTTACTACTTAGAAAAGGTGAAAAGTATTACTTTGATAAAGTATACATGGTTTACTTGTATTTTTGAAAAAACTAACTGTTTTCGGTCTCTATGTATCCATTATTGAGCTTTTTATGCTCATCCCAAGTTTTTGAAATGTTTTTCACAGGACTTAACGTGGAATATGGTCAAGAATGGGGTCAAGGGAAAGTCATGCTACCTAAAACATGGAACTAGACATGTTTCTTTTTAAGAGTTTTTTATTTTATAGAAATTTAGTAGAAGTGACTACTTTGTAATCTTTTGAGATGTAATAGTTATGTCCTAATTCTCTAAAACTATAAACCCAAAAATATCCTCAATGTGAATTATTCATTTAATTCAATATTAAGTAAGGTTTAAGGATGGGGCCTTATAGTTGGTATCAGAGGTCAATTTAGATAAATTTAGAGGTTAGGGTATTCTTTAAGCATAAGTGACATGACCATAATGGTTAGGATTTCATAAACAGTACTAGTTTTAGATAAAGAGAATGAATATTTATATCTTAGTGTTTATATTCCTCTTTAGTACATGATGGTTTTTTTGATATACTCACACTGACCTTTTTGGTTTTAGTAAATGGCTGGATCTAGCGGGCACCAAAGTAACGATGGATCTGAAGGAAACTGTGACAGTTTTCTGAGCGAGCAACTGAATGATATGGGAGCTACAATGAGAAATCTTGTGTTTATCCTCAACCAACTATCTAGAGTCATGATTGACCACCTAAACCTTGGTGATTTCTATAAGGCATCATATATGCGAGAAACAAATCCCTATGGAACTACCGGTAATAATCATAAAGGTATGTGTGTTAAAAAACCTATGTGTCATAGATGTGGAAAGAAACACCTAGGAAAATGTTTCAAATGGACAGAAATATGCTATAGATGTGGAAATGAAGGTCATTAAGCAAGAACCTTCCATGGAAAAAGGAAGCATCCAGTTGACTCGAGGAAAGGGAAAGAAGTTCTTTCTGAGGGATCAATTGAATGTTTTAGATGTGGTGTGCATGGACATTATTAAAACACATGTCCTATGAAGATGTTTCGTGAATGGGATCACCAAGATCATACAAATACTCGTTTACCAATACCTAATTCCATTCCGATTGAAGATGAAGAAACTGACAATGACCAATCAAAGGTATGGATTATTTCTTAACTTTTGTTTTCTATTTTGGAATCTTAGGATATGATTCATGATTTTGTTTATAGGAAATAAGTATTTCAGAATAAGTTGTAAAGGAATGGATAATGGATCATGAAGAATGTTTAATGAGTAAGAAGTAAACATATAAGAGCTTCAAGAGTTATAGTGAAATTCTTAAGAGTATAAAGTTTTTTTTTATGATGGGGTAAATTAGAAGACTTTTTATAGTATGTGTAACACTGATGTTTGATATATGAAAATTGTATTCAAAGAAGAGTAATCTGTTCTCTTGTGGACATAGTTATAAAGAACCATTTGGGTTTATATGATCCTTACATTCGAGGTAATTAAGGGTTACTATATGTAATGATGGAAAGTGAAATTCATGCGATAAAATTGAGGTTAAATTACATTATGGTTATTTTTTGAAGATTTAATCTCGTTATTGGGCAATGTTTTAAGAATTATGTAGCTTTGGAAAAAGGACAACACATAGACCATGTGACAACCCGTCGCATCGGACAAGGCTGCGGGAATCGAACCCACAACCAAAGTGAAAAGGGTATTTATCACTGACCACTGGACTAAGTGAAGTCCCTGGTTAGTTTGACTAATTTTTATTAGTTAAATGATTTTATGAATTAAGAGTATGTTTATTTTGGGATATATATGGAAATTTATTAACCTATCATGGAGGACATGTGATTAGGTTAATTACATTTCAATACGAGACTTTATGAGCAACAGATGTTGTTTGGAGATAAACGTTACGATTAAACTTGGAATACTATGTGAATAAATCCTTCAAATATTTGGGTTTCAATCTTAGTTTGGTTTACTTTAAGTAATTTTAGGGAAAAATTGTTTATCGAATGGTCCTCTCTGAACTTTGGGTTTTGTTGGAAAATTTTTGGATATTAAGAATATATTTTATTTTTATAAATGTTTATCCTTTTATAGATTAACTAATCTTGTACTATCCTTTTTGGTTTTGGTTTTGGTTGGAGTCTAAAGACATGGGAAATGTATAGTTCTCTTTTGTGGATTAGGTGATTCTCTAGAAATTGATTATAGTACACTTAATGCGAAAAGGCTTCCTAAATACCCATATTTTGGAGAAAATATGAGTTTGATTAAGGAATCTAGTAAAAGTTTAATGTCTACATGACAAGTAAGTATGCTTTATTATGATTTAGTTAAGCTCAAAAATAAATTCCTCCATGAAAAGTAACTTAAAAAAAATGTTGTCTGTTAACCTTTTCTACTGGGGAATCGAATACCATTTAACCCATCACATGTTTGTGATTTTCTTATAGTTAACTTTCTCCTAGACTTGTTTACTATCACTCTCCATCAGAACATGAGCCTTTGTTTTTTCCTCCATGTCCATATTTTCATACTTGGAATCCTATTATGCGTTAACTCGGGTGACCTTTGTACTTTCATTTCTTTCTTTTAAAGTGATAGTTTAATTTACTCCTTTTCCTATGTTGGGCTTTCAATGAAGTATCCAAGCGCAATTTTAAAATTGCGAGGACGCAATTCCCAAAAGGCGGGAGGATGTAACACCCCAGGTAAATAAAGAGTATGAAATTTTCACATTTATCCATATTTGTGAATAAAATATTAATATAACATTAAAGGGGATGATATGCTCGATGGCGTACCCAACACGCAACAACGGGTTTCTTGGGAATATTACGTTGCACTCTAATAATAAAATAATATTAATTTAAAAGGTAGTTAATGCCTAGCCATTGTTATGGTGGGAATGAACAGAACTAACTACAAAATTATTATATATGTTTGTCAAATATTTTTACTCTTTACAATAAATGTTAGAGGATTAAAAATGCGAATGAATCAAATTTTAAGTGTAGACAGTCTAATATTCTTTAAAAGGACGATTAACTGCCTTTTGATGGAGAACCTCTTTGAAATCTACTTTTTGACAATTTTATGTGTTATATTTGACAAAATAAAATTCTTCTTTAGAATCGGCACATCAAAATTTACTTTGTGTAAATTTTTGGTATTTTTCTGATAAAGTTCATATTTTTTAATGAATAGTGAAAAATGTTATATTTTAATTCAAAACCTCTTTTTAATCTAATTTATTTATATGACTAGATTATCTTTCTAATTGGTTTTAAAGTGTAAATAGAATATATTTTTACTATTTAATCCAATGGTGGTCATTGTATTTAATACCACTTTAAGGATGGACATAAACGAGTGTCAATCTTTTGAAAGATATTGTTTCTTAAAAACACGCTATTTGTTTTAACAGCGGGGTTTAGTTATAAAATTAATTAATGGAAATTCTTCGTTATGAATTCGGTAAAATAGACATCATTTTTGAATTCGGAATATCAAATACAGCTTAGGGTTAATTTTTAGTATTTTTCTGACAAACTTCAATTTTTTTGATGAATAGTGAAACCACAAAGTGCTGGTTACAAAATTTGAATTTTCTTTTAAATGGGACTTTACCACTTCTGTGAATTGAATTTTAAAAATCCAATTTAAATGATTTTAATTGTTAAGTAAAATTTGGGTCAATGGGATGAAAATAATTTTTGTTGAAAAGTAACTTTTATGTTTTATTAATCACGATTAAAGGTAATTAGTGTGATTTAAGGTAAAAATGATATTATAATAAAATGAACATATCTTGACACATGTCCTAACATTATTGGATGAGTTATGGCCGAGCAAGGCAACCCATGGGTAGATTTTTGGTACCCCATGGAGCCACATGGGTTTGATAATGACATTTATGCCTTTTATTTAAAGTTAAAATAAAAATGTCACAAACATGATTTGTTTTAACTAAAACAATTTTTACATGTGGTTATACAAGTCAGAATTTTGACTATAAAGAGTAATTGGAATGATTAAAATATTTCCTACATCATAGTATTTTTTTTAGAATTTTTAGACATTAAATAAATTAAATTCATTATGACATCATTATGATGCAGTGATGGCCTCATTATTTAACGATTTAAATAAAATGGAAAGATAATGAAAAATCTAAGACCTAAATATGTCAAAAACCTATTGGATGGGTGGCTTTCGTACCCTTATCACCTTATCCTCGAAACACATCAATGTGGGACCATTAAAATCCAAAAACAATTTGAAAATAAATTAACCTTTTATACTTTACCACGAGTGCCTCTCCTCTCCTCTTATAAAAGGCCCCCACCTCTACCACCATACCCACACCTCTGAAGCCTTTGGTTCGGCCAAGCTCTGATCATTTTTTCACTCCAAATCCCTCTTCTCTTCCTATTAGCCTTAACTTAGGCAGGAAGCTCTTCAAGAAACCCTTTTGGTTCAAACCAAAGGGAGTTACCCAATTTTAAGGTAACGTCTTCATTTGTGCTCTTTTGTTTTATTTTGCTTCTCCAACCCCCTAAAATCTTTTCATTCATTTCTTTTGTAACAAATATAGTATCTTCAATATACTAGGATGTTGTTATAATAATTATTCTAGCTACACTTACAAACACTTTCATCTAATGGTTAAAGAACATACTGTTTCTGTGGATGGTGAAATTCTCCCTCACGAAACGATGATTGTTCAACACTCATATAACACCATCAAAGGTGGCCATTAAGATGTAACTATGTTTATATATGATAAATAATATTTTTATGTTTTTCTTAACCTTCTATATTTTTCATTTTTGGCATACCTTTATGGCTTCCATTATGGGTATACACGATATCTTCATTTTAGGAAGTGCGGACTACCGCCCCCTCAAAGTGATTTGATTCGTTAATGCCATATGTGGGATGTATAAAGGATGGATTTAAAGTTATTATATATGATTTTATACTGGAATTATAATATACCTTTATATCATTATTGTTTTCTTTCCATTAAAGTATGAGATAGAAATGAAAGTAGCGTTCATGAGTACGTATGGCTTACCGTTTCCATGAACGATGCATTTCATTTCTTATCCTCAAATGGAATGTACTATTATAAGTACATATAATGGATATATATGATGTATGATTCATCTAGAAGATGAATATAATTCTGGAATAAAAAATATACACATATATCATTTAGTTTTAATTCCATTAATATGACATAGAAATCAAAGTAGCGTTCCTGCGTACGTATGGCTTATCGTCTCCATGAACGGTGCATTTCATTTGTTACCTCTAAACAATTATGTAATATTATAAATACATGTATATTCTGGATATATATGATATATATGATATCCAAATCAGGAATGTCATTCTGGATATAAAGAACCTTTGACCACACGAACAACATGTAATTGTAAGAAGTCCACTTTTGACTTAAGAACCAAATATCGACAAAACAAACATTATTAACTTAAATGATTACATAATGTTTATAACATGTCAATAATTGATATAAAAGGAATAATTAACATGAAAAATGTTCTTAAGAAAGTATAAATATACTCATGTTTCTTATTCATGACGTTAAAGAATGATCGAGTCAAGTCGGACCCGAGGTAAGGGATCTTACTCCTCTCTTTCTTTTTAAGTACGCTCTTTTATGTCATTCCTTTTAAAGATCATCTTTCTTGTTATTGGGATGTTATTTTATAATACTATTACTGTAATTTTTATGTTCATATGATGAGAGACCCTATTCTCTCTCATCAATCCAGTTGGGATGTTTTGAGTGGCGCAATAGGCTCCCGAATTTTCGTAAGAGATCTAACCTCTCTCTTTCTTTTTAAGTACTCTCCTTTATGTCACTTATTTTACGATCCTATTTGTTATGTTGGGGGATGTTCTTTTATATTGATCTTTCTATAAACTTTATGTTAATATGATGAGATACCCTATTTGATCTCATCAATCCATTTTTTTAAGTTTTAAGTGGCATCGTTAGGCTGCCGAGTTTTCATAAGGGATTTTTCATCTCACTTTTATTCCCATGGGATTTATGATACATTTGCCAAAATTTCCTTTTAGTGGTGTATGTACTACCCATTATTTTTCTCATTTTGTATTATACTTTCATTTATGAGTATTTACATCAATGTTGTATTGTCCTTCTTTCACTTGGTGTATGTTTCGAAAGATACCCATGTCGGAAAGGGAACCTTTCACCCTCCTCTTTTTAAAAGACTTCTTTTTTCATGTCTTTTAATTCACATAAATATATATTGGGATATGTTCTTCTATATCCTTATTGATTTAAATTTTATTTCCATGTGATGAGATACCCTTTTTATCTCTCATCAACTCAATTTCTGAATTTTGTAGTGACACCATTAGGCTGTCAAATTTTTTCAAGGGAACTTCTTAACCCAAATTTGATTCTTTGGGATAAACTTGTACCCCATAAATATGCCGTTCTATGAATATTTGTGAATAAACTCTGATTTTTTTACCCTTAATATCTACTTATATTTCGTGTATTCATTTGTCACACATAATTATGTAATTTATTTATCCTTAATCCAAGGATACCGTCTTTGTAAGGGACATCGTCTCAATCACCTTTCATTGATGAATTTTTCATTTTATACACAAATTACTTTTATATGGTGTATAAACCCCTTTTACTTTTACGTTTATTCAAAAGTAATCTTTGTATACAAAGCGTTTTACTAAACGACAAAAGGGAATGTTTTTGTCATACGTATGCGGCGACAACGAATTTTCCGCTGTCGTGACCATTATTTGAGATTCAGTATCCTCTACAAGCCATTACATATTAATGAAAAATAAATACCATGTTTTTATTTTCTTTAATTTTGGTATTGAAAATGGTTTTTATAATGGATTTGTTATGTCAATATATTTAAGTGATATATTGTGATCAAAGTGTGGAAATGTTTTCTTTCCATTATATTTGTTTTATGTCTTATGATATTATAATGGTACATGGACATTATGATGGTTGGTGCCGTGAATACCAGAATGGGTGGTTACGTTATAACCTCCAATGCATTGGGTATGGAATTCGGCCGTATGGCTATTCCATTAAGTATGTATAGAAGTTGGCCGAATGGCTATTCAATTAAGTGATATGTGTGGAAGATGACCTTATGTTTATTCCACATAAGTATGTTTATGTCCCAAGTTACCTTTATATGTTATGTGATCTTATAAGGGTATTATGGTAATCTTTTGGTTACAGAAAGGTAATTAATGAACTTTTATTCAGTGAAGAGTTTTTACTACTTAGAAAAGGTGAAAAGTATTACTTTGATAAAGTATACATGGTTTACTTGTTATTTTGAAAAACTAACAGTTTTCGGTCTTTGTGTATCCCTTATTGAGCTTTTTATGCTCATCCCAAGTTTTTGAAATGTTTTTCACAGGACTTAACATGGAATAGGGTCAAGGATGGGGTCAAGGGAAAGTCATGCTACCAAAAACATGGAACTAGACATGTTTCTTTTTAAGTGTTTTTTATTTTATGGAAATTTAGTAGAAGTGACTACTTTGTAATGTTTTGAGATGTAATAGTTATGTCCTAATTCGCTAAAACTCTAAACCTGAAAATATCCTCAATGTGAATTATTCATTTAATTCAATATTAAGTAAGGTTTACAGATGGGGCCTTATAGTTGGTATCAGAGGTTAGTGTTGATAAATTTAGAGGTTAGGGTATTCTTTTAGGATAAGTGACATGACCATAATGGTTAGTATTTCATAAACAGTCCTAGTTTTAGATAAAGAGAATGAGTAAGTATATCATACTGTTTATCTTTCTCTTTAGTACATGATGGTTTTGTTGATATACTCACACTGACCTTTTTGGTTTTAGTAAATGGCTGGATCAAGCAGGCACCAAAGTAACGGTGGATCTGAAGGAAACTGTGACAGTTTTCTGAGCGAGCAACTAAATGATATGGGAGGTGCAATGAGAACTCTTGTTTTTATCCTCAACCGACTATCTGGAGTCATGATTGACCACCTAAACCTTGGGGATTTCTATAAGGCACCATATATGCGAGAGACAAATCCCTACGGAACTACAGGTAACAATCATAAATGTATGTGTGTTAAAAAACCTATGTTTCATAGATGTGCAAAGAAACACCTAGGAAAATGTTTCAAACGGACAGAAATATGCTATAGATGTGGAAATGAAGGTCATTAAGAAAGAACCTTCCATGGAAAAAGAAAGCATCCAATTGACTCGAGGAAAGGGAAAGAAGTTCTTTCTGAGGGATCAATTGAATGTTTTAGATGTGGTGTGCATGGACATTATGAAAACACATGTCCTATGAAGAAGTTTCGTTAATGGGATCACCAAGATCATACAAAAAATCATTTACCGATACCTAATTTCATTCTGATTGAGGATGAAGTAACTGACAATGTCCAATCAAAGGTATGGATTATTTCTTAACTTTTGTTTTCTATTTTGGAATATTAGGATATGATTCATGATTTTGTTTGTAGGAAATAAGTATTTCAGAATAAGTTGTAAAGGAATGGATAATGGATCATGAAGAATGTTGAATGAGTAAGAAGTCAACATATAAGAGCTTCAAGAGTTATGGTGAAATTCTTAAGAGTATTAACTGTCTTTTGATGATGGGGTACATTAGAAGACTTTTTATAGTATGTGTAACACTGATGTTTGATATATGAAAATTTTATTCAAAGAATTGTAATCTGTTCTTTTGTGTACATAGTTATAAAGAACCATTTGGGTTTATATGATCCTTACATTCGAAGTAATTATGGGTTACTATATGTAATGATGGAAAGTGAAATTCATGAGATAAAATTGAGGTTAAATTACATTATGGTTATTTTTGAAGATTTTATCTCGTTATTGGGGAATGTTTTAAGAATTATGTAGTTTTGGAAATTGGACAACACACAGACCGTGTGACAACCCGTCGCGTCGGACAAGGCTACGGGAATCGAACCCACAACCAATGTGCAATGGGTATTTATCGCCGACCACTAGACTACGTGATGTCCCAGGTTAGTTTGACGAATTATTTTTAGTTAAATGATTTTATGAATTAAGAGTATGTTTATTTTGGGATATATATGGAAATTTATTAACCTATCATGGAGGATATGTGATTACGTTAATTACTTTTCAATACGAGACATTATGAGCAACAGATGTTGTTTGGAGATAAACGTTACGATTAAACATGGAAGACTATGTGACTAAATCCTTCAAATATTCGGTTTTCAATCTTAGTTTGGTTTACATTGTGTAATTTTATGGACAAATTGTTTATCGAATGGTCCTCGCTGAACTTTGGGTTTTGTTGGAAAAATTTTGGATATTAAGAAGATATTTTATTTTTATAAATGGTTATCCTTTTCTGGATTATCTAATCTTGTACTAACCTTTTTGGTTTTGGTTTTGGTTAGAGTCTAAAGACATGGGAAATGTATAGTTCTCTTTTGTGGATTAGGTGATTCTCTAGAAATTGATTATAGTAATCTTAATGCGAACAAGTCTTCCTAAATACCCATCTTTTGGAGAAAATATGAGTTTGATTAAAGAATCTATTAAAAGTTGAATTTCTACAAGACAAGTAAGTATGTTTCATTATGATTTAGTTAAGATCGAAAATAAATTCCTCCATGAAAAGTAACTCAAAAAAATGTTGTCTGTTAACTTTTTATACTGGGGAATTGAATTCTGTTTAACCCATCACAAGTTTGTGATTTTATTATGGTTAAGTTTCTCCTAGACATGTTTACTATCACTCTCCATCAGAACATGACCCTTTTTTTCCTCCATGTCCATATTTTCATATGTGGAATCCTAGTATGGGTTAACTCGGGTGACCTTTGTACTTTCATTTCATTCTTTTAATGTGATAGTTTAATTTACTCCTTTTCCTTTGTGGGGATTTCAATGAAGTATTAAAGCCCAATTTTAAAATTGCGAGGACGAAATTCCCAAAAGGGGGGATGGATGTAACACCCCAGGTAAATAAAGAGTATGAAATTTTCACATTTATCCATATTTGTGAATACAATATTAATATAAATTTCATGGGGATGTTATGCTCGATGGCGTACCCAACACGCAACAACGGGTTTTTTGGGAATATTACGTTGCACTCTAATAATAAAATAATATTATATTAAATGGTAGTTAATGCCTAGCCGTTGTAATGGCGGGAATTAACAGAACTAACTACAAAATTATTATATATGTTTTTCAAATATTTGTACTCTTTACAATAAATGTTAGAGGAATAAAAATGCGAATGAATCCAATTTTAATCGTAGACAGTCTAATATTCTTTAAAAGGTCGATTAACTGCCTTTTGATGGCGAAACTCTTTTAAATCCACTTTTTGAAAATTTTATGTGTTATATTTGAAAAAATAAAATTCTTCTTTAGAATCGGCACATCAAAATTTACTTTGTGTAAATTTTTGGTATTTTTCTGATAAAGTTCATATTTTTTTTAATGAATAGTGAAAAATGTTGTATTTTAATTCAAAACCTCTTTTTAATATAATTTATTTATATGACTATATTATCTTTCTAATTGGTTTTAAAGTGTAAATAGAATATATTTTTACCATTTAATACAATGTTGGTCATTTTATTTAATACCACTTTAAGGATGGACATAAACGAGTGTCAATCTTTTGAAAGATATTGTTTCTTAAAAACACGCTATTTGTTTTAACAACGGGGTTTAATTATAAAATTAATTAATGAAAATTCTATGTTATGAATTTGGTAAAATAGACATCATTTTTTAATTCGTAATATCAAATATATATTAGGGTGATGTTTTGGTATTTTTCCGAAAACATCAATTATTTTGATGAATAGTGAAACCACAAAGTGGTGGTTACAGAATTTGAAATTTCGTTTAAATGGGACTTTACCACTTCTGTGATTTGAATTTCAAAAATCCAATTTAAATGGTTTTAATTGTTATGTAAAATTTTGTTCAATGGGATGAAAATAATTTTTGATGAAAAGTAACTTTTAAGTTTTATTAATCATGATTAAAGGTAATTAGTGTGATTTAAGGTAAACATGATATTATAATAAAATGAAAATATCTTGACACATGTCCTAACCCTATTGGATGAGTTATGGCCAACCAAGAAAACCCATGGGTCGATTTTTGGTACCCCATGGAGCCACTTGGGTTTGATAATGACATTTATGACTTTTATTTAAAGTTAAAATACAAATGTCACAAACATGATTTTTTTTACTAAAACAATTTTTACATGTGCTTATACAAGTCAGAATTTTGACTATAAATAGTCATTGGAAAGATAAAAATATTTCCTACATCATAGTATTTTTTTTATAATTTTTAGACATTATAAATAAAATTCATTATGACATCATTATGATGTAGCGATGACCTCATTATTTAACGATTTAAATAAAATGGAATGATAATGCAAAATCTAAGACCTACACATGTAAAAAACCAATTGGATGGGTGTATTTCGATCCCTTATCACTTTAACCTAGAAACACATCAATGTAGGACCATTAAAATCCGAAAACCATGTGAAAATAAAGTATCCTTTTATACATTACCAAGAGTGCCCCTCCTCTCCTCTTATAAAAGGCCCCCACCTCTACCACCTTACCCACACCTCTCAAGCCTTTGGTTCGGCCATGCTCTGATCATTTTGTCACTACACATCCCTATTTTCATCCTAGAATCCTTAACGTAGGCAGGAAGCTCTTTAAGAAACCCTTTTGGTTCAAACCAAAGGGAGTTACCCAATTTTAAGGTAATGTCTTCACATGTGCTCTTTTGTTTTATTCTGCTTCTCCAACCCCTTAAAATATTTTTATTAATTTCTTTTGTAACCACTCCAGTATCTTCAATATACTAGGATGTTGTTATATTATGTATTCAAGCTACACATACACACACCTTCATCTAATGGTTAAAGAACATATTGTTTCTGTGGATGGCGAATTTCTCCCTCACGAAATGATGATTGATCAACACTCATATAACACCTTCAAAGGTGGCCATTAAGATGTAAATATGTTTATATATGATATATAATATTTTTATGTTTTAATTAAGCTTCTGTATAATTCATTTTTGGCTTAACTTTATGGATTCCATTATGGGTAACACGATATCTTCATTTTAGTAAGTGCGGACTATGGCCCCCTCAAAGTGATTTGATTCGTTAATGCCATATGTGGGACATATAAAGGATGGATTTAAAGTCATTATAGATGATTTTATACTGTAATTATAATATACCTTTATATCATTATTTTTTTCTTTCCATTAAAGATTGAGATAGAAATGAAAGTAGCATTCATGCGTACGTACGGCTTACCGTCTCCATGAACGGTGCATTTCATTTTTTATCCTCAAATGTAATGTACTATTATAAGTACATATAATGGATATATATGATTTATGATACATCTAAAGGATTAATATAATTCTGGAATTAAAAATATACACATATCTCATTTACTTTTAATTCCATTAATATGACATAGAAATGAAAGTAGCGTTCATGCGTACGTACGGCTTACCGTCTCCATGAACGGTGCATTTCAATTCTTACCTCTAAACGATTATGTAATATTATAAATACATGTATATGCTGGATATATATGATATATATGATATCCAAATCAAAAATGTCATTATGGATATAAAGAAACATTGACCACACGAACAACATGTAATTATAAGAAGTCCACTTTTGACTTAAGAACCTAATATCGACAAAACAAACATTATTAACATAAATGATTAAATAATGTTTATAACATGTCAATAATTGATATAAAAGGAATAATGAACTTGAAAAAGTTTCTTAATGAACTATAAATTAACTCGAGTTTATTATTCAGGACATTAAAGAACGATCGAGTCTAGTCAGACCCGAGGTAAGGGATCCTACTCCTCTCGTTCTTTTTATGTACGCTTTTTTATGTCATTCCTTTTAAAGATCATCTTTATTGTTATTGGGATGTAATTTTATATTACTCATACTGTAAGTTTTATGTTCAAATGATGAGAGACCCTATTCTCTCTCATCCATCCATTTTCGATGTTTTGAGTGACGCCGTTAGGCTGCCGAATTTTCATAAGAGATCTAACATCTCTCTTTCTTTTTATGTACTCTCCTTTATGCCACTTATTTTAAGCTCTTATTTGTTATGTTGGGGGATGTTATTTTGTATTCCTCTTTCTATAAACTTTATTTTAATATGATGAGATACCCTATTTGATCTCATCAATCCATTTTTGTATGTTTTAAGTGGCGCCGTTAGGCTGCCGAGTTTTCGTAAGGGATTTTTCATCTCACTTTTATTCCCGTGGGATTTATGATAAATTTTCCACAATTTCCTTTGAGTGGTGTATGTACTTCCCATTATCTTTCTCATTTTTTATTATACATTCATTTATGACTATTTACATCAATGTTGTATTTTCCTTCTTTCACTGGGTGTATGTTTCGAAAGATACCCATGTCGGTAGGGGAACCTTTCACCCTCCTCTTTTTAAAAGTCTTCTGTTGTCATGTCTTTTAATTCACATACTATTATGTTGGGATATGTTCTTATATATACTTATTGATTTAAATTTTATTTACATGTGATGGGATACCCTGTTTATCTCTCATCAACTCAATTTCTGAATTTTGTAGTTACGCCATTAGGCAGTCAAATTTTTGCAAGGGAACTTCTTAACCCAAATTTGATTCTTTGGGATAAACTTGAACTCCTTGAATATGTCATTCTATGAATATGTGTGAATAACCTATGATTTTTTTACACTTAATATCCACTTATGTTTCATGTATTCATTTGTCACACATAATTATGTAATTGATTTATCCTTAATCCAAGGATATCGTCTTTGTAAGGGACTTCGTCTCAATCACCTTTCATTGAGGAATTTTTCGTTTTATACAAAAATTTCTTTTATACGGTGTATAAACCCCTTTTACTTTTACGTTTATTCAAAAGGAATCTTTTTTATACGAAGCGTTTTACTAAACGATAAAAGGGAATGTTTTTTTCGTATGTATGCGGCGACAACAAATTCTCCGCCGCCGTGACCATTATTTGAGATTCGGCTTCCTCTATAATCCATTACCTTTAAATAAAAAATAAATAACATGTTTTTATTTTATTTTATTTTGGTATTGAAAATGGTTTTTATAATGGATTTGTTATGTTAATATATTTACGTGATAAATTGTGATCAAAGTGTGGAAATGTTTTCTTTCCATTATATTTGTTTTATGTCTTATAATTTTATAATGGTACTTGGACATTATGACGGGTGGTGTCGTGAATACTAGGACGTGTGGTTACGTTATAACCTCCAATGCATTGGGTATGGAAGTCGGCCTTATGGTTATTCCATTATGTATGTATGGAATTTGGCCGAATGGCTATTCCATTATGTGATATGTGTGGAAGACGACCTTATGGTTATTCCACTTAAGTATGTTTATGTCCCAAGTTACCTTTATATGTTATGTGATCTTATAAGGGTTTTATGGTAATATTTTGGTTACAGAAAGGTAATTAATGAACTTTTATTTAGTGAAGAGTTTTTACTACTTCGAAAAGGTGAAAAGTGTTACTTTGATAAAGTATACATTGTTTACTTGTTGTTTTTGAAAAACTAACAGTTTTCATTCATTGTGTATCCCTTATTGAGCTTTTTATGCTCATCCCAAGTTTTTGAAATGTTTTTCACAGGACTTAACGCGGAATAGGGTCAAAGATGGGATCAAGGGAAATTCATGCTACCTAAAACATGGAACTAGACATGTTTCTTTGTAAGAGTTTTTTATTTTATGGAAATTTAGTAGAAGTGACTACTTTGTAATCTTTTGAAATGTAATAGTTATGTCCTAATTCACTAAAACTCTAAAACTGAAAGGATCCTCAATGTGAATTATTCATTTAATTCAATATTAAGAAAGGTTTAAGGATGGGGCCTTATAGTTGGTATCAGAGGTCAGTTTAGATAACTTTAGAGGTCAGGGCATTCTTTAAGCATAAGTGACATGATCATAATGGTTAAGATTTCATAAACATTCCTAGTTTTAGATAAAGTGAATGAGTAAGTATATATTAGTGTTTATCTTCCTCTTTAGTACATGATGGTTTTGTTTATATACTCACACTGACCTTTTTGGTTTTAGTAAATGGATGGATCTAGCAGGCACCAAAGTAACGGTTGATGTGATGGAAACTGTGACAATAATCTGAGCGAGCAACTGAATGATATGGGAGCTGCAATGAGAACTCTTGTGTTTATCCTCAACCAACTATCTGGAGTCATTATTGGCAACCTAAACCTTGGTGATTTCTATAATTCATCATATATGAGAGAAACAAATCCCTACGGAACTACAGGTAATAATCATAAAGGCAAGTGTGTTCAAAAACCTATGTGTCATAGATGTGGAAAGAAACACCTAGGAAAATGCTTCGAAGGGACAAAAATATGCTACAGATGTGGAAATGAAAGTCATTAAGAAAGAACATGCCATGGAAAAAGGAAGCATCCAGTTGACTCGAGGAAACAGAAAGAAGTTCTTTCTGAGGGATCAATTGAATGTTTTAAATGTGGTGTGCATTGTCATTATGCAAACACATGTCCTATGAAGTAGTTTCGTGAATGGGATCACCAAGATCATACAAATACTCATTTACCAATACCTAATTCCATTCCGATTGAGGATGAAGAAACTGACAATGACCAATCAAAGGTAGGTATTATTTCTTAAATTTTGTTTTCTATTTTGGAATCTTAGGATATGATTCATGATTTTGTTTGTAGGAAAGATGTATTTCAGAATAAGTTGCACCGGAATGGATAATGGATCATGAAGAATGTTGAATGAGTAAGAAGTCAACATATAAGCGCTTCAAGAGTTATGGTGAAATTCTTAAGAATATTAAGTGTCTTTTGATGATGGGGTACATTAGAAGACTTTTTATAGTATGTGTAACACTAATGTTTGATATATGAAAATTTTATTCAAAGAATAGTAATCTGTTCTTTTGTGGACATAGTTATAAAGAACCATTTGGGATTATATGATCCTTACTTTCAAGGTAATTATGGGTTACTATATGTAATGATGGAAAGTGAAATTCATGTGATAAAATTTAGGTTAAATTACATTATGGTTATTTTTGATGATTTTATCTTGTTATTGGGGAATTTTTTAAGAATTATGTAGTTTTGGAAAAAGGATAACACGCAAACCGTGTGACAACCCGTCGCGTCGGACAAGGCTGTGGGAATCGAACCCACAACCAAAGTGTAATGGGTATTTATCGCTGACCACTGGACTACGTGAAGTCCCTAGTTAATTTGACTAATTATTTTAATTAAATGATTTTATGAGTTAATAGTATGTTTATTTTGGGATATCTATGGAAATTTATTAACCTATCATGGAGGATATGTGATTAGGTTAATTACTTTTCAATACGAGACTTTAGGAGCAACTGATGTTTTTTGGAGATAAATATTACGATTAAACTTGGGAGACAATGTGACTAAATCCTTCAAATATTTGGGTTTCAATATTAGTTTGGATTACATTGATTAATTTTATGGACAAATTGTTTATCGAATGGTCCTCGCTGAACATTGGTTTTTTTTGGACAAATTTTGGATATTAAGAATAGATTTTCTTTTTACAAATGGTTATCCTTTTCTAGATTATCTGATCTTGTACTAACCTTTTTGGTTTTCGTTTTGGTTAGAGTCTAAAGAAATGGGAAGTGTATAGTTCTCTTTTGTGGATTAGGTGATTCTCTAGAAATTGATTATAGTACTCTTAATGCGAACAAGACTTCCTAAATACCCATCTTTTGAAGAAAATATGAGTTTGATTAAGGAATATAGTAAAAGTTGAAAGTCTACATGACAAATAAGAATGTTTCATTATGATTTAGTTAAGCTCAAAAATAAATTCCTCCATGAAAAGTAACTTAAAAAATATGTTGTCTGTTAACTTTTTCTAATGGGGAATCGAATACCCTTTAACCCATCACAAGTTTTTGATTTTCTTGTGGTTAACTTTATCCTAGACATGTTTACTATCACTCTCCATCAAAACATGACCCTTTTTTTTTCCTCCATGTCCATATTTTCATACATGGAATCCTATTATGGGTTACCTCGGGTGACCTTTGTACTTTCCTTTCTTTATTTTAAAGTGATAATTTAATTTACTGCTTTTCCTATGTGGGGCTTTCAATGTAGTATCCAATCCCAATTTTAAAATTGCGAGGAAGCAATTCCCAAAAGGGGGGAAGGATGTAACACCCCAGGTAAATAATGAATATGAAATTTTCACATTTATCCATATTTTTGGATAAAATATTAATATAACTTTAATGGGGACGCTATTCTCGATGGCATACCAAACACGCAACAATGAGTTTCTTGGGAATCTTACGTTGCACTCTAATAATAAAATAATATTATTTTAAATGGTAATTAATGCCTATCCGTTGTAATGGCGCGAATGAACAGAACTAACTAAAAAATTTTTATATATGTTTGTCAAATATTTTTACTCTATACAATAAATGTTAGAGGATTAAAAATGCGAATGAATCCAATTTTAAGCGTAGACAGTCTAATATTCTTTAAAAGGTCGATTAACCGCCTTTTGATGGTGAACATCTTTTAAATCCACTTTTTGACAATTTTATGTGTTATATTTGACAAAATAAAATTTTTCTTTAGAATCGTCAAATAAAAATATACTTTGTGTAAATTTTTGGTATTTTTCTGATAAAGTTCATATTTTTTAATGAATAGTGAAAAATGTTGTATTTTAATTCAAAACCTATTTTTAATCTAATTTATTTATATGACTATATTATCTTTCTAATTGGTTTTAAAGTGATAATAGAATATATTTTTACCTTTTAGTCCAATGTTGGTCATTGTATTTAATACCACTATAAGGATGGACATAAACGAGTGTCAATCTTCTGAAAGATATTGTTTCTTAAAAACACGCTATTTGTTTTAACAGCGGGGTTTAATTATAAAATTAATTAATGAAAATTCTATGTTAGGAATTTGGTAAAATAGACATCATTTTTGAATTCGGAATATCAAATATATCTTAGGGTGATGTTTTGGTATTTTTCTGAAAAACATCAATTTTTTTGATGAATAGTGAAACCTCAAAGTGGTGGTTACAAAATTTGAATTTTCGTTTAAATGGGACTCTACTGCTTCTGTGATTTGAATTTCAAAAATCCAATTTAAATGATTTTAATTGTTATGTAAAATTTTGTTCAATGGGATGAAAATAATTTTTGATGAAAAGGAACTTTTATGTTTTATTAATTGCGATTAAAGGTAATTAGTGTGATTTATGGTAAAAATGATATTATAATAAAATGAAAATATCTAGACACATGTCCTAACCCTATTTGATGAGCTATGGCCGACCAAGGAAACCCATGGGTCGATTATTGGGACCCCATGGAGCCACTTGGGTTTGATAATGACATTTATGCCTTTTATTTAAAGTTAAAATAAAAATGTCACAAACATGATTTATTTTTACTAAAACAATTTTTACATGTGGTTATACAAGTCATAATTTTGACTATAAATATGCATTGGAAAGATAAAAATATTTCCTACATCATAGTCTTTTTTTATAATTTTTAGATATTAAATAAATTAAATTCTTTATGACATCATTATGATGCAGCGATGACCTCATTATTTAATGATTTAAATAAAATGGAAAGATAATGGAAAATCTAGGATCTACACATGCCAAAAACTTATTGGACGGGTGTATTTTGAACCCTTATCACCTTATTCTCGAAAAAAATCAATGTGGGACCATTAAAATCCAAAAACCATTTGAAAATAAAGTAACATTTTATACTTTACCACGAGTGCGCCTCCTCTCCTCTTGTAAAAGGCCCCCACCTCTACCACTTTACGGACACCTCTCAATCCTTTGGATTGGCCAATATCTGATCATTTTGTCACTCCACATCCCTCTCCTTATCCTAGAAGCCTTAACATAGGAGGTATGCTCTTCAAGAAACCATTTGGGTTCAATCAAAAGGGAGTTACCCAATTTTAAGGTAACATCTTCACTTGTGCTCTTTTGTTTTATTTTGCTTCTCCAACCCCCTAAACTCTTTTTATTCATTTATTTTGTAACAACTCCAGTATCTTCAATATACTAGGATGTTGTTATAAAAAGTATCTGAGCTACACTTACACACACCTTAATATAATGGTTAAAGAACATACTGTTTCTGTGGATGGTGAATTTCTTCCTCACGAAACGATGATTGTTCAACACTCATATAACACCTTCAAGGGTGGCCATTAATATGTCACTATGTTTATATATGATATATAATATTTTTATGTTTTACATAAGATTTTTTATTTTTCATTTGTGGCATACCTTTATGGCTTCCATTATAGGTATACGCGATATCTTCATTTTAGGAAGTTCGGACTACCGCCCCCTCAAAGTGATTTGATTCGTTACTGCCATATGTCGGATGTATAAAGGATGGATTTAAAGTTATTATATATGATGTTATACTAGAATTATAATATACCTTTATATCATTATTGTTTTCGTTCCATTAAAGTATAAGATAGAAATGAAAGTAGCATTCATGCGTACGTACAGCTTACCGTCTCCATGAACGGTGCATTTCATTTCTTATCCTCAAATGTAATTTACTATTATAAGTAAATATAATGGATATATACGATGTATGATACATTTAAAGGATGAATATAATTCTGGAATAAAAAATATACACATCTCTCATTTAGTTTTAATTCCATTAATATGACATAGAAATGAAAGTAGCGTTCATGCGTACGTACGACTTACCGTCTCCATGAACGGTGCATTTCATTTCTTACCTCTAAACGATTATGTAATATTATAAAAACATGTATATGCTGGATATATATGATATATATGATATCCAAATCAGGAATGTCATTATGGATATAAAGAACCTTTTACCACATTAACAACATGTAATTGTAAGAAGTCCACTTTTGACATAAGAACCAAATATCGACAAAACAAACATTATTAACTTAAATGATTACATAATGTTTATAACATGTCAATAATTGATATAAATGGAATAATGATCTTTAAAAAGGTTTTTATGAAAGTAGAAATTAACTCAAGGTTATTATTCAAGACTTTAATGAACGATCGAGTCAAGTCGGACCCGAGGTAAGGGATCCTACTCCTCTCTTTCTTTTTAAGTACACTCTTTTATGTCATTCTTTTTAAAGATCATATTTATTGTTATTGGGAAGTTATTTTATATTAATCTTACTGTAATTTTTATGTTCATATGATGAGAGACCCTATTCTCTCTCATCAATCCATTTTGGATGTCTTGAATGGCGCCGTTAGGCTGCCAAATTTTCATAAGAGATCTAACCTCTCTCTTTCTTTTTAAGTACTCTTCTTTATGTCACTTATTTTAAGCTCCAATTTCTTATGATGGAGGATTCTATTTTATATTCATCTTTCTATAAAATTTATGTTAATATGATGAGATACCTTATTTTATCTCATCAATCCATTTTTGTATGTTTTAAGTGGCGTCGTTAGGCTGCCGAGTTTTCGTAAGGGATTTTTTATCTCACTTTTATTCCCGTGGGATTTATGCTACATTTGCCAAAATTTCCTTAGAGTGGTGTATGTACTGCCCATTATTTTTCTCATTGTGTATTATACATTAATTTATGATAATTTTCATCAATGTTGTATTGTCCTTCTTTCACTGGGTGTATGTTTCGAAAGATACCCTTGTCCGTAAGGGAACCTTTCACCCTCATATTTTTAAAAGACTTCTTTTGTCGTGTCTTTAAATTCACATACTATTATGTTGGGATATGTTCTTCTATATCATTATTGATTTAAATTTTATTTCCATGTGATGAGATACCCTTTTTATCTCTCATCAACTCATTTTTTGAATTTTTTAGTAACGCCATTATGCTGTAAAATTTTTGCAAGGGAACTTCTTAACCCGAATTTGATTCATTGGGATAATCTTGTACTCCTTGAATATGGCGTTCTATGAATATGTGTGAATAACCTCTGATTATTTTATACTTAATAACCACTTATATTTCGTGTATTCATTTTTCACACATAATAATGTAATTGATTTATCCTTAATCCAAGGATACCGTCTTTGTAAGGGACTTCGTCTCAATCACCTTTCATTATGACATTTCTCTTTTTATACACAAATTTCTGTTATACGGAGTATAAACCCCTTTTGTTTTACGTTTATTCAAAAGGAATATTTTTATACGAAGGATTTTACTAAACGACAAAAGGGAATGTTTTTGTCGTACGTATGCGGCGACAACGACTTCTCTGCTGCCGTGACCATTATTTGAGATTCGGCTTCCTCTACAAGCCATTACCTTTTAATTAAAAACAAATACCATGTTTTTATTTTCTTTTATTTTGGTTTTGAAAATGTTTTTTATAATGGATTTTTTATGTCAATATATTTAAGTGGTATATTGTGATCAAAGTGTGGAAATGTTTTGTTTCCATTATATTTGTTTTATGTCTTATTATTTTATAATGGTACTTGGAAATTATGAAGGGTGGTGCCGTGAATACCAGGACAGGTGGTTACAGTATAACCTCCAATGCATTGGGTATGGAAGTCAGTCGTATGGCTATTCCATTAAGTATGTATGGAAGTTGGCCGAGTGGCTATTCCATTAAGTGATATGTGTGGAAGACGACATTATGGTTATTCCACTTAAGTATGGTTATGTCCCATGTTACCTTTATATGTTATGTGATCTTTTAAGGGTTTTATGGTAATCGTTTGGTTACAGAAAGGTATGTAATGAACTTTTATTCAGTGAAGAGTTTTTACTACTTTGAAATGGTTAAAAGTATTACTTTGATAAAGTATACATGGTTTACTTGTTGTTTTGAAAAACTAACAGTTTTCTTTCTTTGTGTATCCCTTACTATGCTTTTTATGCTCATCCCAAGTTTTTGAAATGTTTTTCACAAGACTTAATGTGGAATAGGGTCAAGGATGGGTTCAAGGGAAAGTCATGCTATCTAAAACATGGAACTAGACATGTTTATTTTTAAGAGTTTTTTATTTTATGGAAATTTAGTAAAAGTGACTACTTTTTAATCTTTTGAGATTTAATAGTTATGTCCTAATTCTCTAAAAATCTAAACTTGAAATGATCCTCAATGTGAATTATTCATTTAATTAAATATTAAGTAAGGTTTAAGGCTCGGGCCTTATATCATGTGATTATATTTGTTTCTTGAGAGAACATACATGACACCTAAGAGATATGTGCCTGGTGCACATCTTGGTCGAGTGTAAATTTAATTTGTCAGGTACAGAATAATGGTATGATTAATGTGATTTGAACCCCTATATGGAATGTTGTGTAGTGATTAGATTTCTAAAGGTGATATTTTCCCTGATCCCTAAAGGATATTGTCTTGTTACAAAATGTGTATGAAAGAATTATAACGATACGTTTTGTGTGATTCATCATTGTGTCAAGAATCATCCTATGATACAGGTTGTATCCTAAAGAAAAAGGATCGAGCTATTTTGATATATTCAGAAAAAGAATCAATTTTATTTTGGAAGGCCAAAATTTCATCCGAGACCCCAATGGGTCAACGTGATTATTTAATTTTTTTTCTTATTAATCAATTAATTCCCATATTAATCAATATTTAATATAAACTACATACTCAAACATGAATTTTTCTGACACCATGTGTGTCAGACCTACATTATTGTACACACAAACTATTTAGAACATTTCTGGGTAATAGGGAATATTTCATTGTGGAAGGTATAGAAAATGGAAATGGAATGTGTAAATAATTATTTCCAATGTTGAAGGTTTTAGTTTTTATATGGGACTAACATGGGGATAGAGACTACGATGTTATGTTTGTTATAATTTCAAATTTGTAAATTATATGAATTTCATTAGTAATTTCAATTACATAAATTGATTAGGTTATTACATGAATATTTTTCTATTTTATTATTTTATTTTACATTAATATTTTATGGATACTGATCATATGGTTTATAATGATTCAATTATATAAGATATTATGTTATAAATTCCACACTTATTGGAACTCTATACTACAGGACATAGTCACCCTAGTATATTCCCTATAATCATGATGTTTGTTGGATGCCTCTAGAATATGATGATTTCACATAATGTTATATATCCAACCCATATTGGCCATGTGAGGGAGTAATTGGTCAAATATTTTACATTAATTCCTTAATGTGAAAATTTTCTACATTGATTTTGTAGGATAACAATATTTTGAATATTTTTAGTGCATGCTAATTGAAAGGAAATGATCAAAATTCACAATAGTATGTTTCGAATATAATTCCAAAATGGATCCACTATTATATTCTTTATAAAAATAATAAATTTATATCCTATGAAAATATCCACAAAAATGATTAATAAAATATAAATAATTTTTCACATGAATAATGCACATAAAATGTGATATTGCCATGTCCAAATGATGTTATAATAAAATGTTACAATGAATATTAGGTAATAAAACAATTGTGTTTAATTTATATTGTCTCATCATAAAGGATTGGATTCATTGGAATAATAATTAAAATATATTTAAACATATTATTTTACATGTAATTTAAATGAGTAAAATCTAATGGGAATGCATTTTTATAATAACAACAATATAGTTCATATATATGTTACCATAAATATATATAGTGAATAATGACATCAAATTCTTCACATTGACATTGTAGGGTATTATTTCATTTCTTATGAGGATAATATCAAAAATTATATTAGTGTTTCATCTAATATAATTAAAATTTTTACAGGGATGAATGTTTGATTACTAGATGATTTCAATTTTTTAATATTAGATATATGGGATTAAATGGGTTAAATATATATCCATAGTAAACAAATAATAATTAAAATTGTAGAATAGTTTCTACATAGTTATATTTTATATAAATAAATTAATGTTATAAAAATATTGACAAATATGGAAATATGGTCACATTTAATCTTGTATGGAAATATATTGGTTTTCCTTCATCAAATAGTGTTTAATTATTATCTCATGGAATATATCTGTGTATTGTAATAGTGGTAGATAATAATCATTCCTATTATAGTTCAATACAAAATACTCGGTTGATGTCCCAAGGAGTGACTATACATGCATATAGAGGCAAGTTAGATGTGAATGATTTTATATGTATAAATTCAAATCATTACAAGTCTATAGTTAAAAATATTATTAGTGGTTTGGATACTTTTGGTAGAATTATGTGGGTTTATCTAGTTATTGATGACATAAATAATAAATTGTTAACGGGGAAAATCTATGGTTTTATATTTCATATATAGACAATTTTATGATAATAAATCATTTTTGAAACTATTGAATTGAGATATATATGAGTACATTAAATATATTTTATAGATATGTCTAATATAGATAAAATATTATTAAAATATTTTATTTTAATTGAATTTTAGATAACATTATTCCCTAATAAAATATTATAATTATTTATGAATCTTTTTTCCATGAATAGTAATCGATAGATTATTGGTTTTCAGTATACATTGTTATACGATGAAATAATGATTTCCTTCTATTTGTTATTTTATACTTATTTTGATATGAATCCTATAATTGTGTTGAAAATATTTTTGAATGATAATTATTTGTGGAAAAATAAATTATCAAATTTTAACCTTGATCTGCAATCATTCTTCTTTCATGTAATTTGTTAAAAATTGAAATTATATTTCTATTGAAATTCGATTAATGGGGGATAAATCTTATGATTAATTACATGAAGTAGATATTACAATACCGTGATGTAAAAAAGTTATTTGGAGTTGGATATATTCAGATAAAAATTGGATAATAAGATATAATTATTGTTTTATTATAGATTTTTCTTTTTAGATAAGTGTTATCATTTCATTTTGAAATATGATATTATATATTTTTTTATTAACAATCAGCTACTTGAAATGTATATTAGAATCCATTACAATTAAAATAATCACATGTCATGTTTTCAATATTTTTATAAGATTTTTGAATTTTTTTTTTAAAGAAATGTAAATATTAAAATAATGTTAAAATTTTAGATATGGTGTGGATTTTAATGAATTTTTTATTTTAATTTGAATTGATAATTCAAGTAGCTGTGTAGTATACATTGAAAATATTTAACTTATTTTTACATGATTATCTTTTTACATGTATTTCACTTATAATATAATATAATTATATAGTAATAATATGTACTTATGTCAATGGAATGATTTTCTATATGGATTATTTATTTGAGGTATATGATCATTTTAATGAAATTAATTAATGTCCACGAGGAAAATTTGTTTCTATTGGTGATTATTATTAACATTTATTCATCATATTTATATAATTTATGTATACAATTTTTATAGAATATATAATAAAAAGTCTTATGTGAATGTCTAAAATGTGTATTCTGTTAAATATATGATATATAAAAAAAAATTTGTGAAAAATTATAGTTCATATGAATTAATTTTATAAATTGGAATGAATATGATTGTTGTTGAAATATTTTTATTTTTAGATTAATGTTATCCATTATATAATGTTTTATAATATAAGTTAATTTTTTTAATATTTTTTAATTAATATATATAGATATTGAGTTTGAGGAAATGACATGTCATAAATTGAATAAATAATGACAAAATTTAAAATAAAAACAAATTATAAATTATGTTATATGTTTAAAAGTTTCAAAAAAATAGGTTTCAAAAGGGAAACAATTATATAATAAGTATACTAATTACACTCTTATATTTATTCCTTTTATAGAGAATTTCAATTTTTATTGTAATCAAATATAATAATATGGTATATCTAATTTAGAAAAAATAATATTAAAATATTTTATTTTAATTGAATTTTAGATAACATTATTCCCTAATAAAATATTATAATTTTTTATGAATATTTTTTCCATGAATAGTATTCGATAGATTATTGGTTTATAGTATACATTGTTATACGATGAAATAATGATTTCCTTCTGTTTGATATTTTATAAGTATTTTGATATGAATCCTATGATTGTGTTGAAAATATTTTCGAATGATATTTATTTGTGGAAAAATAAATTATCAAATTTTAACCTAGAACTCGAATAATCCTTCTTTCATGTAATTTCATAAAAATTGAAATTATATTTCTATTGAAATTTGATTAATGGTTGATAAATCTTATGATTAATTACATGAAGTAGATATTATAATACCATGATGTAATAAAGTAATTTTGAGTTGTATATATTCAGATAAAAATTGGATAATAAGATATAATTATTGTTTTATTATAGATTTTTCTTTTCAGATAAGTGTTATCATTTCATTTTGAAAGATGATATTATATGTTTTTTATTAACAATCAGCTACTTGAAATTAAAAATGTAATCCATGAAAATTAAAATAATCACATGTCATGTTTTCAATATTTTTATAAGATGTATGAATTTTGTTTTTAATGAAATGTACATCTTAAAATAATGTTAAAAATTTAGATAAGTTGTGGATTTTTATGTATTTTTTAATTTAATTTGAATTGATAATTCAAGTAGCTGTGTAGTATGCATTGAAAATATTTAACTTATTTTTACATGAATATCTTTTTACATGTATTTCACTTATAATATAATGTAATTATATTGTAATCATATGTAGTTATGTCAATGGAATGATTTTCTATATGGATTATTTATTTAAGGTATATAATCCTTTTAATGAAATTAATTAATGTCCATGAGGAATATTTGTGTCTATTGGTGATTATTATTAACATGTATTCATCATATTTATATAATTTCTGTATACAATTTTTATGGAATATATAATAACAAGTCTTATGTGAATGTCTAAAATGTGTATTCTGTTTAATAAATGATATATAGAAAATGATTTGTGAAAAATTATAGTTCATATGAATTAATTTTATAAATTGGATTGAATATGATTGTTGTTGACATATTTTTATTTTTAGATTAATGTTATCCATGATATAATGTGTTATAATATAAGGTAATTTTTTAATATTTTTTTAATTAATATATATAGATATTGAGTTTGAGGATATGACATGTCATAAATTGAATAAATAAAAAAAAATTTAAAATAAAAAAAATTATAAATTATGTTATATGTCCAATTGTTTCCAAAAATAAGTATCAAAAGGGAAACAATTATATAATAAATATACTAATTGCACTCTTATTTGTATTCCTTTTATAAGGAATTTCCATTATTATAGTAATCAAATATAATAATCTCATATGTAGTGTATTGTTTCTATTTTATTTCATTTTTTTAAATAACAAAATACCGAAATAAATTTTTATAATAGTTTCAATTCATAGAAAATTATTTTTAGAATTAGAATTGTCTCTCTATATATAACAAGTAATATATATATATATTTATTATGAATAAAACTGAACAAAATTTATCAATATATTTTATGAATGAAAAGATTGGTATTAGAGGATAGGGAGGAATGCAGACCACATGTTATTTTTTTTGGATTTCTCTAAATTATAATTATATTTGACATCATTTATACATTAATTATTTATAGTGAAATGATTAATAATTTTATTAAGATTAAAACTATATTTCATCTAATAATAATCACATTTTTTTTATTTTCTATTCATATAAATACCATTTAATCATTTTTTATATTAATTCATTTAGAAAACATAAAAATGGTTTTTGAATTTCTTTGAAATCGACAAAAATTAAAATACTTATATAGTATATTTTATTATTGAAATATTCATATCCAAAATATTTTTAAGGAAACTACGCCTATGAAATAAAGGGTTTTCCTATTTTTTTATGATCAAATAGAAATAAAAAGAAAATTGAAATAATTTTGTTATCATAATATGATGTTTAAATATCAATATTTTCAATAAAATTTCTTTTTAATTGTAAAAAAACTAATAAAACTTAACAGAAAACATATTTATCATACATAAATAATGATATTTGAAAAAACTTAAACAAATATTAATTATTTTATGCCTATTACATGTAACATATGTGATTCTATTACTAAAAAGAATATTAGTTATATTATTAATTTTATGATGAGAAGATTAAAAAATATTATAAAATTAATTTCTATATAATAAATGATAAAATTATAAAATATATGCGCAACAAAAATTTTATGTCCAAATCCAATGTAAAATAAAGGAGAAAAATGAGAATATTTGAAAAAAAACATTTTTTCAACATTTCTAAAATTATATATCATGGTTTTGCCTATATAATAAATCATGTATTCCACATATGTGGATATAGGTCTATTATAGACTTATAACTGTTCATGTACATAAATTATTGTGAAAATACAAATTTAAATAAATGCCATACAAAATCATTAGTGTAGAAAAAATATATATTCTTGAATGATAGAACATGTGATGAATTTATATATCTATTAGACATGATTGATGTTATGATAAATGAAATTCATATATAATATATATACCCCAAAAAATTATAGAACCATTGAATACTACTCAAACCTCAATGAAAAAAATTGAGATGCAGCAAACCTCATATCTGAATATGATTTTTTTTAATATTTGAATATCATCAAGTGTAATAGAATAGTTTTTTATAATATTGTTATAAAAATTTATCAATATTATTTTGCATTCAATGATCTATTTAATATCATATTTAATTTATTTATGAAATATTTTTTTATATTGTGATTTATCAAGGGGATTGGTCAATTTTCTTGATACTTATGTCATACAAAGTCTCTTTTAAAATGCCATGTAAATAAGATTACAATTTACATAATTTTAATGGTATTTATAGCATACAATCCCATCACAAAAAAAATTTTATAGTTCAAAATTATTTCATAATATGGTTTCCAATTATGACTGGTGTCACGATATGTTCAATTACAGATTCTGTGCTTGTTATAGTTGTTTATTATTGATCTAAAATGATAAATTTATAAATTTAAATTTCATTAAATAATTTCTTTTGAAATATCATTAAAAGATATTAAATAATATTTTTTTCGTCCCTATAATGATAATAAAAGTAATAGATCATTCATAGAGGTTTTAGTTTGTAATTATGTGTGTTGACCAATTAATTTTTCGTAATCTATTGATGAAAGATAGAGAATGGATATTATTTTAGCATAATAAATATTTAAATATTTAATAGTATTAATAATATTACTCTTTCATGTATTATAATGGATTTAATACAGAATAAGAATAAATGAAATTATATATATGGGTTGAGAACATTACATATCTCTTTGGATGTTCTCAATTTTGTAAAACATTATGGTTCTAATTCATTGTCATTTGGAAAAAAAATGAATTTTAGGATGGATGTGAAATATTTTGATAGGTAATGGGTTTATTTTTTTAATGTAATTTATTTTTAATTTTAAAAAAATATTGAATGAAATGATATTATATTATAGGTGAAGAAAATGATAGATTTTGAAATGACCAATAAATTTTAGTGATCAAATTACCCTATTTAAGGAACACTATATCCAAAAGTTAGAAATACCGATTTGTTGGTAATATAGTGTTAAAAATCCTCTAAAAATAATATCCACATTTGTTTTATACATTTCATGTGTCATATAACATTATAATGTTAGACAATAAATTTTATACCTTGCTATGTAGTTTTTACCAAAGAAATTTACATTTTCATAAAAGTATAACTCATCCCATTGAAAAAAAAATATTTATCAAAAACAAAACATTATATCTATATAATAAAATTCAATATATATATATATATATATAATAAAATTAAATTTTAAATTAAAACATTACATATTAAGAGAAATTATTTTGTAGAAACTTTTTTGTTATCCCAATTAATTGTTCATAATAATATTTAAAAAATATTTAAATTTAAATGACGATTTAGATTTTTTCATATTGGTTTATCATTATAATATTCTAATTTTATAGAGGAAATTAATTTATTTTATAAGATAAAAGACACATAGTTCTATGAAAATAATTTATTAAAAAAAATAGTTATATAATAATCATTTCCTTTAAATTTGATCATAGTAAACCTAAATTTATCATATTAATATTAATACAATGTACTACATACTATGAACATTCTATTCGTGGATATGTCATTTATTTTGTAAATAATATAATTTATTTGGGTGATTCAAACTGATTTTAAATATAATTCTTGTTGAAATTTGATTAAATTAAAATATTACATAAGTTTTTAAAACTATTAAAAATATAATTAAAAATGTCAACATTGTATTTTCATGTGATTTATTTTAATTAAATTAAAAAAATTTATATATATAATGATTCGAAATGTATTTTGTCATTCCATTATTTTTTCTCTCATTGTATAGTTTATCTTACTAATAAAATCTTTATTTTTTCACTAATCACCTAAAAATTATTAATTTTAAAAATACATAAAAAAATTAACATAATATTTTGGATTTTCGAACATAAAAAAATTATTATTTTTAAAAATTAAAATTCTAATGATTCTAAATTTATATTTTATATGAGAATATATTATTCATGGATAATCACTTATATTATATATACCTATTTAAAAAAAATTATTTGTTTTTATTCAATTTTATTTTATTTTTAATTGATTTAGTTATTTTTATTCAAACCAAGATTACATATTTTTAAATTTACATTATTATATTGAGCTATGTGTATGTTGATTACATTATTTTGGGGTTTCATGTGACATAATATATTGATACAATTATTATTTATTTAATTTTCTTGAATTCTCACTATGCTAAAATGCTTTATGAATTTTTTATCATTGTATTTATTGTTTGAAAAAATGTGTGGTGGTGTTCTATGAAGATTAATTGGGTGTTGAAGTTGGGTTCTTCTTAGTTATGATTTTTTTATCGTGGGGAAGTGGATTGGTAATATAGGTCGCATAGATAGTCTATGTTTGTGAATGAAGTACATATTGATGTTATGTGACATACATAACTGCATTGGGTTTTTGGGAAGAGTTTAGATCCTTGTATCCTGTGAGATTTTTAATTGTACAACAGTTCTTGTTAAATAGTATGGTGGTCGATTATTCATTGATATTGGGTTCCCACTATATTATTTAATCCGATTCTATACACTCTATGTGAATCATAGATGTGATACGTTATAAATGTCTAATATTACTTAGATATTTTATGAATTATAAATAAATTAATAAATAACCTAATGGAATTGTAATCTATTGATGTACATTATTTTAATGGTTTATTTCATAGAGATTGACTCCCTGAAATTTTTGAACAATAAAATCAAACAATCATGGGTTTAAATTTTATTTTAATTATGATTATCATTGTATTTAAATAATTGAGAATTAAAATTGAATGAATAATTTTGATGAATTCACTAGGAAAAATAATAGTGAAATTTAAAATTTGGAAATAAATAATAGGGTATTATGAATTAATAGATGAATTAGTTAATTAATAATGAACATAATACTTGTGTTCTTGTATAATATATGGTCTTTAATAGTTGAAATGGGTGTTCATATTACATGTTTGGGGAATATGATTTTTTTTTTCAAGGTATAATCCCATAGTTTATTTCTTGTGTGATATTACTATGTATTTTATTTAATATGCTTCCCCGCCATGATCGGAAGAAAAAAACCCAAATGATTGGGGATGATTATTTCTATAACATAAAATGTTGTAAAACAAATAAATAGATGGATTATCCATATCCCACCAAACACATTTATATATATAAATGTGAAGGTTCATCTCAATTTATAACGGCTTATTGTAATGTTGTGTTGATAACCCAAATACGAAGTCTATGTACATTACAATATACGTTTTGCATATAGAAATGGCTTCACGTGTAGTTCATATGTGTAAATTATAATGGGGTTAATGATTTCCCTTGGTAAAAATCATGGATTATGATAACATTAGTTAAATGAATTAGCATTGGCTATAGTTGATTCAATATATATACCTGGTTGTGAATGAATAGTGATGATACTGAGATGAATATTTAATCTATTATAAACAAGAGAATATTACCCCTATGCAAGATATTTGTAGGTATAGAATATTACATATACACACTCGGTATTACTAACATGTGTAGAGAATGGGAACATGATGTGCTACATTGATGTGTGAGATCAAAAAACTAGTTGGGTTGTGGATGTAGGGTAGATTTTTATATACATATGTGTGTGTACATGTGATTGTGTATGCCATAGATAAATAATGGTTTAATTTTATACATTAAATTTTGAGTGTTACATAATTTGTATAGGGATATATTATTCTGTGTTTATGTGATTATTTATATTCATTTATGTATTCACTCTACTTAACTAGGTTTCTTTCAATGTTTTCATGAGTGATTTTGTGGTTGATCTCACATATTGCATTCTTACACTATTCATATAAGTTTTTCGATAATTTCCATGTAGGTTGTTTGGTGATAAATAGAGGTACATGATTGATGTGTTTTTAGGATTTTTTGGGGCCACATGGCCACTGTGGGGACATTATTTGGATTATTTCACAATTTTCATTCACTTTTTGTTTATGTTTTGAAATATTTGTACATTTTTTGTCATTTTTATGAATGTATGGTTATTTTTTATGGTTCTTATTATCCAATCACATAGTTCATAAAAACATATATATGGAAATTCCTCTTATTTGTTGGATTTATATACTTTTGGTTTTGGTCAGAAACCTATGTCCCTAATAAGGTAGTCATTTGGAATAATAATTAAAATTTCATCATGTCTATCCTAGGAGTAGTACCTTTTTTCAAAACTATATATATAAAAATATTTTTATAGTGTATAAAATAAGAAACACTAAAAGTAATCAATCCATCATATATTATTACTAAAATACTTTTATTATAACATATTTCTTGAATAGAAAAATGTGAATACAATTCCCAACATTTTGGTATATATATATATATATTAATCATTAATAATTTATTGAGAGAATCTTGGGAATGAAAATTTTAATATTTTTCAATTTCAATATATTATTCAACGTCACATTTTCTTAAGAACTGGTTTTAAATTAATTTGTTTACAAAAATAAAATAATTTTTTTTATAAATTTTAATAAATGTTTCTTATAATATAATTATCATGATTTAAATAGTTATATCAACATGAAATTATGTTAATATTTTTAAATGTTTATGACAATTTTTACTTTTCATCGAATAGTGAAAATAAAGATTTTTATTGAAATATTAATTTTATATAAAAGGATTTATGGAATAAAAACGTATTTTCTTTTGGTTTTAAAATTAAATTCATTCCTTTTGATATAAATTAATCTAATTTTTAAATGAATATTATTTGTGAATTTCATATAAAAAATTATATTTTAAATGGATTTTTTGAGATATGGGTTTTCATCATGTTTTTTTCATATTAATATTATGTTAAATTCTTCAAAATATGTGTTCTAATTCATGAAAGATATATTAAATATTTTGAATTAGAGTAAATTTTTTTTTAGTATGTCCTTTAAAATTTTTATCATAATGAATAACATTCATGGTTGCATTTACTTCCAAAATAAATGATAAATTAGGTAATTTTTGGCTGAAAATATTATGATAATGGATGGAAAATAACCATAACATTTTTCCATAATTTTATTGGACTATTTAATATCCTTATTAATCCTCCTAAAATCAGTTATATTTCATTTTTTCTATGATTATGTTTTTAGGACCTTTATAATATTTTTTTAAAAAGTCATAAATGTAACTCTTTTGTTTTAATAGTATTTTACCGTAATGATAAAAACTAGATATCAATGTATATAAATCATTTATTTATGGATATATTTTTTACCTTCCTAATCTTAATTTATTTTTAGTTTTTAGTTACTTAATTATTACATGAAATAGATAAAAAACATTAGTGTAATAATTTTTCAATAAATGAATATATAAAAATAAATGATATTAAAAGTATTAATAGATTTATTAGTTGAAATAATTAATGTGGACCATGAATTTTATAGATAATGATATCATTTTAGGGATGTATTTGATGCCTTTAATTGAATTAAATATTTTCTTAGTAGTTATACACATCAATTCAATAGAATATTTATAAAATTGATATTATTATGATATTTGGAAAATAATAATGTGTTGATAAATATAACATTTCATAAAAAAATTATCAGCCTAATTGATTATTATATGGTTTAATATTTCATCCATTTTCTATAAATGTGTTCTTCAACCAAAAAAGATATAACATGGTGAGATCCATGGGGTCTAACGTTTTTATTGTGGGGGTTTGATGTTTCTACAAAAATTATCGTATGTCCCACCATTTATCTTAATTCTCTGTAAAATCCCCCAATGGTTACCCCATTAATAACATGGTACAAAAATTATTTCCAAAGGAAGGAAGTTAAATGAATTTTCAAACACCATGAAACATAGGTACTCAAAATTTTCAAGAGTGTGAGGGGTCATGCCCATCAGACCCATTTTTAGGGAAAATTGTTTTCTACTGTAGGACTATATTATAGGGAAATTTTATTTTTGAGAATACCTTACTAATATTTATAGTGAAATAGTTACCCAAAAATGTCCAATGGATTCATAAATTAGATGATAACCATAATATAGAAGCTGGTCTCCTAATAAATGAAAACTGGATGAACACAATTACATTGAATGAAAATATTTTGATGATTCAATCTGTATATACCAATAGTTCTCCATCCATTTCTCTTCATGGGTATCTAATTATATATGGAAATAGTGTTGAGAAGCGATTCATATATTTATTCAATTCAAGGATATTTTTAACTTTTCATGTATGGTATAGAGCCGTTATAATACATATTATGTATCCTGTTAATAGAAGGAATTAAAACCCACAGTGTTGGATAAACTCGTGCAATATAATTTCATAATGATTTATTTCAACAAAAAAATTTATAAGGGTTTTGACAGTATAACCATTCATTCATGGGTGAATGAGGTAGATTATAAAATAGTGAAGAAGGGGGACTTGGATTAAGGGTGTTCACTATAGATCCCTCTTCTTAACTAAAATAGATAAAGGAAAACTTCTAAGACAATTATTTCTAATGTGTGGTTTATGTGGATAATCACCTAAATGTAGTGGATAATCATCTAAAATATATATTATCTCATAATGTACTCTTTCAATCATGATATCAATTATATATCCTCTAAATTATTTTTTCATGAATCTTGAACAATATCCATCAATTGCGTAACATCGACTAAACCCAAATGCATGGAATTTGATATTAATGTTTTAATATACTTCTTCGACAAATGATCATTATTTCCCACAAGAATGATATATCATATTGACATATATTTTCCAACTATCTTGATAATATTTTATTCAAAAAACATTATTCTATAAATAAAATATCTCATTGAGGGAGATTGTTATATATATATTTTTAATCTAAAGGACTAGGAAATCATATAATGATTTTTGTTGGAGCCCCATTATTAGCCTCACATTCTAATTTCTTTTCGATTATTGGAGAATAAATAATTAACAAATTTTATTATACAATATTAAATTTTATAACTTGTATCCCTATAGTTGTGGGAATTTTATCTTTTACCTTCTATAAATATTGTTTATGTTATTTTATCTCAAAATATATATTGTTTTAGATTATGGTCTTTTACATAGAATAATACATTATAATAGTTTAGGGTCTTTTAGATCATACTTAAAATGTAATGGTGTTTAAATACTCCTTCAATATATTCATATTCTATGAAAATAAAAATATTAATTCCCAAATTAAACATCAATTTAGAAGGCAATGCTGAAATAAATATGGTTGGTGATCTGGCTCTCAGTTTCAGAAATCTCATAAGAGGGTAAAATAGACAGGTTACATCACTTGTGATTTATTTCAACAATAGTTTTTATAAGGTTTTTGACAATATAATCATTCTTTCATGGGTGAATGCGGTAGATTATAAAATAGTGAAGAAGGGGGACTTGGATTAAGTGTGTTCACTAATAATCCCTCATATTCACTAAAATAGATAAAGGAAAACTTCTAAGACAATTATTTCTAATGTGTGGTTTATGTGGATAATCACCTAAATGTAGCCAGCATTAATATCATTTGTATTTTACACATACAGTCTATAATTAAGCATACTTAAGATTAGTTACCATAGTTTTTTATGAAATTCCGATAATATAAACAACTATTCTGGGGAAAAAGAGACTCATTATCTTGGTGGATAAGGGCAAGCTACTGTCTTTGTAGTTGCAGAGGAGCTGAAACAAATTTAAAATTTGCAGTTAAAATATATTGACCAATTAAAAAAGAACATTACCTCTCTATTGTAAAGGCATGTTGAGTTCAATGACTCTTATGATCATATGTAGTTTTATTTTTTAAATTTTAAACCATTTCCTTGGCATGTATATAAAGGGGAGAGACATAAATATATGATGATTCCTCGTATATTGCATTAATAAAAGGATAATCTAAAATATATATTATCTCATAATGTACTCTTTCACTCATGATCTCGATTATATATCCTATAAATGATTTTTCCTGAATCATGAACAATATCCATCAATTGCGTAACATCGACTAAACCCAAATTCATGGAATTCGATATTAAAATTTTAATGTACTTCTTCAAAAAATGATCATGATTTCCCATTAGAATGATATATCATATTGACATATATTTTCCAACTATCTTGATAATATTTTATTCAAAAAACATTATTATATAAATAAAATATGTCATTGAGGGAGATTGTTATATATATTTTTTTTAATCTAAAGGACTAGAAAACCATATAATGATTTTTGTTGGAGCCCCATTATCAGCCTCACGTTATATTTTCTTTTCGATTATTAGAGAATAAATAATTAACAAATTTTATTATAAAATCTCCAATTTTATAACATATATCCCAATAGTTGTGGGACTTTTATCTTTTACGTTCTATCAATATGGTTTATGTTATTTTATCTCAAACTATATATTTTTGTAGTTTATGGTCTTTTACATCGAAAAATACATTATAATAGTTTAGGGTCTTTTATATCATACTTATAATATAATGGTGTATAAATTCCTAAATCTATGAATTTAATGATGAATTTGAAAGAGGTAGTTGAAATTAGAGTGATGACCCCTAACTCCCAATGATAATGAGTTCAACAAAGGTGTAGACAATACTCACGAGGATTAGAGATCATTTCCAAAAATTTGTAGAAACCATTGCATGGTAGTCAAATACCTTATATGCTAGTTAAAGGGTCAAATAGGGGAGTATTAGTCCTTTCAATGGTTTATGGTAGATCTACGGGTGTTATATTTGATGGTGTCTAAATACTAGGGATTTTATGAACCACTCAAAAATTGAAATGTTAGTGATATAACTCATAACTAAGATGTTTGTGTCTACGAATATGGAATGGTGAATAAATTATAGGGATGACCCATAAAACTATAAGGCTCACCGATCATCCATGGTGTATTTTTTTCCCATAATTACTATGTTCCTTTCTTATAAAGAGGATATTCTATTAGTTGGTAAGTCTAACTCATTAGCTGTTGATTGAATTCTATGGAAAAGATGATGTCCTCTATTTTTTGGCCAATAAGATATTTTTTGAGACTCAAAATTCATGATTATGTGTTTTGATATAGAGGAAGGGATATCTCAGGTTGATTTTTTATCCTTTGGTTACTTCTACGTTTATTTGAATATTTATCTCTATTGAAAGTGGTTCTGAATCATGGCGTTTGGTCTATCAATGTGTTTTAAAATTTATTTCCACATTCATTCTATGAGAAATTTTAAAAAACTATGTGATTTAATACTCAGGATAATGAATAATCTTGAATAGTCTTGCTATGATGATATTAAATCATTCTCTAATTTTTTTGATATATAGATATGGTGTTTCCAAATCATATTATGAATGACCCAAAACCAATGTAGGTTCATTTATCATCCATGGTGAGATTTGGGATAAAAAGGATCAAAAACCCACATTACAAAGTGGAACATTATTTTACCATTGGAAAATATGTGGGATGCATATGCATAATTCATACTAAAAAACTAGATCACTTGAATCTGGATATATTTTATAAGATACTTCTACTATTTATGGTGGTATGAGTAACTGAAATCATAAAAAGTTCTAAATGTAGAATTTAATTTCTTAAAACAAATTGGGAATCATAATATTGTTTTCACAACCTACTGAACGTGTTATCAAGGCTAAATTTTCTTTGTACATGAGTTAAGATATGTGACAATTAAATATGGAATCTCTTAGAACACACTATGGTGATGAGTACTAGCATGGTGATGACTTAAACACAATAATTATTAATTCATTTTTTTCAGAAATCACATTTGGATGATGACATTAGGTTCATATATATGACCCATATTCATAGATTCATAGTAATTCAAATATTCTCTTGAATCCATTTATCATTTTCCAAGGTACATGTATGGTTTATAGAAAACCATGTAACTTAATGAAAGAATTGTATATTTTTAATTGATGTTTTTAAAATATAACAAAATCATTCAATTTTATTGTTTAATGAAATCTTATTTTAATAGTCCATCTACAAAGGACGATAATTGGTGACGTTCTAAAAAAATTAGCATTGTTTCATTTGGACATTTTTGTAGTGCATTTTAACATCATGCGGTAAGGACATCAAAATAAATATGAAAACTATTGCAATATATTTTACATTAAATAGAAACCCATTCATAGATATTAATAATATATAGAAAAATGTGTATATGTGACCCATCCTATGAATATTTAGAGAATATCCTTGCACATTTCTAGACTAAAAAAATGTATGGTGTAATATTTATTATTTTATGACATTTGGAAACATGATGATGTGATCCATGAATTGATAATTTTCTTGTGAGGAAAAGAATATAGACACACATAGTTCATGAATGGGAAACACCTTATAGCAGTTTGGCTCATTTATAGGGAGAACTGTTATATATGATTATTTACTATGGCCCTAGATATGAGACACATGCATCAGTGCATATCCTATAATGATGGTAATGAATACATAAATTTGACTTATGAAACAATGTAGTTTAACATCACGTGGGAATTATTTAAGATTTGTCAACTTAAAATAGAGTATTTTAGATGGGACCAACAAATGCTGTTATCGGTATCAATAAAAATACATTGATGATATGAAAAAAATCCACACATAGTTATTGAATGAATGATCCTTATGTAGGTATGACCCATACAGAGTGATGGGTAATCTTTATGTTTATTTATTTTGAAAATACCTAGGGTTATAGATATGGTTCTCCCTACAAATCCTATATTAATAGTAATCATGTCACATGTAGTTATCGAAACCCTTGAAGTTAAGTATCTGTTAAAGTGCACATCAACATTTAATTTTAACATTATAAGTCTCAGATGCATAGTTCTCCTTTTATGGTTATTCATTTTGGACCATGGTGAATTTTTCATGAATTTATATTTACCTTACATGTAGAGATATAAATAGAAAACTCATATTCTCATTTGATATTTTCTTACTGTATGAATGAAGGAATTCCAAGGCTACCTAACATTGTGTGAGAAATTTGGATAAGAGATATGGATAATTTTATAGGATGAGGTGTATGTACTAGGATGTGGGATCTTGTAATCTCTACGAATCTCATAAGAATTATTATCAAGGCATTTTTAGTTCTAAATACACATGTAGTTTAATGTAATGTGGGACATACTACTGCCTTGTATCTTAATATCTTCTAGTAAGAACCATGGTGACTTGTTTTGAATGAAGTGGAATATTATGAGTATCCCCCTCAATGGAATTTTAAGAATCACTATATATCATATTATTGAATGAATCCAGAGAAACATCGTTCTCGGAAAATGTGAAGCTTTATATCATCTTGAAATGACATTACATTTGCATATTAACATATTGTAGTAAGGAAATGGTTGAATTGAAATGGAAAACAATATATGTTTTGTGTGGGACCATGAATGGTTGTCTAACCATCCATACATTTCATGAGATCATATGAATCAATACCCATGTAGTTTATGGATAACAATTTTACCAATGTGGATCTAACTCTTAAAAAGGATAGGGGAATTTCTTTTTCTTTTTCACATATCTAGATTGTGTGTGGTGAATCATTGGTGTTAAGATAAATTTTTCTCAATGTAATGTCATGTGATGAAAATATATCATTCATATTTAATGAATTGTGGTTTGGAAGTTAATTTCAATGCATTTTAAAGACTATAAAAAATGAATAATTCTATTTATTTTATCATTATATGATCATGACTAGAGGAACGATGTAGTATAACATCGTTGCCCAAGGAAAAAAATTATCGATGGTAGTAATGAATAAATTTCTTTATAAATATTACATTCATATTGGATTTAAACTATCACCACCGATTTTTTTGAAAAAAATAAGATAATTTTTTATTGACCTTATGTATGACACAACACAATTACATTTTTGGATTCAAATTTAGAGGACTAGTTGATAGTGTCATTTGGATTCTGATATCCCAAACTATTAATCATTGGGGAAATTAATTTCAGGTAAATTTTTTATTAATGTCCCATGCGATTTGACTCTGTTGAACCTAAATTTTTTTATATTAATGGCATATATTATAATAAAGGTACTCCAATTCATTCATATCATTTTTCAACTTCTATTTATCTATGATATTTCTACATGTCAAAATTTTTTGTGAACATAACATGAATTTTACAAGTATCAATGCCTTAGAAATGTACAATAATGAATAAAATGTTGTTTTCATAGTAGTATGTGTGTGGGTAAGTTAGGCCCATTAAACATTAAATATATACTTCGATTAAAAATTCATATCCACATTCATCATCTTCTCATGTATATTTGATACAGTCTCATGGATTAACTCTATCACTCTATTTTCCAAAGAATAAGTGTGAGATATGTCCTTATACTCGATGTAGTTCTCCTAGAAAAATCAAATTAGCTTTGTGTAACCGAAGATGGTGAAATTATTTGTCTGTATCATGTGAGGTTCATTAAACCTAGTGATGATATTAAAATTTAGGATGTGGATGATTCTCTTCATTATGAATTTCTTTTTGGGTATCACTACAAAAAACATTTATTCGAATTCAGTAATGTTAAGGATATACATGAAAATATTTGTTGTCGTTGGGAGATATATCCCCAAAGCATCCATTCCCCATTTGAAAAATGTAATGGAATATTTTATTAACTCCATGAATTTTTCAGTGGTTCTGGTAGAAATTTTTGCAGATTTATAATGCATGACATTTTTTGGTGAATTCATTATATTAATGTATCAGGGATTACCAGTAGTAACCGAGCCTCCAATTTTGATAAGACAACATGGTCCATGATTGAGGAGTGTTGTGGGAACTAATTAGGGGCTCCATTAATTCCCTAGTTGACATAATTTCATCATGCTCTGTGGTATTTTTGAGGCTCTTTATTTCTTTTCAATCCAATATGTTGATTGATGAGAACACTCATCTGTGAATGATATATAATGTTTCTACCTACAAAAACGATCCATCTAGGACTTTGACTTAATTATCTAATGAATCAGAATGAGTATTCTATGATAAGTGAACATGATTTAAAATGGGATAAAATGGTAATTACATCCTTATTCTATTGAAATATCCCTTGTTAGGATACAATTCATAGTTTTTTGGAATATCTTCCATTGACATACATTTTCAATTACTATGAATCCCCTTTGTTGTTTAGGTATTCTATTTTCATTTTTTGGGATAATTTCAATCCGACAATGAGTGATTGTGATTTTGACTCATTATTTGTGCAGCCTTCATATGGTGATTAATAGTTTGGAAAATTAACACTCTATGTAGAATAGAATAAATCCATTTGAAAACCTGATTGATTATGGGGGTTTACATTATCCATCCAATATGATATTGGAATGAACCATCCAGATACACATCCCATTTTTGGGTAGTGTCATGGTAATTGAAATCCAACAAATCAATAGATACAATGTCTTCATCAATGATTTCCATAGTCGTGTATTATGTGATAAAATCAACATGGGCCTACCCTTTCACCGACATAGGAAACATAGACTGAATTTCATATTGTTTTATAATTTCCACCCATTTGTACAAAATCCCACTCATCATGAGACAATAATTGATGTGCTTTGGATGATCAATATGAGAGACTGGGTGGTCTTTGAGGTGTTTATTGTAATACCCCATCTTCCTCTATACAATGATTGGTATGTGGAAGTACATCTCCAAATTCTAATGTATATTTTTAATAAATATCTATTTTTGATCTATAGTAGTGTACACATTGTCAATCCCCACATTCATCTTATGTTTGGGGAGTGAATATAGTGAGATTCCTTGGAGGTTACATATAAAAACAGTGTATTTCTTTCCACCAATTGAATCAAAGATTATGGGTGTAATAAGAACTTCATATGACTCATAAAAGACTCATGGTAATAATTATCCCATTGTTAGGTGATTCCCTTAATCAATAGATTGGTGGAGGGTGTATTTACTCTAATTTGTGGCTATGAAATACTGAATGTAGGTGAGGTGCCTTGGGTTATCTATCTATTAATTGAGAATATTTTGGGGATAATTTATAGAATAACTCTATTATTTTCAGGTTAAAACTCATTTCCATAATGGAATACTGAAAAACAAAGGAACATTAATGTTGTTACATACAATGTACATTTGTAATGCCCCGCCTGTACCTAATTGTATTGAGGAGACGGTGAGGGGTACATTGCCTTAAGAGACGTTCCCAATATGACAAAGGTTGGAAATAAATTCTGAGGGCTTCAAGATTAAATTGGGGAATGATTTCCCCTTAAGATAAAACCAACCAAACCATCCAATAACCACAACTATATGATGCATGTCAATGAATAATTCAAGCATGCATTCCCAATTAAAACCAAGTTGTTCCATAATAGAACCCAAAAACCTTACATCCAGACATGTCTACACCACATCAGTGTACAAACAGGAACCAACAACCAACTCTAAGTGCCATGACAACCCCACGACTCCACACCAAGATCCAACCTCCAAGCTCCACTAAGACATCACGATGCACAATAATAGGAGTGAGATGCATTACCTTTTCCAATGTCATGATTCACAACATCTACATAGTCACCAATGTGCCAAAGAATGTTTTGAGTACTAAAACTCAGTAGTATTTCCCAAAATGACATCCCTACACACACCACTAGGATAAAACTGTTAGCACAATTATATAAAACAGTTTATATAAAATAATCACAAGTGCTACCATTTACATAATGCATCCAAATCTTTACCAAGCCATTTCATGCAAACCAAACCACCAAGGGAAATCCAACCACACCTTTACCAAACCATTTCATGCAAACCAAAACACCAAGGGAATGCCAACCAAACATGTCACAAGACATTTCATTATTTACACACTAGAACAACAATTTCCAACTTTCAAAGTAATGCACAAAAAAACCATAATGGTGGGACTTCCGCCCAACCCGTTCACCTATTCACACTAAAACAACCAAAATGGTTAGAATTCCACCCAACCCGTTTATCCATTCTCAACTAGCGGTACGTCCCGACCACTATCATATGGTGGTTCTTCCGACCATTATCCATCACCTTCTATAGTGAGAAATACATCCCACATCCACACAACATTTCAACCTATCACAGCCATGCATATAACCCTTCAAGGTCACAAAAAATGCAATCAAACAATCACAACCAAGCATATAGCCCATCATGTTCACAAAAACATGAAATCAACCTATTCCATTGCATATAAATCCACTTCAATTAATTACCCATTTAATAAAAATCATTTTCCAGCCCAAATAACATTTCAATAAAACAAAATTTCTTTTGAAATCCATTTTTCATCAATCATTTTCCCATGTCAATCTCAACAACCCATTTTAAAATCTCCATTTTAAAATCCATAACAATATCCTTTCACCATGAAACCCCCTTTTCCCCAAAAATCCCCAAATGGATTTCCAACTAAATTTGTATAACAAATAAATATTAATTTTCACCACAATAATTAATTGTAACAATTATCCACTAGTTTTACCAATGTAGACTCTAGAGGAAGCCACCTACCTTTAGGTTTCCTGATAAATCGACACGTAAGCATCCACACCTCAAATGCGGAGAACGCACCACCGAAACATATCTAGATCTCTTTCCCTAGAAATAGAAATCCTTAAAAGCATCATCCAAGGCAACCACAACCCTAGATCTACACACAAAATGTGTAGATCTAGAAAACCAGGGAAGAGAGGGATGTAGATCTAGAGGAAACTAGGAGGGAAACAATAGGAGAGAATTTCCAAGGAGAAACCTCCTTCAATCCGCCATGAAACCCCTTTAAAATGCTACCAAACCAAGTGGGAGAGCCCCTCCAACCGTTGAAAACAAAAAATAATGAGTGAGGCTCGAGTGGGAGGAATATTGGAGTGGAATGAGGCATTCCCATGTGAGATTGGGTTTTAGAACCATATTTTTAAGTGGTCTCACGGTTAATACACAGTGTTTGGAAAACCATGAGCTAACCATGTGCACGCTAATACCTCAAGAGAAAGGGTCTGCATGGTTTCCTTGCATAGCTTGGAAAACCATGTGTATGGCATGTGAAGCCTACTGTCTCCCCCTGCACGGTTTCCTAGAGAACCGCATGGTTACCACTAACCATTCTCAAACCTTGACCCCTATACAAAACCTCCAAACACATATAAACAACTCCAAACTCTCCCAACCTCTTCCCAACTCATCCCATGCACTTTAAACAAATAAAAATGCTTAAAAAGGCCACATACCTCAATCAGAGGGTATTAAATTCTCCCCACAATTGGATATTCCGTCCTCAGAAAGTAGTGAACCTTCCCTTTGCCAAAAGAGCTCAGGCCACTGCTTGACCATCTCTTTCTCACGCTCCCAAGTCTCCTCTTCAATCTGACCATGCTACCATAAAACACAAACTAAACCACTGCTTTTACCACACAGTATATTCTCTTTCCTATCCTCAACCCGTACTGGCACATGCACCAACGAAGCGTTCGGTTCTAGTTCAACATGATCCCATCAAATCACATGGTCACGATCTAGCTGATACTTTTTCAATAGCGAAAAATGAAACACATTGTGCATCGTATTTAACCTATGTGGAAAATCCGAATGATAAGCCACCTCACCAACCCAATAATGAATCTCAAAAGGTCCAATATACCTCGGATATAACTTTCCATACCTCCCAATATGACAATGTCCCAACATTAGAGAGATCATCAAGAAAACATGATCACTAACCTCAAACAACAACGATCGTCAACGATGATCTGCATATGATTTCTGATGACTTTGAGCTGTCTCCATTATCTTCCTGATCAACTTGATCTTTTCCATAATCTCCTAGACAAGGCTCAGTCCAACCATCGAGGACTCACCCGTTTCCACCCAATAGAGTAGAGAACAACATGGCCGCCTATACAATGCTTAAAATAGATCCATATGTATGGATTCATGATAGCTATTATTGCCTGAAATGTCAACCAATGACAAGTGATCCTTTTTAGAAGAAACTGGTACAATCATCTGATTCTGAAAACACAAAACTGAATCACTATTCAATTGCAAACCCTCAATGGTCTCCCCACCATTGAGTCTCTACCCTAGGGTCAAACACTCAAAATCAGATATATGTGCTTCTTTAACCAGGCCAACCATGTCAGGAATCAAAAAAACTAGAAAGAAGACCGCTCTATCGCCCTGGTACTCACATTCCAACTGCACATCGTCTATACCCGACATCAACTGCCACTAGTCTGACGCATGTATCACCATCTGAGCATATGATTTTCTACTTAATGCATCTGCAAAAAAATTTCACTTACCTGGTGTGTACATTAAGTCAAAATCGGACATCTTGGGACATTCCATCCATCTCCTTTGCCTCATGTTCAAATCCCTTTGTGAGAAAATGCGCTTCAAGCTCTTATGATATGTATATACTATGAATTTCTCACCGAAGAGATAACAATGTCACACTTTCAAAGCATGCAATATTGCTGCCAATTCCAAATCATGAGTTGTGTAGTTCTTCTCATGCACCCTCAATTTCTGTGATCCATACACAACTACATTATTTCCATTCATGAGAACTAACTCCAATGTTGATCCTGATGCATTACAATACACCACGTAACCTCTTCCTGGTCCTAGAAAAACCAAGATTGGTGGTGATGTAATGTAAACCATTAACTCATTAAAACATTTCTGACACTGTTCATTCCACTGTAATGGAACATTCTTTCTTGGAAATGCTGTCATCAGTGAAGCCAACGTGAAAAATCATGAACAAAATGCCGATAATACCCAGCTAGACCATGAAAACTTCATATCTCAAACACATTATTTGGTGGTTTCCATGAGATAATAACCTATGTCTTTTTGGGATCCACATAAACAACCATTTCAGAAATCAAATGGCAAAGAAAACAATCTTCTTGTATAAAAAAGTCTCACTTTGACAATTTGGAATACAACGGATGATACCTCAATATACCTAGCACTATCTCCAAGTGCTGCTCATTCTCTACCCTTGTCTTTGAATACACAAAAATATCATTTCCAAACACCACCACAAATTAATCATGTAGCTCTGAAATATCTGATTCATCAATTCCATAAACACCGATGGAGCATTTGTGAGACCAATGGGAATAACCACACATTCATAATGTCCATATCTACTTCTGAAAGCTATTTTAGGAATATAATCCTTCCTCACTCGAAATTGATGATATCTCGACCTCAAGTGGATCTTGTAGATCCACTAGGCTCCCCTCAACTGGCAGAACAAATCATCAATTTGTGGAAGTGGATATTTGTTCATTATCGTAACATGGTTAAGTCTACGATAATCAACATAGAGACTCAAAGTTTCATCAACCTTTTCCACAAACATCACTAGCGCTGCCCCCTGAGACATCAAGGCTGGATAAACCCTTTTTTTTTCTAACTCTTCCAACATTACATTCAATTACCATAATTCAGTAGGTGCCATATGGTAAGACATAAGTGAGATCGGACTAGTCCTCAGAAGGAGATCAATAACAAACTCCACTTCTCTTATGGAAGGTAACCTAGAAAATTCTTCAGGAAATAAATCTATGAACTGATCCACCACTACTGGATGAACACTCTTCTCAACACTGCCTAACGATTCCAACAACAACACTACCAGTTGATACGATAACATGCCCACCGCTAGTGCCAACAAACCCATTTCACCCTGCCTTTCATGCCTCTATCATCTGAAGAGATGCCTAACACCATCAAGTATCGTAAAAGCCATTGTCTGTGCATTACAGTCGATGTGGTCCTTAAATTCCACCATCCAATCCATTCCCAACATTACATCATACCCATCCATCTCATGCATTGAGAAATTCCAGGTTATCTCAACCTCACCCACAACAACACAACATGATCTACACAAGAAGGCTCGAAACTCTCTTCGACCCAGAGGTGTTTGATTTTTTAAAACTGAGGGCATCATTTCAAACCTTAAACCTAGAAAAACAACCACACGTGAAACAATCAAAGACTGTGAAACCGCAACATCAAACATCACTTGCATCAAGGTAGAATTTGAAAGAATAGTACCTCACACTATGGATGGTCCCAACTGATCATCCACCATAACCTTCTCATCTCCAAACACTTTTTTGATTTCCACACTCTCCTCTTTATTTCCCTACTGAGGAATCGTTGTATTCGGGGAATCACCATGACCCACATTACTCTGCTGACGAGGGGTATGCTGCTTCCCCCGTCCCATAGAAGCATACGACATCTGTGATCCCTGAGAAGTATCACGCACACCCGACCTTGGAGCATTTTGAAAATAACGCTACAGATGTCCCATATTCTTACAATTATGACATGCTCGAGGTTGTGTCGTACAATCCCGCTTGATGTGGCTTGTAGAACCACACTGAAAACATCTCGTCTTTCTCTAGGGATTTAGAGGAATATTTACCGATCCTGCCATCAGATTATATCCCATATTACCACCCTTGGAAAATGTGTCCCTCCTTCACATGAACCCAGCGTTAGAGTTCCCACTATTCCCCATGGGTACCACCATGCTTCCTCCACCCGGAGCTCCCAACAAATCCCACTCAGCCACTGAGGCTCTATTAACCATCTCTGTGTAATCACCAATATACAACCCCACTACCTTTCAATGGATTTCTTTCCATAACCCCGCTACAAAGATCGTCACCTCCAATGACATGCTACCCGCCACCTCGAGTGCAAACCACACTATGTTCATAAACATAGTGACATTCTCCATCACAGACATAATCTCTTGCTTCAAACTGAATAAAGCAGTCATACACTAAATTATGAACATATGTGGATAGATTTTTTTATTAAACAATACCTCAACGGCTTCCCACATCACACCGTGGTTTATTCTAGCTTGAACTGCCAACTCCCACCACATTATGGAAAGATCATCCAACAAATATGTGGCCAAATTCACTTTCAACTGTATAGGTGTTCCCATGAACATGAAAAACATGTTCATTATATTCAACCATGCTTCTTCCCTCTCTGGATCTGAATTACCCCTTGAGGATGGGTGGATTCTACTTGTGAAACTGAACCAAATAATCCACATTCTTTGGTTCATCCATTTTATTTCCACATTCCACAGCTTGAAAAGCTTGCACTATGCTTTGCACTAGCTGCTTGTTCACCTGAGGCTCAGGTGCTACCACATTCTTAGCAGCCTCCTCCGGTTGGTCTCTATGACACCTACCCAATGCCATTTTTATCAACAGAATACAAACAACCACGAGTATCACTTCCGTAGACATCAAGAATTCCCATTTCTAATCACATTACACAACACTATCTCACAAGGCTTTCTACAAGTTCACATTTACCATGTTTCACCATTTTGAAAACCAATAAATTTTCAAAATACCAAATTTATTCACATTAAAATTTCACACATTTGCAAAACCATTTCTCAATTCAGCCCATAAATCCTTATACGCAAAGAAATATGCATCCTAGTGGGAATTCAACTCACTCATGCATGCAACTCTCCTCTCATTGGCTACACCCACAATAATGAGATAACCAATTCCTATACATGTCTCCAGAACACTTATGTACCCCTCCCCTGAGTAAATTGAATTTCAGCATAAAAGGGTTAGCTACGTCATTTTATGCTATACATTCCATGTTCTGACATTCCTATTCCTTGATACCATCATGACACAAGAAATATACCACAAAAAATATCAAAACCCAAACCAATGATCAACACCAATGATCAAACAACTGCTCTCATTTAAATGTTAAGGACCGAACAAACTAATACCACATGAAACGCCACACCCCTACCTCATTATCTTGGGGAGGCGATGAGGGTTACGTGGCCTTAAGCGATGTTCCCAAGACGCCAAAGTCCTTCAATAAATTCTAAGGGCTTCAAGATCAAATTGGGGAAAAAATTTCCCTTAAGACAAAACCAAAAAAACCATCCATTAACCACCACTATATGATGCATGTCAATAAATCGTTCAAGCATGAATTCCCAAAGACAACCAAGTTTTACCACAATACAACAAAAAAACCATACAACAAGACATGTCTACACCACATCAGAGTACAAACAGAATCCAATAAACAACTCTACAAGCCATGACACCCCCACAGCTCCACACAAAGCTCCATCCTCCAAGCTCTACCAAGACATCACGATGCACCACTAAAGGAGGGAGATGACATACCTTTTCCCATGTCACGGTACACAACATCTAAAAAGACACCAACGTGCCAATGAAGGGGGTGAGTACTAAAACTGAGCAGGATTTCCACAAATGACTTCCCTACACATGCCACAATGATAAAACCATTAGAACATTTATATAAACCAGTTTATATAAAATAATCATAAGTGCAACCATTTGTAGAAGCCAACCCCACCTTTACTAAGGTGTTTCAAGCGATCCAAACCACCATGGGAAACCAACCACACATTTACCAAGACATTTCCTGCAAACCAACCCACCAAGGGAATGTCAACCAAACATGTCAAAATCCATTTCACAATTTACAGACTAGTACAACAATTTCCAACATATAAGGAAATGCATAAAAAACAACCAAACGGTGGGACTTCCGCCAAACCCTTTCACCCATTATCACCAAATCAACCAAATTGTGGGACATCCAACCATCCCTTTCATCCATTCACTACTAGAGGTAATTTTCAACGACTACTATATGTTGATTCTTCCAAGAAATATCCATCACATTTTATAGTGAGACATCCTGCCCACTTCAATATAATATTTCAACCAATCACAACCAGGCATATAAACCATCATGATCACAAAAACATTCAATCAACTGATCACAACGGATTATATTACCCATAAAGGTCACAACAACATGCAATCAACCAATTCCGTTGCATATAAATTCACTTCAATAAATCACCTATTTATTGAAAATCATTTTCCATGCCAAACAAAATTTCAGTAAAACAAAATCTCTATTGAATTTTTTTTTCATCAATCATGATCCCAAATAAATCTCAAAAACCCATTTTAAAATATCCATTTTAAAATCCATAAAAATATAATTTCACCATGAAACCCCATTTTTCACAAAAATCCCCAAATGGATTTCCAACCAAATTCGGATAACAAATCACAATTAATTTTCAGCACAAAAATTAATTATAATAAAGAACCACTAGTTCTAACCATGTGGATATGGGAGAGAAATGACCTACCTTTCGGGTTCCCAAGAAATCAACCCACAATCACCCACACCTCAAATCCGGTGAACGCACCAACGATACCTCCCTAGATCCCATTCCCTAGAATTCAAAATCATTAAAATAATCATCAAAGTCAACCACAACCCTATATCTACACACAATAAGTGTAGATATAGAAAACCCCAAAAGAGATGGATGTAGTTCTAGAGGAAAACACAAGGGAAACTAGAGGAGAGACTTACCTGGGAGAAACAACCATCAATCCGCCAAGAAACCCCATCAAAATGCTTCCAAATTGAGTGGGAGAGACCCTCCAACCCTTGAGAACCGAAAATCCTGAGTGAGGCTCGAGTGGGAGGATGATTGGAGTGGAATGAGGAAATCCCGAGTGATTCTAGGTTTTAAAACCCTATTTTTGAAAGGTCTCACGGTTAGTCTCCATGTTTTGGAAAACCGTGCGCTAACAGTGCACACGCTACTGCCTCGGGAGAAAGGGTCCAGACAGTTGCCTTGCACGGTTTGGAAACCCGTGTGCAGGCCGTGTGAAACCTAATGTCTTCCCTTGCACGATTTCATGTAAAATCCACAAGGTTTCCACTAACCATTCTCAAATCGTGCTCCCTATACAAAACCTCCAAACTCATCCAAAACCATTCCACACTCTCCCAACCTTCTCCCAAATCATCCCATGCACTTTAAACACATAAAAATTCATAAACAAAGGCCACATACCACAAACCGGTGGTACTACAACATATCTCTAGATTCATCATTAATATTTTATGAGGAAAATTATTCATGACTATTTACAAATCAAAGAAGTTATAAAATAACTGTCCGGATTTGATCAGTAGGTCATCGACATAACATTTTCTTATTCTTAAAATAATGTTTTGAGGATATAATTTTTGATGAACTAATAAGTGGACACAATGTTCATTATTCCAAAAGGAATGTACTGATAGAAATATTTTATCATGTGCTTCAATGAATGTAGTGGATTCATCATTATCAGGGGTAATCATTATCTAATTTTTCACTGAGTAACCATCAATTTAGAAAATGTAATAGAAGCCAATAGTTTAATCAATAAATTGTTTATTTGTTAGTAATAGGACATAGTTATATGGGATGTCTATATTGAGGTCTTTGAAATCAATGCATGACCTAAATTGCACAATACCCTTCATGATATAGATGATATATGTGATCTATATTGGGTAATTAACGAAAAAGGTTTTTATTTGGTAAATTTGTCAACATCAATATCTATATTAGTTGAATGAGATGGGTGAATCTTATTGGGTTCAAACATGAAGCCATAAGGGTCATCAAGAAAGATGAAATGGTGCGTGTCCATATTTCGATTCATTAATGGAATTTTGACATTATTTCATCAAAACACATATCATTGTTGCTTTATAAATTTGATGTACATCTACTTCTCCTAGAGAAACATGGTAGTATTAATAATTTCATGTCTTAGGTGTTCTTCAATTCAAAGATTCAATTGTATTATTTCCTCAATGGTGGTGTATAATACATTTACAAATGTAGGAGGCATTTTCTTAAGGTAATCCTTTTCATCATCCACCATGGAGTCCATGTAGGGACTTTTCATTTGACGTATACTATTTGGGGATACTCATTCACTTTTTAGATTAGGGATGATATATAAAGAGACACTATCATCCCCTACAACCATAGTAATTGTTGACATATTCCAAATAATATTTTCCATTACACTGTCGCTAGATACAAATGGGTCTTGTCCATCTTAAACTAGGTTTATTACCTCAACTTGTTTTATGGGAGAACATAATATCTCTCGATAAAACTCAATGTATTTTTCATGGGAGGTAAACCTGACATTGGTGGACTAAGAAATATATATCATCATCCAACATGGTTTTTTTCCTTTCCTTTTTTTATAAAATTCCTCAACACATGTGAATATTTATTTTTCATGGGGAACTATCACTGTTTAGTATTCTGACAATTCCATCATTGGGGTTTTTCAAACCATATTTGAATGATGATAGTACCACCACTTGGATATGGATCTAGGGAATTCTAGATACTATATTTTAGATTATGTCTTTCTAGACAAAACTAAAATCAATATTAGATATGTGAACACCAAACCTGGATATGATCATCATATTATAGATAGGCCAATGATCTTTCATATCTTGCCCTTGTATACTCCTCATTGAGTGAGGAAATTACCCTTCAATATTCAACAAAGGGAATAGGTATTGAATTGGTATGATGGTGATATCAGAAGTATTTTTAAATTGAGACATTATATGTTGATATTATTGAGTCTTATATAATTATATAGGGGCCGTATTTTTTCAGGATAACCTTTTCCTGATCCAGGATTGTGAACAAGATTCCATCATGAAATTTTTCCAACATGGTATCCACTCAATAAAAGTTATCTATATAAGATTATTTCATAAATTATTGATATATATAGGGGGAATGAAATAGTGCCTCTATGAGTTGTTTTTAATGATGGAGTTCATTGATTATTTTTATCATTGATGGGTAATTTATCATCTCTTTTAAAATGTCTTAATTTTTGGTCGAGTAATACTCTTCCTGAGGTTGTATTGATCCCTATAATGTGTACCATGTGATGAAAGTGTTAAGAAATACATGTCATGTTATTTTTCATAAGTCGATATAAAATAATATACTAGTAGCATTGGATTCCCAAGGTTACCTTATTTTTTGGGATGCTCTTATAATTGAACCCTTAATTAGAGGTCATGACTGAAATTTGTGTGCGAATGAAGAGAATTAGGTTCTAAGGCACCAAAATTTATCTATTATTGTTTATGGATTTATTTACCATTAGTATCAACATTATATATTCCCTCGGGGGAGGGGGACATGACCAAAATTTCCTGTATGAACTTGCTTATATTGACATCTGTTTCACATGATCAAATGAATGCAACCTCTTTTTCTACTATTAGGATTCAGGAACTCATATTCATAAAAATATCAATCATCTTGTAAGGGTTATTCCAAATTAATTGAGTTAAAATATCCAATGGTGATCACATCATTCGATGATTGTTTTGATTGATCGGTTGGTTCCCATGATTTGGATATTGTGGAGAAGAAATATACAAGATTTAGAGTTTAAAATGGATAATTATATTATTGTTTATATGTTGTCTCTTCCTATGTTTGATGTATATTCCCACAGTCAATGTTAATATATGATGACACCACTCTTGGTTGTAGAACTATTTGGGGTCTGATAACATATCATCTCATGGTTTCCTGAGCTCAATAAATTATCTTTTGTGTTATCCAGTTTTTAAAATTCCATTCACTCCTGAATATAAGTCTCTACCAATAATCTTTTCTATTGAGTAGTAGATGGTCATATATGTCACCTACTTCAGAGATTAATCCAAAAATACATATTAAAAAGAGACCACTCCTTTTAATATGAATTTGAATACAATGAAATCTTGGTTGTTATTTCCTAGACTTCTATAGAAAGGGAAATAATTGGGATGGATCGTATTGTTGAACATATTTGGATTCTCGGGTTTTGGGAGCTTGTGTAGGTTATTTTAAATTAGTACCCTGGAATAATTGGAAAATTTTAATTTCAGTAGGATCATGATTCTTTCATTCAATCCTCAAACACTTATTGGCCCTCATCTCTTCAGGTTTTTATATGGGGGTGATTTTCTGTTTAACCCCACTCGGATTAAGGTGATTTGTTGTTTGGGACATTCCTAGGTGCATGAATGGGAAGTACTTCAGAATATATAGTGAAGGTGGATGTTTTTACCATTTCCATCATTTTACCCTATGTTGCTGCCATTATATAATAATTAGCTTAGGTACAATATTTTTATATTTTCTGAAATTATTTTGTTTATATGAACCCGAAGAACATAGTGAGATTCTTCATTGAGATCAATTGGGTAATTTACTCATCTATGTAATTTTCAATATATAGTACTGATAATTTCTCATATTGGAGAGGGATTCTGACTGAATAGGTTAAAAAATCCCATTGATAATTGATTTTAGAAACCTTTTCATTTTCAAATTTCATTTATTTTCCAGGTTGAACATTTTCATTTTATATTAAATGGATGTAAACATGAAATTGAGTTGATGATGAAGGTCATTCCATCTAGAAATTATTAATATTGATAGGATTCCATAAAAATGAAGGTGTGCTCTACCATGGTATTTATAAGAACTCATTATTTTCACCTTATTCTGATCTTATGGCCTATCATTGTTCCACATTATAACAAGATTTGTTTGATGTACTGTTTGGGATCACCGTATATATAAAATATAGAGTTGGTAGGATTTTTAAAATGGGGTACATGAAATGATTTTTCCAAACCTTTGGATATGGCTTCATATCATGTTACTATGGTGAATTTCAATGTTCAATGGCATCAATTCTTGTAGAGAGATAATCAATGATGTTGATAAATTATAAAGGTATTGTTTTTTTAATCCTTCTTTCTGACTATAGGGACTACGTGGTACCTGATGAGGTGGATCGTCCACATTCATATTCACAATTTGTGTGAAGAAGGATTGATTACCCGAAAGTGGTATATTTTTTAAATATAATATAGTGATGTTATTTTCAATTTCAGAATACATATTTATATATACTAGATTCCTAGATCTGAATTTATTCTGATTCAAAGATTCCAATATTTTTGAAAGATCATCCTTTGGAGGAAGAATATTCTTCTCTCCCTGAATATGATACCCACCGTGAATATTTCCCATTATTATCTCCACAATTATTTTTCAAGAGTTTGAATTTCATTAAAATAATGTGAAAGTTGTTTCTCTAGGAAGGGATTTTCATTTCTCCTCTGTGGTTATTATGATGTATCCACACCATTCCCTTTTTTCATATATTTTTTCTTCCATATATGTGGATACTCTATTTTTGGAGGTGCTATATTTTAGAGCCTCCTCTACTATTGTTTGAATCCACCCATAGGGGGTGTATCTATATCCACAACCCAAGGAATGTTTTTAGTATTCCATCCCTTGATGTTTGTGTCTTTATCCACATTAATGTGTGTGTTTATGTGGAGGAAATTCAAAGAGTTATATCTTGAATTTGTAGTTATTATATTTTTTTCAATAAAATAGGATGATTTTACCCTGCTCTCATTAGGTTTGTTCCTCAGAAAAATTACCATATTTTTTACATTTGGATTTATAGTCTTACATGTTTTGGTTACCTTACGCTCCTCCTATCTGAGCTAAGGAGTTTTGACCATGAGGGGTTTTCAATTCATTTTTGTTGAATGAGCCTCGAATATCAGGGGTTTGATTTATCGTGAAAGGAAAATATCATATTCTAATCAATGATATTTACATCCAAGATGGGTGTGATTAATTCACTATATTTTGATGATGATGATGAAAATTCCCCTACCCTATAGGCTTGGGTCTATTTGTAAGAAATGTCTTTGATAGATCCTTTTGAAGATTATCCATGATTTTAGTTTAAGATGTTATGATTCATAGGATAGATGATGTGATTGATATTCTCCCATACTAGTTAGATATTGTTGTTCTAAAACATTCGTTGATTTCCATAGGACCCTATCAGGGATGATGAATATAGAAATGTCAATTGAGATAAAAATTCCTCTTACCTAGTGTTCTAGGGGATTTTGAAGATGCTTATGATATTTCCTAAATCATATATTGAATCGAAAATAATAGTGGTAAAGGTTGTCTTATATATTACATCATCTGAGTGGTATAAATTACTTCACTTATGAGTTTTGTGGTATAAACTACTAAGATTTGTTTTACATGGTGTAGAGGTGATCATATAGGATCATGGTGCAATGTAAGTCCATGATGGGAGAAAATTTCAAGGGGATTTTATTATTTTTATATCAACAGCTTCGTAAATGTATTAAACTAATTCCATTTATTTATAGTTTCCTAGACAAATGATATATGGATAGTTCTCTCCCTGCATTCATAATGTCTTAGCACCATTGAAGTTCGGTAATTCTGATTATGTGAAAAACCAGCTCTCCCTTTTCAAATCCCATAATCTCATTTGAGGATATGAAATTACATGACACAGTGTCTTTGGGTTTCTATTATTCTAGGTCTATGTTGATGATTAAATATCCATACATTGCTCAAACTTAAATATAAATGCACGATATGGATTTATAGATCTGCTTCGGAAGAGTTTTGATGAAATGGAAGAATTAATGATTAATATTTTCAAAATGGTTTTATATTTTTTAATAATAGTCCATAGAGATAGTATCTCGGTCCTGCTATCAATACATTATATTGATGGTCTTAAGGCGGCCCTCTCATCATCAATAAGGGAGGTGTCCGACCTTCGTTAAATAATGAGAATCTATCATGTTATGTATTTTATATTGAATGAACACCTTATGTAGATCATTGAGATCCCATAGTTAGATATAGTGAGGGTTCAGAACATATTTTGGAGGTTTTTTTATTACACTTTCCATATGTCATTTTTTCTTCCACTTATGTAATCTTAAATGAATCTATCAGTTAAGAGTATATAAGGTTCCTCTTGGGGAACCATCTGACTGTAGTAGATTTCTACTACTAGATTATGGAGACTATGTATGGTTCATTGTGATGTTTCATGAACCAAAATATATGAATTCCTATATGTTATTATCACCTCTCTATATAGTGGTGCTTATTTTGAAATAGTGGTGTTTTGGTCAAGGACCAAAACACCTATTTTGTCACTAGAAAAATAAAAAAATATAGGAGAAAATTATAGGAGTCTGAATAATTGAAATTTTTTTAGTCTCTATCTCAAAGATTGTGTAAATCAACCAGGAGATAGTTCTTCTCGTTAATAACGTAGTTATATCTCATATTAGTGAGGTCGTCTACAATCTAGTTCACATATTGATAGTTGTGAGTGACAAGAAATCTAATGTCTGTAAACCAGGGTAGAAAGAATATCCATCATGAAGAAAAATTAGAAGAAAAGTTATAAACTCTATTCCAAATGGATTAAACAATGGTCATTGAATATCACTAAATTCAAATATTGTTCCGGCCATGATGTTTAGAAAAATATATAGCCTGAATCACACTCATCATTTCATCTTCCAGGGAAGAGGTGACAACAAAACCATCATAGAAGCATCCTCGAATCTACCCATAAAGAATTCTGTTGATAAATCCTCATACAGAGGTTCTCAGGATGCCATTAAAATCACCATCATCCTTGAAAATGATGCATCCATAAATCAAATCATTCCTAAATACATAAAAATTAAGTATATTTTTAGGTTATATTCCATTCACCCCAAGCCATCGAAGAATCCCAAGGTATTTAACTATTTTACTACAAATATCCTTTTGAATCATGGTGGCATACCATATGGAAATAAGAATTATAATTTTACTTACATATAGACTAATTGAGTAATTTTTATGAATTTAATAATTTCTACCATACAAGATCACATGGAGAAGATTGAAAATAGCTGTTAGGAATAAATTCTTGATTTTTTGGAGTTATTCATATCCAAACAACACTGTAGTTGATGGTTGATAGAGTCATAATGTTACCATATACACACAAATAGATCAATGAAATAATTAAAAAGGTTATTTTCAATATCACAAGAAAGAAAGATGTGATAAATTTCTTCCCGATGTTGGTTAAAAAACATTTAAATCAAAGTTGAATCCCAAATGATTGAATGATAGAGTCAGTTGGGACTCCTTTGTAAACAATACACTATAGAAGAGTGAATATCAATGTATTTAACTATAATTTAATAAAAAAATTCAACCACCTCTAATTATTGTCAATTTTATTAAAAATGTGATCGTAAATGTTATTTTAGTCAAGTAATTCACTATGAGAATGTTATAAAATTTGAAAGTCATTAGCTTTGGAAAAGTGATAATTGTCAATGATCTGCTTGACACTATCAGGTATGTTAGATTATAGAGATAATAACATATCATTGATATTCTTATTATTGTATTATGGAGATTCAATGGTAAAAACCGTTGAAATGAGAGGAGAACCAGTCTATTTAGTAAGCCAGAAGTTCAAGGTAGAGTATTTCCTCACTAACCCTCTAGAGTAAGACTTTATGTTTATGAACTATTCCTAATGGCAGGTTAGATTGATGAGATCCTATAATTTATATTTCATTTATTAAATTTATCAAGGTAATTTTTTTCAGAAAATAAATGAAGGATTATTTTTTATGAAGGATGATACATGTATGTTTGGATGGAAATAATGTATTAAAATTGTTGAGTTTTGTAATTCCAATCACACCATTATGTATTTTTTTTCCAATAGGTGGACCAAGGAATGGTGATCATATTCATATCATTACGTATCCCACTCAACACAATGTATTTGATTGAATAATTTATGATTATTAGGAGACTAGTTTCCCATTTATAAAACATAATGGAATATTCCATTTTGAAAACAATCACAGACTTGACAAGAGAGATTCATCCATCCATGGAGAGGGATTTACCTCTACACTAGTAGATTATTTGAATTATTGGGACATAAACTGTGGTAAAATAATTATATATAGGTATGCACCAAAAAATGTGAACACCAAGGTTGGTAAAGTGGATAGTTCCTTCTTTAAGACCTAATGTATTGATAATATTATTTTCCTTATGGAAGGATATATTATTACAAAAATATGTAGGGTTTTCCTTGACTGATAATTTACCCAGATACATCTTCATAGTGAGAGAGGGTAATTTTTAGGTTACGAATGTTTCACTAGTCCCCTTATAGAAATTAAATTATTTCATCGGAATAAAATTTATACATGGGAGAAAAATTCATGGAGGCATGTATCAGTTTAATCTTTTTTTGATCCACTAATTGAGTTAGTAATCTACTCAGGTTTTCCTCATAAACCATGCAAGAATAACTATGTGGAGACCACCTAGCTTGAGTCCATTATTGAATTTAATATATCTCTAAGGAGAGACATTAACAAAGATTGAGATGAAATAATAATTGAAAATATTATTAATTTTATTGATGTGAGTGTCATTAAATCCAAACAATTACATAACTTTTAAACTAAATCTCTATTAAATGGTATAAAAATATTTTAGAATATCCTTTTTTATGGCTACATTCCCACCTCTAGTATATTCATTAAAAAGGATGGTGAATTCTATGTCTTGAAAAATACAATCTGGGATAGAAATGCTTGATTTCTAGAAGCCGTGTAATTATTCTTTAGAGATAATTGATAAGGGAAATGGGTATAAAGAGGTGAATCTCATCATCATTATCCATAGTAGTGATTAAGGAGAAGAATCAAATTTTTATACCATGGAGGGAATGCCTTTAGAAAATAATGTCTTGATCAATCGACATACATAATCTATGATCACCTCCCAATATTGTTAATAATTTCAATTAATGATTCCATTAGGTCAATATTTAGGCATAAGATCATGTCTCTAATCTCATGATCATGATGGATTCAATTAAAAAGTTAGTTACCCACTTCAGTCACCATAACCAGAATGAAATCAGTTAAAAGGTATTTATTAACATTAAGCCCATTATAATGATTTTCAAAATAGGATACAACATGATTAACAATACCTTCTTCAAAATTAATTGGATTTCCCCACCCCTTATAAAGGCATGATTCCTACAATCATTTCAAGATCTTTGAATGGTGGTGTATAATATAGTATTTATAAAACCATCATTGAGACATTTAGTTTTGAATATTTACTTTTAAATGTATTAATTAAAATTGATAATAGAAACAAGTTTATTAGAAATAATAATTTCATGATGGGGGTCAGAAGTGATGTTGGAGATAGAATTTTTATTCATAATTTGGGAGAGTTTTTCTTCCATAAGAAGGATTTAATTATCCATTTGTTTAGATTTTAATATACAATAGTTTTTAATAACTAGATTTATATTTAATAATTTAAAATCATAGGAAAGGAGACATTGAATTTGTTTATTTTATAACATGAATTTTTCATATTGGTTTCCCAATCAGGGTATGAAGACCATGTGAAGTATAATCTAAAAGGTAAAATAGGGTTTTTAATATAGATATAAAATATTACTAGAATGAGATCATGGTTAGAGGAAATTTTAGGAAGTTTCAAGCTAGAGATATTTTCCCTTTTATCAAGATCTAGAATATTATTAAATACTCTTTCTATCTTTCTAGCAACTGCCCTGTTGTAATGTTGTCTATACTGCATAAACTTAGAAACAATGATATTAACTTTAATAATATTTTTATCCTCTATTGAGGGTTTAAATTCACATGAAGATATAGTAGAGTGTAGGGGATCCAATTTCTACCATGGGGAACGAATTGAATTAATGACTTCTATAACAATCCATGGACTATGAATTCTATCGCTAAGATGGGAAGGTTCATTAAAAAGGGGACTCATATCATGTTTTTAATTTTTGTCATGTATAAAGGTAGAGTAAAATTTAGAGTGAAAAAAATAATGTCTTAGGTGGAATATTGCTCAGTAATACTAATAATATTAAAATTCATAAAGAAGAATGAACAATAATCCCGAGGGTTTCAATATATGAGCCATTTTCACCAGATAATAAAAAAACAAAACCAAATTTGAATAGATTTAAGAATGTGAAGGAAATTTTATTTATGGTTTCAAAATATTAAAACTTTTAGGATTCTTGTTGTTGATAATCATTTTGAGGACATTAGATTTTTCCGGTTCACTATACCCTATCAATTCCAAATGAAAATATTCATTAAATCATATTCTTTGGGTTTTATCCCCATTCATTCTTGTTCCCAATGCTCTTATTTTAGGATGATAATCTATGAGTGGTTTCCTTGATCAGACTATATTTCATCCCCTAATTTCTCATATTAAAATAGGATATAATGATTGTAATACATGAACTATCTTCCATTGATATTGGATCCCCCATTTATGTGTTTGAAGGAGAAGCCAGTTGACAGTTTGGATTAGTTAATATTATCATTTTCTTTATATCATGTTTATTGTTAAATATAGAGACTCTAGGTTCAACATTGTAATTTCATATCTTTGTGTCAACAATACCATATATAATTCCACTATTTGAAAAACAAAATTATGTTGTTTGAGATCCATAAAACAACCAATGAATTATTGTATCAATACTCCTATTACTTCTTATTGCAAATAGACTCTTGAACAACTAAAATCATGTTTTTTTATCACTATTAAGAGATTTATGGGAATTTCTTCCTTAATCATGGGATTCATTGTAATCAGAGAAGTTTTATTCCTCACTCGACATGAGAATTGGTAAAGTTTGACTGAATTGATACTCATATACCCAGTGTTAACAGTTTATTGAACAATCCAATTGGCGTTTTCAATTGAATTACCGAGAGTTATAGGTGTCCTGTTACTATAAACATATGGGACATTAGTGTCCACATGAGTGTTATTTTCCTCAATAAGTGTGTGTTTTGAGGAATCGTCATTCATGTCATTCAAATCCCCAGAATGGTAAACTGGAGTATGATATATACATTTTATCTTTTTAGGACGAATTTTTAAAGGATATATACCTTACCTAGATATCAAGGGTAGCTCAGTTTTGACACCAAAGGCATTGTATTTGGATGTGTATGCAACATTTTAAGGACCTCGTTTAAACATTCTTATATTTCAATAATTATACATTGGTATTCCATTTCAATTTTTTGTTATTCCACTAAATTATCCCATGATTTTACAACTCCAAAAATTGTTTTTGATGGAATGATTTATGATTTTCAAGAGACCAGTTGTCCATTTATAAAACATCATGGAATAGACCATTTTGAAAACAATCACAAACTTGACAAGAGAGATTCTTCCCACCATATAGAGAGATTTACCTCTACATGAGGAGATCATTCAATGTATTTGGTCCTAAAATATTGGAAAATAATTATATATAGGTATACAAAAAAAATATGAGCACCAAAGTTTGTAAAGTGGAAAGTTCCTTCTTTAAGACCTAAAGTATTGATAATACTGTATCCTATTGGAAGGATGTATTATTACAAAATAAAGTAGGATTCTCTCAAACTAATAATTTTCCCCGATACATCAACATATTGAGAGAGGGTACATTTGAGAATATTGATGCTTCCGTTGTCTCCATGTAAAAATAAAATGATTTCATTGGCATAAAAGTTATTCATGGGGGAAATAAAATTCTTTGAGGCATGAATCAGTTTAATGTTTTTTGGATACACTAATTGATTTGGTAATCTACTCAGGTAGTCTTCATAAACCATGAAAATAATAGCAGAGTGGAGATCACACTGCTTGGGTCCACTGTTGAATTTAATGCATCTCTAAGAAGAGACATCAAAAAGGATTTAGGTGAAGTACAAATTGAAAATATTATTAATTTTATTTATGTGAGTGTCATTAAATCCATACCATTCCAAAAAAATTGAAAATAAATCTATCATAAATAGTATAAAAATATTTTAGAACGTTTTGTTTGATGGATACATTCCCACCTCTACTATAGTAATTCAAAAGGATGGTAAATTCTAAGCCTAGACAAATAAAATCCTGGATGGAAATGATTTTTTTCTATAAGCTAGGTAATAATTTTTTAGAGATAATTGATAAGGGAAATGGGTATAAAGAGGTGAATCTCATCATCATTCTCCACAGTAGAGATTAAAGGGTGGAATACAATGTTCAAACCATGGGGGAGTGCCTTTAGAATAGAAAGTATTGATCAATCTACATACATAATCTAGAATCACCTCCGAAATATATTTAATAATTTCAATTAATGAATCCATTAGGTCATGAATAAAGCATAAGATCATGTATCTAATCTCATGATCATGAGGGATTCAATTAAAAAGAGAGTTTCCCACTTCAGTCACAACAAATAGAATGAAATCAGTTAAAGGTATTTATTAACATCAGGCCCATTAAAAAGACTGTCAAAATAGGATACAACATGATTAACAATACCTTATTCAAAATCAATGTGGTTTTCCCCGCCCCTTGTAAAGCCAAGAGGCCTGCAATCATTCCTAGATCTTTGATGGGTGAGGTATAATTTAATATTTATGTAACCATCTTTGAGCCATTTAGTTTTGAATATTAGTTTTTAATTGTAGTAAATGAAATTGATAATAGAAACATGTTTATTAGACATAATAATTACAATATGGGGGTCAGAAGTGATGTTGGAGATAACATTGCTATTAATAATTCGGTAGAGTTCCTCTTCCGTAAGAAGGATTTAAGTATCCATTTTTTCATATTTTAATATACTCCACTCTTTAAAAACTGGATTTAGATTTTTTATTTGAAAGGCATATGAAATGATTTATTGAAATTTTTTATTTTAGAACATGAATTTTTTATAATGTTTTCCCAATATGGGTATGAAGACCATGCTATGTTAAATCTAAAAGGTAAAATAGGAATTATAATATTGATAGAAAATCATACTAGAATGAGATCATGGTCAGAGGAAATTTTAGAAAATGTCATGTTAGAGATACATTCCCTTTTTTCCAGATCTAAAATATTAGTGAATACTCTTTCCAGCTTTCTAGCAACTACCCTATTGTAATGTTGTCTATACCTCATAAACATGGAACCAATGATATTAACTTCAATAATATTGTTATCTTATATAGTGTATTTGTATTCAAATGATGAAATAATGGATTGCAGGGGATCCAATTTCTCCCATTGGGAAAGAATAGCATTAATGACTTCTATAACAATCCAAGGATCATGAATGTTGTCTCTAGGATGAGACAGTTTATTGAAAAGGGGACTCATATCTTGGTATCTATTTTTGTCATGTATAATGGTGGAGTAAATGTTTGAGTGCCAAAAAATAATTTTTCAGTTGGAATATTTCCCAATAATACTGATAATATTAACATTCTATAAAGAAGAATGAATAATGATCCATAGAATTTCAATGAATGAGCCATTGTCACCAGATCATAAAAAACAAAACCAAATTGGTATAGTGAAAGAAAAAGAGAAGGAAAATTTATTTTAGGTTTATAAATATCGAAAATTTTAGGATGATTGTTGTTGATAAACCTTTTTAGGATATTAAAATTTTCAGGTTCACTATACCCTATCAAATCCAAACAAAAATATTCATTAAATACTATTATTTGGGTTTGACCCCCCTTCCTTCTTGTTACCAATGCTCTTATTTCAAGTTCATCATCTTTGTGTGGTTCCCTTGATCAGACTATATTTCATCACCTTCTTTCTCATATTTAAAGATGGGATAATGTTAGTAATACAAGTACTTTCATCCATTGATATTGGATCCCCCGTTTATGTGTTTGAAGGAGAAACCAGTTGACTATTTGGAGTAGTTAATATTATCCCCTACTTTATATCCTATTTGTTGTTAAATATAGAGACTTTAGAAGACACATTGTAATGTCTACTACTTATGTCAACAATACCCAGTATATTTCCACTATCTAAAAAAGAATTTATGTTGTTTAAGGTACATAAATAAACCCATGCATTAGTGTTTCAATCCTCCTATGACTGATTATTGAAAAAAGGCTCCTGAAAAACTATAATCATGTTGGTATTATCACTATTTAGAGATTTAGGGGGAATTTCTACCTTCATCATGGGAATAGTTGTAATCATTTTAGTTCTATTCCTCACTCAGTGTGGGCATCGGTAAAGATTGACTGCATTGTTACTCATACTACCCAGTGTTAACAGTTTCTTGAACAATTAAATTGTTGTTTTAATGTGAATTAACGAGAGTTATATGTGGGTTGTTACTATAAAAAAATGGGACATTAGTGTCCAAGGGTGTGTTCTTTTACTCACTATGTGTGTGTTTTGGGGAATCGTCATTCATTTCATTCAAATACCCACTGGGCTGATCTGGAGTATGGTATATACATTTTATCTCTTTAGGAAGAATATTTGAATGATATACAACCTTCTTAAGATATCAAGTGTAGCTCAGTTTTTAATCCAAAGACATAGTAGATTGAGGTGTTTGCATAGTTTTTTAGACCTAATTTAAACATTATAATATTTTAATAATTATACATTGGTATTCCTTTTAAATTTTTTATTATTCTACTAAATTAGCCCATGATTTTCCAACATCAACTTCTTGGGAATTCAAGCTAATGGATTGATAATCCATTTTTCATTCTTTTTCAAAGAAGATTCATGTTCACCTAATAAAGGGCCCTTATATTTTATTCTTTTTTGACTCGGTCCATTGAATACAATCTGATTGGGAGCCCTATTTATGGACTTCCAAATAATTTAGTATTTATTGTCCTTTGATTTTTCAATACTCATTTAATGGGGGTTTCTCATATTCTTGGGTAGTGTTTTTTACTAGAAAAATATCATATTTATAACAACTCTGAAATTTGGGGTGTGATAGAAGATAAAGGGGATGAACAATGAATTTTTGTTGAAATTTCACAAAAAAATGAAAATGGATAATTACCTTGGTTCTTGGATAGTTTTTCCTCATTACATAAGAATAGAAAATAGATAATAAAATATAATGTTAAATAAATTTAATAAGGTTTATTGTTTTAGGTAAATGATAAATCTCTCATAATAAATGGTATTCAATCTAAAATTATTTGGGATGTAATGATGAAATCCAATAAATTGTTCTTTCATTAATGGGTTGAAATGAAACATGTTTATCGTTTCAATAAATTTCGATGATTATAGAAATAATTGTTTTAAAATTTATATTTACCCTAGGAAAATAGTCGATGATGGAAATGTTGTATCCAAATTCATATATATTAAAGGAAAATTGATTCCATTAGGTAGATTAATGAATTAAATTTATCAAAAAATGATATAATTAAATCGGTTGGGGAATGAAATTAGTGTATATATGATTCAATGAAACATGAAAAATCTATTAAGGTAATATATCTTATGTGATATTTCAAATATTATTAGAAGAAGAGATATGTGTTTGTTAATTTCATAGAAATATATTTTATATAATCTTTACATATGAAATTTTTTATTCACTCAACTCAACCAATAGAACAAATTCATTTAGATATTTATAAACCAAGAGGTAAAAAACACACATTCACAGATATGTAATTCATTTCATTCATTGATAAGTTTACTATCTTTACTTGAATTACGTATTTGAAACACAAATCAGAAGCCCTAAAAATGTTTTATTGTTATATGATAAGATCTAAAAATAAATTTGGTTATTCTATGATGATGTTTGGAACATATTATGGTGGTGAATAAAATAATGATGATTTCATAATTTATATATAATAAAAGAGAATTTGGCTTGAGTTAAGTGCATCACAAACCACACCAAAAATCCAATGTTTCAATTTCTATTTGGTGAGAAATAACATCATAAATCACATACTAAGTTGATAAAATAAGAAAATCATCAATATATTATTAGTGCTCAGTATCTGATTTTTCAAAAATTAATAAGAGGTACATTTGTTAGACATACTTATCTATATTCAAAAGTTGATCAGAAATATGTAAATTAAGAATTTGAGTATAATTATGTTAACTATGATTTAATAAGAGGGCATTATAAAATTGATAAGAATGATAATTGGGATCATTTACCAAAAGAAAATGAAAATTATATTATTGTCATAATGTGGGGGTTCGAGAACATTATATATATGATGGTGATGTAATGAGAAAAAAATGAATGAATGGGTTTCTATAGATGCTCACAAATTTATGATAATGATTTTAACGAGACAATTTATCATGTTGAAATGATACGAACAATTATTTTGAACACTCTATGAGATGGATATTTTAATATTCCCAACTCATTGTTTTTTTGTTTAAATTGTTCTAAATGTGTTATATATGTTTAAATCAAGTCTACATATGTTTATCTATTTTAATTTATGTTTTACTGTTGACCTAGAAGTATTCTGGACTGAACAGACACTTTTTGAAAATTCAATGTTTTGACTCACTGTTAGTTATTTTCATGAGTCACTGATGATGAATGGTTGCACCTATGATGAACGGTCACACCGATGATAAATAGTCGCGCCGATGATGAATGGTTACACCGATGATGAACTGTCGCACTGATGATGAATGGTCGCATAGATGAAGAACGGTTGCACTGATGATGAACAAACGCACCGATGAAGAACGGTCTCACCGATGTTCAAAGGACCTACTGATACTAGTGATTAAAGGACTATAGATACCGATGATCAAAGGACCTACCGATACCGATGATCAAAGGACCTACCGTTACCGATGATCAAAGGAGCTACTGATACTGATGATCAAAGGAATTACCGATGCTGATGATAAAAGGAGATACCGATACCAATGATCATGACCTAACAAACCAATGCAGATTCAAAATGACTCACTGATCTCATGACTCATCGATAGTCATAAAAACTGTTTGAATTTCTATTTATTCATATTTAATTCCAATAGTCATATTTTATGTTTTTAATGCAATTGATGATATTTAATGTTAGTTGTTGGCATGTCGGAGAATTGTATCTCGTACCTATGAACAGGTAATCATTCCTATTACCGGAGCTCATGGAATATAAGGAAGAGAGAGCTATAGTAAAAATACACATATTATAGAGAGGAAAAACGGTAATTCTTCCATGCACGCACATACATGAAAAGAATAACACACGAGGAACTCTCACACTCATCAAGAACAGAAATTCAAAGAAGAATTTAAAGGGCTATAACGTTTACTCATACTTGAGATAAACACTTACACTAAAAGTGAATGAAAGAGAACTACGACACTATGTGTTTCTACACAAAAACCAATGAAGGATTCAGAAGTATTTCTGCTGAATCGAAGGAGTCCAGAGTTGCACTGGTTATCACTAGAGCATTCTAAACTCTCATATACTCTCTCTAAGTGATTCATTATTTACTTTATCGAGCAGTGTGTATACTTTGTATAATTTGAACACACACAGACTCCTGTGCAGAACTGGAGGATAATAAATCCTCACACCAATCATTCCACACATTCTTGTATCCCACTAAGGATTGTGGTAGAGGTTAATTAGGACCTGGACAGCCTGTGTGTTATTGCTATCATTTGTTTTCCAACGTATAATTGTGGTAGAGGTCTTAGGACCTGGATAGTCTCTTGTATTGTTGTTTACCTCGATCCTGGCTGTGTATCAAATTTATATAAATTGTTTTAGTGGACGAAGTCTAGGCTTGAGACTGAACCTCTTGGTTCAAAAACTATTCTAATATTCATTTTTGGTTATAAACTATATTGAATATTCTGCTGAAAATTACTTTGAAAAACTATTTGTTTTAAAGTTAATTTGCTAGAAAAACTAGAATGTGTTTATACTTATTGTGAACAAGTAAGTTTGTTTAAAAAGTTAATTTAATACCCTAATTAAATTAACTGATATCTAATCAATCATTAAGAAACTAGTTGAACATTTACAATCTGTATAAATTCACCACAGTCTAACTTGTTATAAAATTTGGGGGATTTTAATAAAAATATTTATTAACAGAAATTTTAATTAGAACTAAATTCTCCTCCCCCCTTGAGTTTCCACTCCGACCAACAATTGATATCAAATGTTTTTTTATTAATACATAATTTCATAACACTCTGATTTTCAACTGTGATTTTAGTTTCACCTTTAATGATCATAAATTTATGTTAGTTCTAAATTTTTTCTCTTTAAATATATTTACTAAAACTTTGTTATGGACTATAGACTAAAAGGTGCTGCTACCAACATTCCACATTTCTTTAATGGTAAAAATTATGCTCAGTGTAATCATAAAATTAAAATTCATTTGGAAAGTATGGGGTTTGATATATAGACTGCTATAGAAACTCAATATAAGATTCAAGAAATTGATAGAACTATTTGGGATGAATCTACTAAGACTGCATAAAATAATAACTATAAATCAATGAATTCTTTTTACTGTGATCTAGGAGATGAATAATTCAATCACAAATCTTCTTGTACAATTGCTTATGAAATTTGGGATACCGTGGGTGTTTCCCATGAGGGTACAACCAATGTCAAAGATATGAGACTGAACACCTATACTATTAAATATGATAATTTTAAAATGAAGCCTGATAAACCTATTTATGATATGTATCTTAGGTTCAATGAGATTTTCAATACTATGAAATCACGTGGAAATGTTGTTCCAGCAATGGAGAAAATAATGAGGATACTTAGATGTCTGCCAGACCGATGGAGAGGCACATCTGTTTCAATTAGAGAATCAAGTGATACTAGTGATTAACCTGTTAAAGAGATGATTGGTAAGTTAATGATTTATGAGGAAGATCTTAAAGTAAAAAAGGAAGAAGATGATGAACCAAAGAGGAAGTCCGTGGCTTTTAAATATACTTCCAGAAAGAGAAAGTACAAGGAGAAATTTCAGACACTTAAAGTTCAATAAGTGAAAGTTCATAATCTCATTGTGATGCTGAGTTGGATCAAATATCCCGGAGGATTACGAAATTTTATAGGTAGAAGAGATTCTTCAGAAAATAAAACTACAAAGGTAAATATGTCAAGAAAGGTAATTGGAAAAAGGATTGGAAGACAACTGATAATAGTGATGAGTTTTTTTGCAATGAATGTAAAAAGAAAAGGTCACATTAAAGATGATTGCCCAAAATTAAAGTTCAAGAAGAAACATGACTACAAGGACAATAAGTACAATAAAGCTATGAAAGATTTACGGAGTGCATTAGAAGACAACACAAGTGAATCTACGGTTTCTGACTCTGAAAATAATCGAGCTAACATGTGTTTTATGATAAACATATCTGAGATAGCACTGGATAATCTTGCTTTAAATTCATATTACTCTGGAGTTGAATCTGATTTTGAATCTAAAAACTATTATAGTGAAGAACTATTTGAATACTATAATATGAATTAAGAAACCTGTAATGAAATTAAGGAAAAATATAAGTCATTGAAGAAACAACATGCTTTCACTGCAAATGTTAAATCTGCAATTGATGTAGAAAAAGAAAAGAATGCTCAATTGTTTAAGGAAAATACTAAACTAAAATTGTCGAATGAGCAATTAAAGAAGGACGTAAAAAAATTCAGAATTGGAAAAGATACTCTTACTAAAATTACAGGAAAACATGTTGCACGAAAGTATACTACTGGTTTAGGCTATTATCATGGATAGAGTAAACAAACTAAAACTAGATTTATTTCTAATTCTAAAGAGAACGGGGCTAGTTCATGTTCTGGAAATTCAAATGTATCAACTTGTTAATCACATAGTTACAGATAAAATAATGTTTATCATTCAAAATATATTGATTCTATAAATTATATGAAGATCCTAAGATAAATTTGGGTATCTAAATCTTTTCTTGCTAACCTATCTGGACCCAAGATGATCTGGGTACCAAAATCATTTTCCATCTAAATCTGTTTTTTAGGAAACATTCTTAAAGAGTTTAATCAATGGTGATGGAGGCCATCTTAAATGTGGTGATAACTCTAAAGGAAATATCATCGGCCTAGGCCGGATTGGTAACACTGCTTCAGGTTTAATTTCTAAACTTTTATTTGTTGATGGACTTAAATATAATTTGTTAAGTATTTCCCAGTTATGTGATGATGGTTTCAATGTTAAATTTTCCAATGATTCTTGTAATTTTTTTAACTCTTAAAATGTTTTTCTATTTTTTGGTTTGAGAAATGAAAATGTATATGCAGTTGATTTAACTTCATTATCCAAGAAAAATGTTATGTGGTTAATTTCTTATCATAAATAATCTAGGCTTTGGAACAAAAGATTATGACATAGCAATATTTATTCACTTATAAAACTAAATACGAAGAACTTAGTTAGAGACCAACCCAAAATTGAATTCCCATTAGAAAAAGTTTGTAATCCCTGTCAAAAGTGAAAGAAATATAAAGATTCTTTCAATTCAAAGAAAGAAGTTTCAACTTCTCAACCTCTCGAGTTGGTTCACATGGACTTATTTGGACCTTCTAGATTTTCTAGATTAAATGGGAAGCACAATGTCTATATACTAGTAGGTGAATTTTCTAGATATACTTGGGTGTACTTCTTAGATCACAAAAGTGAATCTTGTTCTTACTTTTTCAAATACATCAAGTATTTAGAGAGCCTTAGTGGACGTAAGATTAATACCCTAAGAAGTGATCATGGCAGTGAGTTTGAAAATCAAAAGTTTGAGTCTTATTGCTCACACAATGTCTATAGTCCAACTCTTCTTCCCCTAGGACATATCAGCAGAATTTTGTAGTAGAAATGAGAAATAGAACCCTTTAAGAAATTGCAAGAACTATGATCAATGAGTATGACCTACCTACTTATTTTTGGGATGAATCTGTGAATACATCTTCTTATATTTTCAATAGAGTATTGATTAGGCCTATTCTTAAGAAGTCCCCTTATGAACTGTGGAACAATAGAAGACCTAAACGTAGTTACTTCAGAGTATTTGGCTATAATGTCTTTTTCCTCAATACCAAGGATAATCTAGACAAGTTTTCTTCTATGAGTGATGAATGAATCTTTTTAGGATATTCAGTTATAAGAAAAGCATATAGGGTTTTCAATAAGGGAACCATGTGTGTGGAAGAATCTTTTCACATAAAATTTGATTAAACTGATCCACATGAACCTATACTTTATCATGAAAATCTTGAAGGGGAGTTTTCTGTTCTAATCCTTAATGATAGAATCAATGAACCCGTTCTAAAGAAAACCAGTTCTGAAAATATTTCAGAATCTACTTATAATGAACCTGAACCTAGAGAAGAACCTGAAATCTCTAGTCTTATCTTTACTTGATCAACTTGGATTCTAAAGAATCATCATTTATATGCTGTTGTTGGTAATCTTGATAGAGGAACACAGACTAGAGATTATCTCAGAAATCAGGTTGAACATCAAGCTTTTCATTCACAGTTAGAACCTCAAAATATCATTGATGAAATCAATGATGAATTTTGGGTAATGGATATGCAATAAGAGTTAAATAAATTTAATGAAACAAAGTCTGGGAATTTATAGAAAGACCTAAGGACACCATGACTATAGGCACTAAATGGGTTTTTAGAAATAAGGTCGATGAATCATGAAATATAGTTAGAAACAATGCTAGGTTAGTTGAACAAGGATATAGTCATGAGGAAGGAATAGACTATGAATAAAACTTTTCACCTTTTTATAAATTAGAAGCCATTAGGATCTTACTTTCCTATGCTGCCCATCTGAATTTAAAGTTATATAAAATGGATGCCAAAAGTGCATTTCTAAATTGGTTTATAATTGAAAAAGTTTTTGTTGAACAACCACCAAGATTTAAAAACCACCATTTTCAAAATCATGTTTTTAAACATTCGAAATCATTATATGGTTTAAAACAATCTCCAAGAGCATGGTCTGATAGACTTACAAATTTTCTTATTTTGAAATGTTTTACTAAAGGAATTGACGATCCCACTCTTTTTATCAAAAGAATTTCGAAGGACATTTTCATTGTAAAAATCCATGTAGATGATATTATATTTGGATCTTCCAAACATTCTTCTTGTATATATTATTTAAATATTATGCAAAATGAATTTGAAATGAGTTTAATGGAAAAAATCCAGTATTTTCTCGGATTTCAAATTTTTCAGAAGAAGGATGGTATTATTATAAATCAATGTACATATACAAAGTATATTTTTAAAAACATTTTGGTTTGGATAGTATAAAGGGAAGTGACACACCTATGTGTACCACATGTATACTAGATGATGATGAAACTAGGAAACCAGTTGATCACACTAATTATAGATGTATGATTTGAAGCTTAATTTACCTTACTACTTGTCGACCATATATTATGTTCATTTTATGTATGTATTCAAGATTTCAAGCTAATCCAAAAGAATATCATTTAATTGTTGTTAAAATAATTTTTAAGTGTCTTAAACACACTGTAAATTTAGGTTTGTTTTACCCAAAAGGACAATCTTTTGAATTAATGAGTTATTCAGATGCAGACATTGCTGGTTGTAGGATGGATAGAAAAATCACATCTAGAACATGTCATTTTTTGGTTATGTCCTTAGTATCTTGGTGTAGTAAGAAGAAGAATTCTGTAGCTTTTTCCACTACCGAAGCAGAATACATTGCTACTGGTAGTTGTTGTGCACAAATTCTCTGGATGAAACACACTCTTCTGGACTATGGATATGATTTTAAGAATGTTTAAATTAATTTTGAAAACACTAGTGCAATTAGTATTTCTAATAATCTCGGGACTCACTCTAGGACTAAGTACATTGATGTCAGACATCACTTCATGAGAGATCATTATCAAAAGGGTGATATTTCTGTCGAATTTATTGACTCTGAACAACAGTTAGCTGATATTTTCACTAATCATTTATGTTCCGAAAGGTTATACTTTTTTAAACATGAGTTAGGTATGATCGATATGTGAAACTGATCTGTGAAACCGATCTGTGAAACCAATCTGTGAAACAGTTCTGTTAAACAGATATGTGAAACCGATCTGTGCTACTGATTGAGTAGTACAGAAGTGAAACTGGTAGTGTTCATCAAAACGATGATGTTTTACTAAATATTTATTATTGTTTATTATTATCGTAACCCTAAATGATAAAAATAATGACATGCAACCATTTCTAAATGACTATTGACCTTCTATCTCCTGCTGAACACTCTCTTCTTTTTCAAATCCCAAACCTTCTGAACCATTCTAACATTTCCAAATGCTCAATCCTCTAGAAACTCCAAATGAAAAATAAAAAGTGACAAAGAAAGGAATCTGAAGGTTCCTCTACTATAAAACATGCTTACGGAGAGTCTAGCAGCATGACACAAATGTCCGTAAACCCGGAGCTGGAAAAACGGGTAGTTACTAGAGAAAAATAAGTTTGTTCAGAATGGGTATTATGCAGCAAGTATGCTCTGTTAAAAGTGTAGGAAATGCATGTATGGAATAAATAGTTTTGTTATAATAGCATATTCTATTACACGAATTTGGTGCATGAGTTCTATATAATCTTAATTATAGTGTTGGATGGAGCAGAACCAGCGAGACTGTCTTCAATAGTTAAGGGGAAAAAGATTACATTTTCATCAAAGCAATGGGCTGAATGTTTGGGAGATCCTCACAATTGAAGATATGAGGATTACACTAGTAATATCTGTACTAAAACTAATTACTTTTAATATGAGATAGATCTGGAAATGATGGTAGGTAAGTTTGAATCGAGAAGAATATCTACTGCAGAATTTGATGGTGAGAGTAGAATTTTGTTTAAATTCATTCAGCACCAAGTCTGTCTAAGAAAATGTGACATTTCTTCAGTAAAGTAACAGGATGATTTTCTGTTATTCCTTTTGATGAATGGTAAAATGATCAACCTGTGTAGATATTTTTCTAAGATTATTTCTAAGATGATAAAACTATCAATAAAAGCTACAACTTTGTTTTATTCTAATAAAATCTCTGTCATGCTGAAATTATTGGGATGTGTTGATGTTGGAGATGAGTGAATCTCATCCAGTAGCTTCTGTATTAATGAGGACATCTGAAAGAGGATGAAAATCAACTGGAACCCATGGAATAAGGCTTGGGTTGCTGATGAGGAGAATTTTTATGATTCCTTCAATCCTACTGATCATCCTAAGAGACCAAAGGGGGTGAGAGATCCCAATAAAAAACCTGGAAATGATGTGGTTTATTCTGATGATGTAGAGGAAGTAGAAGTTCCTAAAGAAACTAGTGAGTCCATTAAGAAGGGAACAGATGAAGAATAAGCTGATGATAATTTGAATGCTGAAAAAGAGGCTGAATAATGTTCATGATGAGTGGAGTGATCCTGATACAGTTAGTCCGAGGATGAGAAAAATGGATTTTGGACCAGCTAGTCCACATCTTAACTTACCATAGATAGACCCACTTTTAGCTGATAATGGAGTAGAAGATGAGACTGAAGAATCAAACCATGAGCAGTATAAATTCAGTAGTATAGATAGTTCATGTTATAAATCAGTTAATAATGGTGATGATGAAGGTAATGATGGTGATGAGGATGTTGTTGATGCTGATGGTGATAGTGATGGCAGTAGTAGTGATGGTGATAGTGGTGATGTTGATGATGCTGACGCTTGACCTGTAGAAGGTCCGAATATGATCCAAGATTATCCTCAACCCCAACTAAATGTGCGTTAAAATGTCCTTGAGGCTGAGAGGACAGAACAGTTATAGATTGATGTGAATAAAGAATTCTCTCCGGAAAATTATGGAAGAGCTAGGATTGTAAAACATCTATATCAATCATGCCAAGCTGCATGGGAAGAACACCTAGGTCTTCCAGTTTTGGGTTTAGATTATCTAGAGGAAGAAGAAGTTGAAGTGGAACTTATAGGAGTAAGTGATTCAGTTCAGGATCAATTAGTTACTGAGTATATGCAAAGAGTAGATGTCAAACCTGGTCCTTTAGATTCTCAATCCAGACCTGATCCTTCAGTGCCTCAATCTACACCCGGTCCTAGATTTTCTCAATTTGATTTTAAAAGATTTTAGGTTGAGTGGGTACAAGCAGTTAGAGAGACTATGAAAGATAAGTTATCACATGTTACTAATCCTAGTCCTGTTTCTTTATCTGAAGCTTCTATGGATGATTTGGCTCAAAGAGGGGTAAACCTTATCAAGGAAGTCATGTGCAATACTAGTGAATTGATTGGTAAACACATTACCTCTTTGAATAAAACACTCACGGATTTAGGTAGTAATCTAGTTTCTTTGTCCGATGAGTTTAGAGAAAACATCTTTGGAATGATGGAAGTGTTAGGAAATCTGATAGAACATATGAAGAAGGAACACTTGAGAAAGTTGAAAGTTGAGACCACTGAAGTCGTTACTCATGATAGTTCTTCAAAGCTGACCAAGATTACTACTCATGAGATTAATGCTATAAAGGATGTTATTAAGGAAGATCTGGAAGCTCTTGTGAAAATTTTGGATTTAGATTCCTAGAAAAAAATGAAAGAGCACAATGATCATATTCAAAATATGTTGCAGTTGTATTCATCTAATGATCCCAAGGATCAGAAAGAGATTAAAGAGAAAGTGGATCATTACTTATGTAAGATTTATACCAATCATGAGTTGAACCACCAGTTCAAGATTTGGCTAAAAATTTGAAGCTTCCTCCAGTTACTCAGGCTTTCAAGGCTCAAGTTCAACATATGAAAGATTTTAATCCTACTTTAGAAAGTTTCATGCAAAACAAGGATGAATTTGGAAAAGCTATGATATACGGTGGAGAAGTAATTCAAGATTTTTTCAATATGCTCAAACCCCCACCTTCTTGTACATGAGAAGTCCATTGTTTTTCCTACTGTTGATCCTCTTAATCCATCAGATGTTTCTCCTGGTCAGTTATCTATATATCATGATCTATCAAATATCTGGTCGGCCATTCAACAACAACCTTCAGAAAGATATGATGCTCGTCAGCATGTATCTTTAGAACCCACTATTCATCCAGCCAGAGCTGTCTTACCTCCTCTCTCCATCCGACCAGATCAACCTTCTACAAAGCCTCATTCTGGACCATCTATTCCACCAACTGCCAAAGGAAAAGCTCTATTTCACCCAAATAAATAGTTGTGTCTACACATTTTTGATAGGGCATCTGTTTCTTTTCCATTACAACTTTGTATCTAGTTCTTGTACTCTTTTTCAAATGTTATTTCAGTTGCATCTTTTTCTTGCTTCTGTTCCCTCTATTTTCATATTGATAATCCCAAAGGGGTAGAAATCATGACTATGAATAGTGGGGAGATATCATGAATATGCATATGGGGTGAACTGAATATGAATATGATCCCATGCATCATTGTTTACTACATGCATGCATATACACAGAGGGAGAAATGCTGACAATATATCTATGTGGGAGCAATGATGAAAGGGAGATAATGAATCATATTATTTGATATGTATTAGATGAGGAGAATGAATTATGCTATTCTAACCTTTTCTTATCTGTTGGAATGTTTTTTATATGGGGGGGCATACTGAATGACATACTATCTTCTCTCTTCATTTATTCCATTGATTTGTTATTATCATAAAGGGGAGATTGTTGAACTCTTTGTGAGATGTCTATTTTAATAATCTAAAATCATTATTTAGTATTTTGTGAAAATTTTTCTAAATGTGTTTATATATGTTTAAATCATGTCTAAATATGTTTATCTATGTTAATTTATGTTTTACTGTTGACTTGGAAGTATTCTAGACTGAACAGACACTTTGTGAAAATTCCATGTTTTGACTCACCGTTAGTTATTTTCTTGAGTCATCGATGATGAACGGTCGCACTGATGATGAACGGTCGCACCAATGATGAAACGATCACACCGATGATGAATAGTCTCACTGATGATGAAAGGTCGCACCGATGATGAATGGTCGTACCGATGATGAACAGTCACACTGATGATGAACGGTCGCACCGATGATGAACAGTCACACTGATGATGAACGGTTTCACTGATGATGAATGGTGGCGCCGATGAAGAACGGTCTCACCAATGATCAAAGGACCTACCAATACAGATGATCAAAGGACCTACCAATACTGATGATCAAAGGACATACCGATACCAATGATCAAAGGACCTACCGATATCGATGATCAAAGGACCTACCGATACCAATGATCAAAGGAGCTACTGATAACAATGATCAAAGGATCTATCGATACTGATGATCAAAGGACCTACCGATACCAATGATCAATGAAGCTATCGATACTGATGATCATGACCTACCGAAACCGATGCAGATTCAAAATGACTCGCCGATCACATGGCTCACCAATAGTCATAAAAACTGTTTGAATTTCAATTAACTCATATTTAATTCCAATAGTCATATTTGATGTTTTTAATGAAATTAATGATATTTAATGTTAGTTGTTGGCATATCAGGGAATTTTAACTCGTACATATGAAAAGTTAATCATTCCTATTTCCGGAGATCGTGGAATATAAGGAAGATCGAGCTATTGTTAAAAGACACATAAGAAATAGATGCAAAAAGCGAATTCTTCCATGAACGCACATACATGAAAAGGAGAACACATGAAGAACTCTCATACTAATCAAGAACAGAAATTCAATGAAGAATTTCATGGGCTATAATTTTTATTCTTACTCGAGCAGTACACTTACACTAGAAGTGAAGGAAGGAGAACCATGACACTCTGTGTTTCTACACCAAAACCAGAGAAGGACTCAAGAGCATTTTTACTAAATCAAAGGAGTCCAGAGCTTCACTGATTTACACTAGAGCATTAAAAACTCTCATATACTCTCTCTAAGTGATTCATTATTTACTGTTTCGAGTAGTGTGTGTACTCTGTATAATTTACACACACTGACTACAGTGTTGAACTAGAGGATACTAAATCCTTAGACCAATCTTTCAACACATTCTTATATCCCACTAAGGATATTGTTGGAGGTCAAGAATGACATGGAAATCCAGTGTGTTGTTTCTCTCAATTTTTATCCCACGTATAACTGTGGTAGATATCTTAGGAGCTAGACAGGCTCTTGTACTGTTGTTTACCCCGATCCAGGGTGTGGATCATATTTAGATAAATTGTTTGAGATGAATAAGTCTCAGCTTGAGACTGAACTTCTTGTTTGAAAAACTATTGTGCTTCTCTATTTTGGTTATAACCATTATTGAATATTCCACTACTAATTACTTTGAAACACTATTTGTTTTAATGTTACTTTGATAGCTAAACTAGCAAGTGTTTATACATATTGTGAACCAGTAAGTTAGTTTAAAATGTTAATTTAATCCCCTGATTAAATTATCTGAGACCTAATCAATCTTTTAGAAACTAATTAAATAATTAAAATCTGTATAAATACACTACATTTTTACTTGTTTTTCAATTTGGGGGATTTTAATAAAAATATTTTTTAACAGAATTTTTAATTGGAACTCAAACCCCCCCTTGAGTGTCCACTCTAACCAACAACTTAAAATAATTAATGGAATTTCTAATCAATGATGTAATAAAATAATATTGAATAATGTTTTGTCAAATTTTTTGAATAGTGAAAATAGTGAAGAAGATTATATTGAACTATGTGGTTTTTTTAATAGGAAGTATAGAAGTTATGTATGAATGAATAAAAATAATCTTAATTGATAAATAAATCTCCAATGTTGTGGTAATACTAATTACATTCATAATTAATAAATTATAACATTATAGAAGAATGAGTTAGTAGAAATATCTACATGAAGTATATTCACAAAATTTTCGTTATTAAAATTTTTCTTTAATGATGATATTATCATTGTTTTGAATAATAATATAACATCATAATTGTTTTCTAAAGATATGGATAGGGTGTTTTAATTTTCAAATTTGGTGGGATGAAATATTTTCTTGTGTTAAAAAACAAACAATGAATATATACATTTTTTTCTCTGGAAATGTATGCTGAGGAACATGTTTTGAATTTTGGAACATTGAATTAAGAAACATTGAAAAATATATATGATGAAACCAAAATGACATATAATTATGATGGAAAATAATATTATTCTAAATATTTACTATAGAAGACTGGTTGGTTTTTTTATCTGACTACATCAAGAATATATAAATTATTTTTTGTTACATTATGTCTAAGAATAAATAGTTCTCTAATGGACTCACATAACATTCAAGAAAAAGAGTTCATAAATATTAGAGGAATAATATATTTTAGAAATAAGTATCATAGATTATGAATAAAATATTATTTTGGTTATATATATATTTTTTAGATAGGATGGGATGATATAAAAAATTCGCAACAGATGTTTTTTCATTTTTGGAGAAATTTGTGATCATTGGAATACAAAAAATCACATATATGTTTTCTTAGAATGTCTATTTTCAAATAGGTTTTCCCACTCAAGCTACATAAAATCCTATATTGATGAAGACAATTTTTGATGACTTACATTTTTAAGTGAACTTACCTTTACTCTTGGATGGTGATAATAAGAATTATATATACATTTAAAGAAGTCCATTTCAACATTAATCTTAAAAAATATTAATATCAAATATCACTCATTCAAGGATCATGTGGAGAATAATGAACTACTTCCTGAGTATGTTCCTATAATAGAACATATTTATATCAAATTCTTCAAAACATTTCTATTTGAATAAAATTTCAATATATGTCTGAACATGGGAGTGAATCCTCTTCTCTCCATGAATGATGTATGTGTTCTTTTATAAAATCTCACATAGTCTTTTGATAGTGTTTTATTACTGTCTTTTTTTTCCAACATTTTGAATACCAATTCAAATGATGATTTTATCTTCATTAAGAAAAATTATTTTTCTCATAGAACATGACATTGAGTATCACTAGATTCATGGTTTTCGTGAAGTCTAGGAGTTTCTTTTTCAAATTGTATAAGGATTTACAGAAATTATAATAGACCAATCCAATGGATGGTTTAATTTAATAGATGAAATTATTCCTAAAATTCAAAATCAATAGCTATGAAATAGGTAGGATAGAGTCACTCCTAAAAAAATTCAATAAATAAAATTTATCACGGGTCGATTTGAGGAGTTATGACAGAGACCAATCAGAAAATTTTTTTGTATCAATATCAACACAAATTAAAATTTCTACTGGATTCATAACATAGATGGTATATTCTTGGGAATATTTAATCAAATGAGTGACATAAGTAGTTAAATAAGATGAGTTCCGAGACCATTTACTCATAAGAAGTTCAAATATGTTGTCAAACATTACCATTTTGAAAAAATAACTTTTCTTTTCATTTCATATAATAACACATGTATCTATTATTTTGATCCATTAAAAATTAATCTGATAATATGTGATGTGGATTCACTCATGGGAAATAAATATTGTTCCATCTAATTCTTATTTTCACCGATAATTCATCACATTATGGACTTCATCAGATTCAATTTCATATGTCTATGTATTTGTTGAATAGATATTGTTAATGTGAATATTTTTTATGATGATAATGTGGATATTATGGGTTTTAAAATATATTGATGTTGTAATGAAGTTTATGAAAAATTATCTGAAAAATTTGGTAAGTCATTGAAAAACTATTGTATTAATAATAATGAAATTGAACTCGAAGAATGCTTCAATAGTGGTTATAGAAAAAAAATTATGATTTTATTGGAACATCAGAATGCCATGTAATCTATTTTATGTGTGTTTAATTTTGAATGGTAAATTTTTTGATAAAAAACACTTAGAAGAAGAATATTATTTTTCTTATGATTGAAGCATGATAATTTTTTTGTAGTTGACTGGAGATATTTTGAGAGGAATCCAAAATATATAAAAATAACAAAAATGGTCAATGTAGATGTTGAAATAAAAATGATATTCATGTTTCTAAAAAAATTATTGGGAAAATAAATTTTTATGCCACATATTCTATCTATATATAATATGTAAATAGTGTTCAATGTGTATACTAATCAAAAATAACTCACATTTGGTAGAGAATGACAGAGCGTATCCTTTTCTAGTAAATTTGGTAGAGTGAAAATTTTAATATAGATTTTTTATGTGGAACATTTGCAGAAAGAAAAACGTGGTAATGATGTTGTGGTTACGGTATTATACATTAGTCTGAGTAATCACACTAATTATTTTTGGAAAATAGTTCAATGATTTAGAATTTTTCATACACTATCTATTTAGCCTTGTTTTCTGATTGAATAGATAGAGTTAACAATTGAACTGAGTATTTTTACAATGCCATGAAATGTTTCTTCTACCAGTTATTGGATTAGAAAGTAAGAAATTTCATTGATTCACGGATTAAAATTTTTGGATTTATTGAAGCAACACAGTGTCATGGTTGGAACAAACTAATTAATATTTTATAACATGTTTAAAAAATATTTGAAATAATTCACGATAAAAGAATCAAATGAAATATTGGGTTGAATATAGTTCTAAATGCATGAAAGGGTATTTCATACTTATTGTATCCACCAAAAAAGGATTGATTTCTAGGTGATTTTGTGGTAATGGATTATTTCCAAACCATAACAAGGACTAGATACTAATAATGACTAGTGAGAAATAAAAATATATATATTTAATTTGGATATTATAATGGTTTGTTTTAATCAATATACTAATATATTAACAGGAGGAGAATATAGTAATATAATAATAAAAAAAGAAAAACAAATAATTGATTTTCCACTCACCATCATAGTGATATAGGTATCCTATATGGTCTAACTAATATAAAATAATTATATTACATAAAATAAGATTTTATAATTTCAATTTGATAACTGATACCCATATTTATCATCCATAAAATATGAAAGTAAATCATTGTTCATGTCTACGGTGGACTAATGTGTCATAGACTGATAAAATTTATTTTCTATCAAAACCTATCATGGATTGTTATAATGAAGGAATAACTATTTTTATTTGATATTCATCAAATATTTATAATTAAATGATTTAAAAATATCAATTAATTTCTTGGAAATCCATTCACTAAAAAATGATAATGTTGTCTATGGGTATTAGTGGACAACAAAATCCATGAAGAGATTTGATTCATTATAAATCACCATATATTACAGATAATACATATAAATATATTTATATCATTAATATGATATTTTTTGTTTTGATCATTATTTAAAAATAATATAATTATTTAATACATTCTATTATGTTCATTGAAAATTGAAATGTCACTCATCATATATATGATATACCATGTCTTGGAAAGTAAAGTAGTTCATTTTTCCAAACATACCACTAGGATTGGTTTTAAAATTATAATTTAGACATAAAAACTATTATCGTAAATTATCATTATTAATAAATTTTGTAATAATTTCAATGTTAACAATGGTAAAAACACCAATGTTCTTATGAAATTAGGTTCTAAATCCCCTAAAACAATTTGAGGAATAACTTATTAATCTATTAATATGATATTTATTTAATATATATTTCATATATAACTGAGGTATAATTGATTATATGATAAATATATTATTAATAAATAATATAATTTATATTAGTTTATATATAGGGGTTAATTGACATTAATGAAATATTTATACTCTAGGTACTGGATTTTATCTAAAATTTACTTCATTTTGGAGTAATTTCTTATTACTCTTAAAATATCATTTAATTTTTGAATATAAATTTCATATCTATTAATGAATCTTCAATAATTTTTTCTTTATGTGAAAAATATATTATATCTTTTTTAGATCATGAATCATTCCCTTCAGTAAAAATTTAAGTAAAAATATGATCACAAATATTATTTTTGTAATTGATGTTATTACATTAATATTTTTGTCATGGTCCAATACCTTCAAAAAAATTTTAAAAAATGTAATTTCATAACGTTTTCTTAATGGGCCACTTTAGACCCCCATTACAAAATTATTGACAAGAATATTAATTTTTTAATTTTTTAAAATTGAACTGATTTCTGCATCATCATTATCAATATATTAAATGAGAAATACATTATATAATTCCTTGAATGGTATTAAATAAAGGGTTTTATACTATGACATGTGATTTTTTTCCCAAATGTTATTTTAATGTGAAATTTTTATTTCCCTTCAAGATGTTTCGATGATATTTTAATATCATCATGCCCTTATATTAATCATATTATATCCAATAAGATTAAATTGTTTGATCTTATGACTACTAATACTATGAATTTTAGTTAATCCATTATATGTTTCTTTTCCCCCATGATATGGTGAATTATTTTAATTCTATATTTATTATAATTTTTTATGTGTGAAGAAATATTTTTGATATTCTAAAGATAATATATGGATTTTGAAACAATGGTTATAGTGGGAGATAATATTGATCATTATGGACTAATTGATTATGAATCCACATTGTTAGGAGTTTTTTCAAATTATATAATGTTAAAAACTTAAAAGATCCTTTTCTATTTATGTGGAAGAATATTTTCCATTGATATTTTTCAGTGATGGATGGCATAAAATTGTATCACATAAATATTTTTTAAAGGCTAATTATTATTGTCAATGTTTTCATTGTAGGGTTTGAGAGTGTGGATTTTGGTCTATTACACATTCAGAGGTTAGGGCCATGTAATATATTATTATTCAATTTCATTGATATTTATGATATATTTATAAATGTAAACCCAATTTATGAATGAGAGGATTATTTATACCAGAAATTCTTATATGTATTTTCTTAAATCGTTCTTTATTGAATACACTATGTTGACCATGATGGAAGCGTAATAGATCTCAACATGTCTATAAAATTATTAGAAACACCATCAATTCAACCTATATATCTATAATTCCATAAATAATTAAAAACAAAAAAATATCATGATTAATTTTTAAATAAAATGATAATGAACATACATAAGAAATTATATTACTCATGATATGTGGTCATAATAAATTAATGAATGGTAAAATTGTCATCCTTGGTAAATAAATCTGAAAAAATGTTTAAAAACTGAAGATAATTGTGTTTGTAATAGATAATAGGGATTTTGAATCCAACGATTTGTCTAAATAAGTTATCGTTCAAAAAAACCATATATTTTAAAGGTTATATGATATGTACTACAATTTTTATGATTTTTTTTAATTTATAATAGTTACAAATCATTGTTATAAGTTATAGAGATTTTATTTGTCATTTAATTATATTAAAAAAGGATGATACTATTAAAAATTTCATTTCCTAGAAAAATATAATTCTCAAATGGACTTAAATGAAGCTCATATACTACTATACAAAATCTAATATATGATATGTGGATATAATTGTTTAAAAATATATTTTTTCAACTATCTTATTAAATTGTTTTGTGTAAGACCCAATTATTTAAAAAAATGGTCAAATAATATTATTAATAGAATTTGGAATACGAAACACTTAGCCCAAATAGTGAAAAATATATTATTATTTTAATTTGAAAATTATGACCTAGACATTGGTATGTAGAGATTTAATATTAATAACCATATTTTGAAATCTTCATATAATTTGTTACCTTATTTCAAGTAATTATCAGTTAAACATTTATTATCAATTGGTTTTAAATGATGTTAAACAGTGTCTCACAATCATATAAATCCTCTTAATAAAATGTATGGTTTTATTCCCCTCTATTTTTTTAACATTCTGCATCCCTTAAGAATAGTCATTTTGTTCATCTTCCTTTTTCATTCTCAATATTCTTATTTTTTTCATTCTTGGATTCTCCCAGCCCTAAGATATTGGTTCTTATTTGGAGTTTCTTCATACTATCAAATAAATATTCATCATAACTCACAATTTATAGAACATCCCATATTTGATTTCATATGATTCTCAAGAAGATATGATGTTTATGCCCTTTGCGGTGGTTCTCATATTTGGTTATTATATATCGTACCTTAGTGATTATATTCATTATTCACTACATCTTTTTCAACCCTAAATAGAATGGTAGAATCATCCTTTAATTCATGGTGAAATTGTGCTCTAACCTAATTTTATTATCTCCCATTGATGTTTTTTAGGAGTGCTGTTATAAATTTGTGTTTTGATATCATTGTGGTTTTTTATTGATTGGTTATTCTTTAAAAACCTCTAGGATGTTCTTATTCCCTTCAATGAATTATTTTGGCACATCATTTAAATTTTCTCAAACTAATACTTCTCTTATAAGTATACTCATTATAATAAAACCTCTCATGTATTTCCACATAGGTTCTCTAATGGATTGGGTTTTTGCATGTGGGATATTCAAGGTCCCTTCATCTTGGGTCTATTTTCCCTCTACTACTCTAATTTCCTTAAATATGATGAATTTCATCCGTTATGTTCAATGAATTTTTCCTATTTTGGTATGGGATTGTGTTTGTTGTTTCATTTTAGGTTACTGACTTTTAACTTCTTCTGTGGTCCCATGGTATGGATTTTGGTTGATTTAGATTTCCCAATAGTAGTTACTTCCAATTGTTTCTTCCCCAAAAATTGACAGTATACATTATTTATATTTGTTTTAATGATCATGTGATTTTATATCATTTATTCCACCAACCCTTTATTTGTATAATCCCTGGATTAATGTATGATGATCTTGATGTGATATTTTTATTCTAGTTCCAATTACAGCTTCTCCCATGTAGGTATGGAATGCGATCGTGTTTGTTTGAATTTTTTTCCCAATGTGTTCATGTTTTTTGATGAAGTAAGGTGTTTATATATTTCTATAATGTATCGTCTAGTTTATTTGATAATAGTTTCTTTTTATGAGTCTATGATGGAAGTGTCTATGCTAGATGAATAATATAAAAATGTTTTACAGGAGGAAATAAACCTATTTATATTTTTAAATGTTAATCATGTATTCATTTATTATCGTGATGGGTTTAGGATGTATGGGTTCCTACACCACCCCATAAAAATTCATTTTTTTAGAATATTAAAATATATGTTTGTTTATAATGATATAATTGATGATCCAATATTTATAGTAAAATGGATTACTTTGCAAATCTATGTTTTTATGTGTGAATTTCATTTTAATCTTAATTGATTAAATTATCTACTATTGATAAATGATTTTAGTGATATATGATTAACATATATCATATATATATAATTTATTATCATTTAAATTTATTTTCTAGTAATTTATTGGGAAAAATTTAGATTTATGATTTAAATTTTCATGTTATTAGAAAATGATTTTTACAACATTTTATTCATTGATATAAAATTCTTCCATAATAACATCAATTTTTTTATAATGGAATTATTTTTTGTTATAATAATTTCATAAAATTATTATCAATATTGTATTAATTTTTCTAAAATACAGCACTTTTTGGTTATTACTGAAAATTGTAGACTTTTTTCAAAACTATCGTTTAATTTATTTAAATCATGTAATGTAAAATTTCATATCTAATTTTAATTTCCTATTAAATTAAAATGATTCCCATAAAATAACACAAAATACAATTTTTTTATAAATTAATATAACATATTTATTTTTTCTAAAAGCATATTTTGAGGCCTAGTAATTCATTTTTATAAAAAAAATATTTTCATTTTTCATTACACATTTATATTAAAAAAAATTTCATAAAATTCTATAAGATTAACCATAAAAATTGGATTCAATTATTGTAATTTAATCTTTTTTAATTTTTAAATAGTTCAATTTAATTTTTAATCATTAGGAATAGTAGTATTAGAGAATATTTTTCACCTAAGTATTGGTCAGATAACATAAATGTCGTTAAATCCATGAGATAAGAACAAAAAATCAACTCAAAACTTCTGATTATTTTATTTTATGGGTTCAATTAGACATATAAAATTATATATTCCAAAATATTATACTTTATTTCAACTTCCATTAAATTTGAACCTTTATATTATTCTATGTAAATTATAATTAAAAAAAATCGCTCCAAAATTTAATATATCTAATATATTATATTTGTTATAAAATTTATTTAATACTAGTTACAAATTGATATCTGATATATTAATAAAATCATATTATGATATTAATTTATTTTACTTGCTAGAAACTGTATTATTAAATTGAATAATTCAACAATAATGATATTGGCATTTTCATATAGAAAAATAATCATTGAAATTTAGGTAATATAGAATATAATTATTATCATTTATATGAATATTAATATTACATTAAATCTATAATTAATTATTCATTATAATAAATTTAATATATTTTCTAATTGACTTCAATAATAATTTTTTTATGATATTAATTTAAATGAATACTCCCAAAATGATGTAATTGAAATTTTATGATGAGAAGTACATTATTTGTTTTATTTAATATTGATAAATAATTATAAGAGCATGATTTTGCTAGTAAATTTTAAAATATATATTCCATACAAACATTTTGAGTGAAATTGAATCCCATAATGAAATTTATATGCCTTCAAGTGAAACTTTTTTTAACAATATTAAGGATCAAAAGGGTTAAATATGAAGTTTATCTAACATATAAGTTTTATATTTCAAAAAAAACGCATCAAAATTTACATATTTGTTGTTATTTATACCTCATCATGTCCTATATTTGTATTTATTAACCTTTTATACAACATGAAAATATTATGATATTTATAATATATTAATTTTCTCAATATTTACAATTGTACCTCCTGAACATATAAAATGTAACCCTCGGTCAAGAATTATTTTCATCATATGTTATATTTATCATGAAAATGATATACTGAAATCCCATCACAACCTACCCAAAACTTTTCTAGATGATCTTGTCACAAAATAATACCATCCTAGAACCTCAGTTTTTATGAAAATTGATGTTTTCAAAAGCTGATGTACAAGTCTAAATCGAATTATTAAATTTTTCTTATAACACATTAAATTATATCACAACCATTTTGATGTAACAAAATTATAATATAAAATATACATAGATTCTTTTAAGAGTAATTTATAACCCTTTTTCATTTTCAAAAATATACTTTAAGAAATGAAATGATCACTCATGATAATGTGGGGATTACCAGCACCACACAAAAATGTGTTTCATTTTACATCACCAGCTAAAAATTGTTGTTAATATGATGTATTTAGTGAATATATATGACATTTATGTAATAAACATTATTATATAAACATAAAATTATATGTACTATATTAAACTACTACCAATTAAAAATAAAAATACCACTTATTCCTACTTATAGACTACAACCTCTGAGAAGTGTTGTGTTTATTTTTTAATGTACATATGTATTTGATGATTCAAAAATATTAGTTTACATATAATTTTTTATTAATATCCTAAATGTTATGGAACAATGACACATTTATCCTATGTGAACCTAAAAAAATTGTTTTGTAATTATGAACTAAACACCACCAAAACATTTTGCATTAACATAACAGAATTAGAAACTATATAATGATAATTAGTAAATAAAATAAAATATATTAAAATAATTAAATATACCTGAATAAGTTTATCAATAATGATTAAAATTATTATAAAATTATTATAAATGATAAAAAAGCTGTTATGTGGTTACTCGTAATTGAGATAAGAGTTTCTTGTCACAATATCCACTGATTGATACTTCTACCATTTTAAGAATTTTTTTTGGATTTCTACATTAATTTATAGATGGATTCTATCATTAAATTACGAAATTTTATGTTTTTGAAACTAAATTATAAGTGATAATTTTAAAAAAATTATTTAATGATCTCTAAACTCCTTAAGGTATTTATCATCAAAATATTATTTCATTTTTATATATTTCATTTTTAAACTATGATTTCAATTTTTGAAGTGTATAAACTACCCTATGTATATATTTTTTCATTAATTTACCAAAATAAAATATTATTACATCACACTTTCTTGTTTTATTAATGAATATCCTTTTTTTAATATTATACAAATGAATATAGAGATTTTCTTCCTCAATTCGCATTCATTGGGTCATATACACTTTTTATCAAATGTTTTTTATGTTGAATATAAAATACCATATGAATTTTTATAAAATTGTAATATAATAATGTAAATGTGGATTAAAAATATATTTATTACCCTCTTATGTATAATATTTTTTTTCAAATGTTACTATAGTCCAAATATAATATAATTTAAACTCATGTTTTATTTTTTTAATCAAGATAATTCTCTTAAAGACTATGTTTAAATAATTATTCATGAATGATAT